>VWZO01005907.1:222117-376369 GCA_013396975.1 Bucco capensis | reverse complement strand
CGCTCTCCCCCACCCCCTCCCCCCGTCCCCCCCCCCCCTCCCGACCCGCGGGGCTGCCATGGATCGCACCGGCAGCTCCGGTGGGGGCAGCGACCGCAGGCAGACCGAGGAGAGCAAGCCGCTGCTGGGCGAGATGTCCGCTCCCGAGGGGAATAAAATGGGTGCCGCGCCGTGCCGGAGAGCCCTGCTCCACTGCAACGGCATGAGGTACAAGCTGCTGCAGGAGGGGGACATCCAGGTGTGTGTCATCCGGCACCCCCGGACGTTTCTCAGCAAGATCCTCACCTCCAAGTTCCTGCGGCGATGGGAGCCGCACCACTTGACCCTGGCGGACAACAGTGTCGCTTCGGCCACGGTAAGAGTCCAGTCGGGCCCGCCGCCACCGCCGCGGGGGGTGGCCACAGCGCTGCCGCGGCCACGGAGGCTTCCCCGCCCCGCGGGGCATCGGCGGGGACGGAGCCGCCGTTCCGCTGCTGCGAGGTCCGGGCGGTGTTGGGCAGGAAGATGCTGCGCCTTTGTGCCGCGGTCGCCGTGCTGCCAGTCCGAGCCGGGTACAACCCCGAGGGGGTCGGTGTGTGAGGGGGCGACTGGGCTTGAGTGGAGCCCGGAGTGCCCCTGGGGATTTTATTTGCCTTCATTGTAATCCTGGGGATGTTCAATTTTGCAGTTTCCGTGGATTTTTCCGAGCAAGTCTAGTTTTTATTTGTTATTATTACTTATTATTATTATTGCAATGTAATTATCATTATTATTACCATTACTTCCTCCTCTCTCTTGTTTGTTTGGATTTTTTTTTTCGCTTTTTAATGGTTTTAATTCCTCCCTTCTCAACATGACACTGACATGAAATCGCCCCACTGAGCCATTTCTGTCCAAAACCCAAGTCGGCAGATACCTGCTGGCACGTTGGCCAAGTTGGAGGTGAGGGAGGTGGAGGATGCTTTTAATTCGAGACCGAAGACTCCGGGTCTTCGGTCTGCTTTGGTTTGGGCCTGGATTTGGGGTTCCGATTTGGTGGTCGTATACACTGCCCAGGCACTGGTGATGTGATCGAGAAATATGGAGATTCCTTGAGGGTTTTGTTTCTGATGGAAAATGATGCAAGAGAAAAATGCAAGGTGATATCAGCAGTACAGAAGATGTACAGTACACGGACACAGTCTTTAAAAATGTGATTTATATTTACATGTACAACTTAATTTCGTGGCCAGTATTAGTTGAACGTTAGTACAGTATGTGACGTGACTACACCCAAATTTTGTCAAATAGCAATTAACACAGCTCACAAAACATGCTTTACAGTGATTTTTTTAATGATTCAGTTCTTCCATCCTGTCGACTTTTTTTTTATTTATATGTAAATGTCTCATTTTTCTCAATGGCTTCATTCTGGCCTTGCTATAGGACACTAGTGATCTGACAGTGGATTGGCTTTTATGTGGATTTCTGTTAATGGTGTGTTTAAATGGGTTTCATCCCGGCTGTGCTGTGCTCGGAGGTTGGATTTTTTCACACTTTGGTATGCAGACACACACTGTGTGTAAATGTCTCTCCTGCGTCGTGCTCTGCTGTGGAGCATTCAAGGCAGGTTTTCAGTGGGAACTACTTTAACCTTCAGGTAGGCCAGCTGCCGTTTCTCACGGAGCTCTTTTTTGTGCCACAGTGACATCTCTGCTTACCCTTTCCACTGGGCTGTCGAAGATGTTTCCAGGGGAATATTTTTCTTTCTGTAATAGAACTACTATGTGAAGGGAGACAGAAGACTCAGTTAAACATTGCTGGAGAAAACCCCCCAAAGACACGAGCACAAGTAGTTTTTTGCAGTTCTTCATTTTATTGAGATGCCTTCAGCGTAAAGGGGAAGTTGAGTGTCAGGGGAGATGAGGCATTTTCCTGGCATTATCCATAGTGGGTGATTTCTGAGCAGAGGAGGAGGAGGAGGAGGATACCGGTAGAGAGAGGCATGATCATGCTTTAGATGTTAATCTCTGCAGTGTGGCAATATTAGACATGAAGTTGTCTGTATCGGAGGTGTCAAACTCAATTCGCTGACACAGCTGCCACCAAAGAAACCATCACTGAAAAAATTTTTGATGTCCTGTGGGCTTGTGCTTTAATTAATGTTGAAGTGTTCTCATTCCTAATTATTGTGTGTATAAATAGCAAGAAGATACTAAAACATTGTACATACCATTGCAGGCTCCATTTTGTTAAGCCATGCTCTTCATGATTGGTCGTGCGCCTTGTCATTTTTTTTTCCAGTCATAACTCACCAAGTAAATACTGTTATTCACAGAAATATCTGTGCTTTATTATTTCATGTAGTGTCTTTGGTTTATAGGGAGTAATTAGGGCACTAGGATAAGATCTGTGTTCACTTGTTGCCTGAATGTATAGGTATGTTTAGAAGGTATCTTTCAGACATTGGTTCTATGAGATCTAGATTTTACTGTCTTTTTTTTTTTTTTTCTGAAAAAAATGTGACTTAAGGAAAATATGTGGTAGGTTAACTCCCACCCCTTATGGAAGTAGGGTACAGGCACAATTCCAAAACCTCCTGAAACTGTAGGTAGATATTTAAATGTCAATAATTTGGTTTTCAGGAGCTGTAGAAAAATATCCCTCTGATCCATTGAAAGTGAGCATTGGGAGCACTCAACAACTTTGATAACAAGGTCATTTTTACACATAGGGCTTTCCACAGGCAGAGCCCTTTCTCAGCAGCCAGTAATTAAGCTTCACATCATCCCTTTGCAAATCTTCTGGCATGACGAGTTTTACTGCATTCTGTATCACATGAATAAAACTGAACAGGAAAATAACATCACTTTGTTTTGCATTTGAAAGCAAAAGTTTTAATGATGGCTAAATCCAGATCTGGCAAATTATGTCCCTGAGTACAGTGGATAAGGTATTTGTTGATTCTAGGCACTTTCTGTCCTTTTTATTGTTGTTTGTGACATATATTTGAATTAAAGTCTTCTCCTCACAAGCTCTTTCTTGTCAATACCTGGGCTGCAGTAAAGGAGTTAGCATTAGTTTGTATATACATTATTCATCTGCAGTTTTTTCCATGCGTAGACACTATGTGCCCACATACAAGTCTGAATAATGAGACCCTACCTACAGGGTTTTTACAAGAGGTGACTACTGCTGTTGCTTGATTAAGCAGTTCTATGTTTTGTGCTGACAAGATGGCTTTCCATAGCAGGAGCACTATGTAAGAATGCAATAGAACAAATGTTAGGCCATCTTACTTTAGCAAAACTTAGGGAGGGAAAAATAATGTTCTCTACAAAGTGTTTTTTCTGACATTATCACAAGTGACTTTCAGTCTAGATAAGTTCATATTAATAATAATAATAATAATAAAACTATATCCTGAATTGGTATATGTGCACAGTTAACAAATGGAAAGGTATTGACTTGTGGAGTGGAGAGTCCCATAACTGTAGGTGTTGGGACTTTATCTGATTTATGTGGTTTTTTCCGTTGTTTAAGTTTCTCAAAGAATGGCTTAAAGATAGTATAGTTTCACCATTACAGTTTCACTTGCATCTTGTCCAGGCTTTCATTCTGTTTAAGTTGGTTTTTTTTTGTGTGAAAGTAACTGTAACTTTCTTTTATGTAAATGGTAAAGTCCCAGTAGGAAATTTTGATACTTAGAAACATTGTTTGCAAGAAAACAGCTTGCCTGGGGATGAATCTAACTTTCTCCCCCATGGGAGGAATAATGTTTATTTTATAAACACCTACCCAACTTAAATGTAGCAACATTACTAATTTTTTTTTTTTTTGAAGTGAGGTCTGTCCTTGCACAGCTTGAAGGGCAGTGATAGTAAAAACAAAGTCAGAAATTAAATCCAGTTTAATGTTCCTTGTGTGATTTCTGTGTGTGTGAAGAATAACCCTATAGCTATCTTCAGCAGAAATGTTAACATTTAATTTTCAGTAGTTTAAAGGTAGCCATCATAACTGGACTTCTGTGCCTTTAATATCCTTCTGCCTTGTCCCTTTTATGTCTCTGCCCTGCTTTTCTCTTTCATTCTTTTTCTTGTACCAGTTGGGTTTCGATGTTTAGGACAATGAGTTTTAAAGTGCTGGGTTGCAAGCAAGACTTGTGACACACATGTATGTGCAGCAGACAAGGAGTGAATAAATAAGCAATTCATTTTCACTGGCTAGGGATGACCTCTCTAATTCCCATCTGGGAAGATAAGACATAATTGAAACCATGAAGTTACTCATTAATATCCCTCAAGGAGATGGAAACTTTGGCTTTTCATGCCCATTTAACATTTCTTGGTTTCACCTTGGCAGGTGAGTGTGATGTAATATTACATTCAGAGCTAGTGACAATCTTGAAAAGATTTGAGTGTGTTTGTGTGAGGACAGTAGTTTATTGACAAGCTAGCTAATCAGAAATATATTTGAAACAAGAATGTAAGTGGATTAGGGAACTGCATTTATATTCTTCTGGAGAAAAGAACGTAATTAATATTAAATGAGACAGGGCAGGATGATCTATCTCAAATAGAAGTGGAGTAGAAAACTGTTTTTTAATTGTTTTTTTAAAACTCAACAATTCTGCTGCTGCATGTGTTTCAGCATGCTATTACATTCCTTTCCTTCCTTCTTTTGATAAAGATAGAGCAAAAATTCCTATCAAGCTGGACTCACTGTTTACTTTAGCACAGGTTCCCATTAGTTAGAAAAACACATTTTTTAAAATTAAATTTCCCTTGAAAAACAATTAGCTCAAGTGGGAAGTATTATGCAGAGCTCAGAAGTTTCAAAACAAGCTTATAAGAAGAATTTTTTTAAAGCTTTCCTGGAAAAGGAATATTACAGTATTATCCAGATTCCAAATGTGATGACTGTCAATTAGCAATTATAGAAGTAAAGTAAATACTCTGTTTGGTAAACCAAGTGCTGTCAAGTCCTGTGCTGTTGATGGGGCTCTATGAATGTTACCTAAAACTAGCTTGATGGGCCTGCCATAGTTAAGTATATAAATAAGTAGGAACACATAAATAACAAAGCAATTTAAGATAATTCTTTTGATCCCTTATAACAACTGAATGTTAAATTACTATTTAATATTTCTCATTGTTCACTATTGCAAATGATTGTTTTGGTTTGGGAAGAAGTGGCAGCTATGGGTTTTGGGTGTAAATGTTTTTTGCCTATTCTGGGTTACCCTGTTGCTATCTAGAAGTTATTTTCTTCAGGCACATCAGAAAGAGCACTGACTCTCCTAATTTGCATACAACCCATGATAGTTTAGAATTCTCTAAATTGAGACCAAATTGCTCCATGTTATCTATGCTGATGAAATTCAGATTCTGTTTTAGAAGTGAAGGAACGGAAGTGCCTACATTAGCAAAACCCAAATTTTTCTGAAGACTCGGATTTAATGGAATATTACTCTGTTATGACAAACTTATTTTGTTGCTCTGTTAGTAGCTCACTCGAGGAAAACCCAAAATGATACTTCTTTAAAGTTGTTTAATGCCTATCAAACATACCTTTGAATATATACTTCCTGCAGTGGTTAAAAGGCATATTTCTAAGTCAGTAGTGTTAAGGTATGTGTTTACATGTCACAGAGCTTATATAAAATATGAAAACAGAAGCTATATTCACTGATGGAGTGAGAGCCCTTAAGGCTATTAGTGTTAACACCCAGCCAGTAAATTTTACATGTTTAGGAGCATAAATAAAAAGGATACTCAGAAACACTCTCCCTCATTTTTAGTTTTGGCTGGGGAGTAAAGATGTGGTGCTAGCTACTACCTGGTGGTAATAGTCCCCCTGAGGAAGCTTGTAAATTGCCTCTTGTCCTCAATGGGGACCTGATCCTTCATCAGAGCAGGGACTGGAGGAGCTCAGCTTTCCTCATGGGCAGAGCCTTTGTGGAGCTGTGAGATCTTTTTGTTGTTGTTGTTGTTGTAACCACTGATGGGAAGAGTCAGTTAGATCATCAAAGTCAGTGCGTGGTCCTTTTAGGAAAGGCTATACTGCCCAGGGATGTTGTGGATGCCCTATCATTAGAAGTGTTCAAGGCCAGGTTGGACGATGTTTGAGTGGCTTGATCTAGTAGAAGATTGTCCCTGCCTATGGCAGAGTAGTTGGGATTGTCCCTGCCTATGGCAGAGTAGTTGGGGTAGGTGATCCTTAAGGTCCCTTCTGATGCAAACCATTTTGTGGTTCTATGATTCTGGGAAACGCAAAAAGGATGTTTGTTTTTTCAGAAGTGAAAGACTAGGTTGAGAGTTCCATCTGCATCCACATTCCCGTGTGCAAGCTTAGGTTTGTGTTAGAAGAACAGGGACTGAACCCTTGGTCCCACAAAAATTGTTGACAGAACTGTTTACACAAAGGAACATTTTTTGAGGAACAAGGTGGTAGATTTAGTACGTAGGGAGGAGCATGTAATTTGTTTGTACTTTGGAAGTTCCCAAGTAACGGATGAGTCTTAATGTGATGCAATAAAAGGGCTTCTCTTTTCTTGCTATGTTAGTCAGCATGGCAGGTCTAATAGGATTTTTACTCATCTCCCCACATAGGATTTTTGAAAGCAGAAACATACCTCAAATAGTCCAAGCCTTTTGGAGTCTTTAGAAGTAATTAGATTGTGGGTTGCATGGGTAGATTGTGGCTTGTTTATTAGTGTTTTGAGCAGTGCTACTTGCATCCGTTTTGTTCTGTGTCTGCATATGTTTATAGATATGTAGGGCTTAATTCCATAAGGAATTGCGTGTTTGAAGATGATTGATACTTCACCATGTATAACCCATACAGAGAGCTTGTTCATGTCTGTGCCCTCAGTGAAACAGCTTCTTTGCACAATCTGATGATGCAGTGTCATGGGCAGTCATGTTGTCTTAGGTAGTCCTGGTCTGTGCAGTTCATTTCCTCATCTGTGCTATACTGCTTCAGTTTGTCTTCTGTATGCACCTAAAAGTTTGCAGGGTCAAGTTGTGAAAACCTGTGTGAACTGACTGGGCAACACTCTTTCTGTTTGAACCTTTTGTAGATTGCCTTTTAACTGCATCAGGGAAGTGCTCTGTTGTGGTGTACAGTCTGCCAGACTGTTGAGGAAGAAGAGAGAGGGAAACATGGCAGGCTGGAATTGCTGCCAAAAACAATGTATTCTTAAATCATTGCGTAAAATTTTCCTGTTTTGCACAATATTCAAGAATGCAGGGGCAATACCAGGAAAGGGAAAAGACAATTGACAAGCATACATTATAACCGAACACGCCAGTGGTGAGTAAAGTTTTAGCTCTTGTGGTTGTGGAGGGAAACATGAAGAAGTTAGAACCAGATGCTAAATTAAAAGGCCTTCACTTCATAGGCTTAAGAATTAGGAGAATGTAACAATACTGTCTAGGTTTTGGAGGAGAGGGTATTGTTTCAGGGTTTGTGGATGTTTGATGTTACCAGTATTGGTGTTTCCAGTACTTAAAGTGATTTCTTGACTTTGCCTCTTGGGCTGTCCCATGACTGATGGGACAGGGCCAATAGAGGGGGAAATACAGAAATAGGTAACATGCCAGGTCACAGACTGTGGTGTCCAGGACATGAGTTTATGGTGAAGACTATTCCCTTCTACTTTAATTTGAGTTTTCAGCATGGTTTTAAATAATTTTAAGTCTTTCTCCTGTTTTTTTTGTTTTGTTTTGTTTGGTTTTTTTTGAGAAACTTGGGACAAAAGGCATCTTTTTCTAGATGTGAGTGTGTCTGCTAGATGTGTGCTGTTACTAATTGAGTTCATGAAACTTGTCAAGTTGCAATGACTAAAATCTGAACTGGAAGTACACTCAGTCACATACATTCGTGGTCTAGCTCTGCTGAAATCAGTAGGGTAATTTGAGGAGAGGGATTACCATTCATTGCCTGTCCCATGAATGGCAGGATGTGCTGTTCAGAAAGCCAGGAAAAGTTCAGTGAGAGATCACTGCAGCTTTCAGGTTGGCTGAGAGATGGCTGGCTCTACTGTGAGGCTTGTACAACTCTCTACAAAACAAAGCCCCTACTTTTTTTCCTTTGGTTGGCAGATCTGGAGGTGATGAGCAGCCTGCACTCTGAGGGGTGAGTAGCTCTTTTAAGAGCAAGAGGCTTGCTGGAAATTTCTGTTAGGCAGAACTGGCATCTCTGTATCACCCATTTTTATGCCAACTTTAAGACAGTTAAGACATTTTTCTGCTGGAAACTTAGTTTGTGACATTACTTTGTTCTTTGGTGAAAACTGAGTCTGAGGACTGGGAAAGTAATGAGGACTGCTCAGCCCAGTCTGAAAGCCCTAGCAAGGACAGCATTGAGCATCTTCAAGACATGACAGATCATGGGACCCAGTGCTTCCTCTGCATCTTCATACCCTGCAAAGCTGGGCAAAACACATGAGATGTGCTGCAGTGTTTAATGTTTAAATATTTGGTAGAGTTGTGGTGGATCAGCAAATGTAATTACTGACAGGGCAGGTTTCTTTGGTGTGGGTTGTTTGTTTGTTGTTTTAATTTGCATCCTTGTAGCTGGAAAGTCAAGGTACTATGAGAGGAGTGTGAGCTGATGTCAGTGATGCAGGGAAATGCAATCAGCCCCAGGTCAGGCTGCACCAGGGTCCATGCCCTTCTCATACAGGATTTCCAGAAAGGCCCTGCTAGCCATCAACTGCTGCTCCGTGGGGAGCTCCCTCCTGCCTTATTAAGAAAAATATTTCACTGCAAATTGATCTCCTTTTCCCCATTTGGTCTTGAAATTTGCTGAAATGCTGCTGTAGTAATGTGGTCCTGGCTGAAGCCTCTGCAAGGCAACAGTCCCCAGTTCCTTGGAAGTGTAGGAAGACAGTGCTGATGGTTCTGCTGTTATCTTGCTTGATATTTGCATCTGTAGCTATTTACACTTTGGAGGCAATGGCAAAGTGTGAAATTTAAAATGGGATAAGCTTTTTATGGGCCCTTGACATGTCTCTTTTTGTTGTATGCTCAGAATTACCACTTGTTTCCCCGGCAAGAGCTCTTGTGCTTTTCACAATATGTTGCAGTTTCCCTAAAGTTCTTGTTCCTGTGACTAAGGGATTGCATGATTTTCTCATTGGATGAAAAATTTAAAAGGAAAAATTGCTCTCAGTCTCATTTGAGGAGGAGTAATAACCAGGGCTTCAAAAAAGATAAATAAAAAATGAATATCCAGTATGCTTCTGAAACTGCAGATCTCTAATTTTGTGATATTAAGAGTAAAGATATTGAATGCTTGGAACTATCACTAAAGGGCTTTTGCTTCTTGGATTTCCAGTGCTCAAAGAAATGCTGAATAAAATAAAATATTTTCCTTCTTTTGAAAAACTTTAAACTTAAATCCATTTCTGTGTGCTTAAACATTTAGATTTTGTAAGATTTTTGTCACAAAGATGCCATGTATAGTATAATGAATGTTGCCTAAAGAAAGCTGAGATCATGCTAAATCAGGGGGTTTCTTTGAAAATACATAATTGTATTCCCAAATATAATTACTTTACATTTATATTTTAAATAGTATTTTATAGTAATTTTGCAAGTAATAATTGAAAATATTTTTTTCTCTTAGGATTAACTTGTACTTGTTTTTGAAGTGTACAGATGTCTGTATATTTTCTGGATGAGATTTATAGTGATGTTAACCCAAAGATAAGGCAAGAATTTTGTAAACAAAAAGGTCACCTCATTCTTTATTTGTGTATAGACAATTAGCTTCTAACTGAGCAAAATTTAGGTAATACATGTGCAGGTAGACAGTCTGGATAGTTTTTAAAAGAAAACCCTTTTCCCCCCTAAACTTGCAGAGATTACCCATGGTATGTTCCCAACAGCACATTTCAAAAAATATGGGGCAGATATTTCTCAATGATAAAGCTGTGATATTGCCAATTTTCACATAATAGTGGCCCTTTTCTTCTAGTCTTTGTCTGGTTTGGCTATGTGACCATAAACTTTTGGGAATGGCAGGTGTCTCTTACCATGTCTGGTTCCTGTTGTAATGGGGGTCTGTTGTACCACAGAAGTTTTTGTTTGCCACTGTAATGCATTAGTGTATATTGTGAATGGGCTATGTTTTTGTTCTCGCTATGCAAGCAAGCCTGAATGACCTTATTATTCATTTTCAGAGACAGGCATTATTAATAGTGAAGTAGAAACTGCTTTTTTTTTTTTTTAAATAAGAGAAGCTTCTGAAACTTGCCAAGTGGAATCCATCTTTTTAGTGAAAATACTGAGGGTGTGTATGTTTTTTACATAAATATAAATGTCTGACATTCTGTGAACAACAAAAAAAAAGGGATTATTTTTGGCCTTTAAAACAATTAGAAAAAACAATTCTTGGATGACAGTATAATGACTGCATTCTGTAAGTCCGTGGTTTTCAACATCACTGTGCTTCATCTGTCTCAAAGTGCTTTATGGTCAGTGTTTTTGTACATGAGGAAAACAAAGGGACAGATAAATGCAGACCAGAGTTTTCAGACATGTCTGCTACTGTTGGTTCATGCTTAATTTGCAGTTGCTTCTCAGTTAGTATATGCATCTATAATTCACTCTGGAGTGTCTTAGGTGGGACATGAAGAATCAGTAGTGTGTTGTACCTTGCCCTTGTGTTTGTGTTAAATCACTGGTAGGAGTTGAAGCAGAAAGGAAGTATCTTTGTTTTGGCCACTGGGCTACATCTTCCCTTCTAATTTTGATGGCTATTAGTTTTCTTAATGGTTGTAAATCTTATTAAAAATAAGTGGAAGTCTGGGAGCAGACTGACAGCAGAACATAGCCCACAGTGTTGTGCTCTTCTTACAACCCTTCAATCTTGCTGCAAAGAAGATATCTGTCTTGGAATCAGGTGCCAATCACTTCAAGTCTCTTGCTTTCTGCCACGTGCACCCTTTGTGTGTTCTCCTGATAGTCACTTCTGACAACCTACCACTTTGCCTTTTCTTTAGAGGCTGTTAAGAGTGAATTCAGAAGCAGAAAATCAGGGAAACCTCAACTACACTGAAATTTTCAGGATGAGAATGATCTGGCAGAATTACTATAGAAACAGGGTGTTGTGATCTGATTTTTGAAAAAAGATTGGCAGTTCTCTCTCCCTTCTCATATCTTGGATTTACTGTACAAACTTTTTAATGTTGAGCTCTTAAATTTAGGTATCACTTGAGAAGAATATGATTGCAGAGGCAGCTCAAAACACCATGTTTCTTTCTGCTACAGTGTAAGCTGTAAGAAGGTAGGAAACTGGAAGTAGACAGTTATGTAGACTCTTATATGGTGGATCTAAGAGCCACTGGGGTAAGCTAGTCTGCAGATTTTTTTTCTGGTAGCTATACAGTTATTCTAGTCGGGGATCTGAGTGTTGAGTTGTTCCTGGGAGCTTGAAAAGGTAGTTGCACAATGAGAGATTTCTTTGCCCTGGCTGCTACAATGCCAGGCAGGGCACTGGATGTCAGTGGCCGAGAGTTGTGAGTGTATGAATGCCTTGGATGCTCTGGCTCCATGATGCTCTGGCTGTAGCTATGGTGTTCTGTCATCTGAACAGTTTGCTTAGTATCTTGCTATGAGAAAGAAAGCAGGAGGAGGGGACCAAAACTGTGAAAGGCTCAGTGATTCTCTGTAGAACAGAATTCACTTTTGCAGCAGAGGAGGTTTCCATCTACTTTGATGGACTGTATTGAATGACATCCATCTGTGTCTCTGTCATACTGCTCAGTAGCAAAATGCCCATAGCTTCAATACCTTTTGATTCCTTATGGGAGGTGAATCATGTTGAGTGAAGCAGTTGTGTTCCTCATCCAAGAGGAACATAGAACAGAGAGGTTTATTTGGATGTCTGGAGAAGGAGAGAACAACATCATGTTACAGGTGCTGTTTGGTAATTGTTTAAACCAGAAGAAAACCTATGAAATTGCTATAAACTTCCACTTTAAGTAAATAGGTTTTAGTAGCATGATTATGGAATTGGAAAAGGAGCTTCAGCTTATTCTTTCAGTGCAGGAATACTAATACTTCTTCAAATATTCCTTACGAAAAGAATAGCAATTCCAGCTGTGTGGTAGGGACTTGAAGTAGTATACCCAATTGTCTTTGTTATTAAGTGCAGCCAATTTTCTTTCCTGGAATGTGGAATTGAGAAGCATTGATGAAAGATATCATACAAGTGCAAATTATTGGTCATTACTTTGTTTAGTTTATCTTTCAACTCTCAATGGTTGTTTCAGATCCTTCAGGGTTTGAGGTTTTCTGTTTGGTTGGTTTTTTTTAAGTTTTAAATTTTTTAACTAAAAAGTAGCCTGACATCCAGAGGCACAGAGCAGGCTCTTCCTCCTCTCCCAGAGGAGCAAGAGGCTTGAGTAGAGTCCTGGAACTGAAAATCCTGTCTACTTTGCAACTAAATAATGTGGACATGAAAGAAAGTATAAAACTTGTGCTGGCACAGAACTTTGCTGCTGAAGGTGAAAGTATGGACACAGTCAACATGTCTTGTCTGCCTGAAAGCACATTTTCTAAGGTTAGATAATGCATCTTTTGTGATTGCTGTGAATGAAACAGGAAATAAAGCTGGAAAAGCTTGAAATGAAATGAAATGTGCGGGACCAGACATGCACTTTGGTATTAAATATTGACATACCCCTTCTAGGTAACCACTTTCCCTTTGGAGCCTAGCATCTGCTTGAATACTGCAATGTCCTCTGGCTCTAGTGTTTATGATGAACAAATTATTGGCATTGAGAAATACTGCTAATGGCTTTTCTCCTAACACTAACTTACCCTTCTTTTGGTGGTATGTCACCGCCTCCCTTGAAATGAACCTTCTCCAATTTACGTTATTTCAAATGTCGCCAGTGACTTAGGTTGACTAATTTACTTTAAATCTGCTGAAATCAAATCTGTCATGGGAGTTGACCACGTATAAAGCTGCCCCATAGTGGAGATAGGCAACATGGGAAAGTACTGAGACCTCTTTGATGCTTGCCCAAATATAGGACCAATCCTCTGTTGCTTTAAACCTGTGCGCTGATATGTAGGTTGGGTGGTTTATAATCTGCAGTGAATCAGGATTAGGACAGCACTAACTATAGGTATTACCTTTATATTGTACAGGCTGTATGTTACTACAGCATGGGCCTAGTGGACTTTGAGGGCAAGGGAGAGGAAGGAGGTGGTGATACAAAAAATGTAAACGAAGTAGCTTCAAGATTCAGATCTGTGTGCTCTGGCTGAAAAGGGAAGTCTCAGAATTGGTGACTGCAGCATGCTTGTGACTGGAGTTTTTTGACTCATCTTGAAGGGACATAATTCACAGTGCAGCTTCTTAACATGAGGTGAAGATGACCTTCTGGGCAGCCCACAGGGTGTGAGGCCTATGCCATTGTGTATTCCCTTCTGAGTGCAGTTTGAAAATAATGGGAATGTTTAAATTTGATGGATTGTGTGTTTCCTAGTGCCTCTTCACTTATTGTGCCCACTTTAATTGAGATAAAGATGCAATGCTGTGTTACATTATCTAGCTTTAACGTCAAGGGTTTGGGAGGTTGTGTCTCTTGTTAGATTTTCTTAGCAGAAATAGGAGAAAAAAAAGTATGCTGTGCATCATCTTGCCTGTACAGTCTGTACCTGGAGATCTTTTGAGAGCTGCTGTCTTGAGACCCTTGTGTCTGATCTGAATGTCTTGCTGTGCTCAAATTTCACATTACCCTTTTTTGCCCTGTTGTATTTGTAAGAAAAGCTTGTACAAACAATGCTCTGCTGTTTCCAAACACTGTGAAGTTTTCCCCTTTGCTTCCTGTTTTTGTAGCACATTTGTGAAAAGACCTTGTCTTCTTTGCACTGGAGTTAGCATAGATGTAAACATCTTCAGCTTTAACTACTGTGTGTTCCAGCACATAGGGACCTGAGTTTCTCTTCAACAAGCATTATTACTGTTTCTTGATGGTAAGACTAGATTAAAAAATGCTTGTGACTAGATTAAAAAAGAATTGTGCATCTCAAAGTGAAAGCACAGGCAGTGTTAAATTGTGCAGTCATGAGCTTGCTATTTCCCCTCTCTCTGAGTGTACAAGCCAGTTAGTAACCTAGTGATCTATACATGAGGCTTTAATTGGATATATGCCCAGAGTGCAGATTAATATGGAAAAGCTATAAAGGCATGGGTTCACAAACTTTATTTGACCACATGAAGACTATCTGCTTGATCCCATGTGGAATGTGTGAGGGATTCACAAAACAAAGAAATACCCTCATGGATTTGAGCAGATCTGCATATAAACTACAGGATACAGAGGTGATGTCTCTGTGGTAAAGTCAATAGACTGTTGATTAAATAGGACTTCCTCTGCCTAGTATTCACTTTATGTTTCTTAGGAGTGCTTTAGGTGGGGCAGAGGTGCATCTATGGCCTCTGTAATTTACCCAACTTCTGAAGGTTTAGTTATGAAGTTGTTGAAGTTTTCTTTTAATGATTGGATATCATCTTGGCTGCCTTTGGAGGTAAGGGGGGGGGGGCAGCAAATCTCCTTGTAGTGAAATGAAAACAAGCAGATGTCTTGACTGCAGCTGGCTAGAGATGAATCATTTTGTATAAACTTGCCTAGAGAACATGATCACTCCTCTATAAACCTATACTCAGAGGGAAGGGAGAATCCCATTAATCAATGACACCCTCTTGGCCTAAAATTCCAGTGTTTCTAGTTTGCAAATCACAGGAAGCACATACGGACTACTAGCTGTATTCAGTTTGAAAACACTTGTAACACAGATTTTGTATCTCTTCTGGCAAATTTATTTCTAAATAAAAATTATGGTATCTCTGTATCCCCCTAATTAGTTTAATGATGAAATTCTTTTAAGTTGGCATAGTGTTGCAATAAAGAGTTTGGTGGCCTAGGAGAGCCCTTCAGTTGATGGAGAGCAGTAAGGCATGCCACCTATCTCTAAACTCTCTTCTTCCCCCTTTTGCTTCCCTATGACTTTCTGGAAATGGCTTACGTGTTCAGAAATAAGGGTAGTGGTCCTGGAATGGTGCTTGATCATACATCTGGGTCCCAGAATGATCTACTGGTGTTGGCTTCTTCAGACTTTGATGTCCTATTTCCTATTACAGCTTAGGGTTCTGTGCCAAGATGGGTTTGCAGTTAATTTGTGATATAGCTTAGTGTGGAAATGTGCTGCTTGCAAGAGTCCTGCAGTTCAGGCTATCTTGGTACTGTTTCTTATTCTCCTTGCCACCTTCTGCCTGGTTGTATGGTAGGCACTTCAGTTGTTTCCTGAAAATGGTGGGATGGAAATGTAGCATAAGCCTTAAACAACAAGAAGAGTGGAGAGCTGGCAGTAACTGTGCTCAAAAAGTTGCATAAAATAAGGTAACCCTAATTAAAGTTTTGTGCAAGTAGTTTCAGCATTTGATTCCAGCCTTTTGCCTGACTAACGAAGACAGGGAATAGTCCTTAGCTCTTTGCCTGCAGCAAGAATATGGGAATTGAAGTGACTCATTCTCAGGGACATGGCAGTGGGAATGAGGCACTGCTGTGGTTGCAGATAATTCCCTGGAAATCTCCATTGTGCAGAATACATTAATTGAAGAGATTCATGAGCTGCTTAAAGTCACATCACTTCATTTCCTCATCAGGGAACCAGAAGTCTAATCTATATTGGAAAAAACAGGAGCTCTCTGGTGGTGAGTAAATCTTAACCTTTGTGAAGAGATTGTACATGTTGCCCAGCATATTGTCCTATATTGAACCTATTGCCATGTGGCTTGACTTTTTTCTTGGTGTCCTATCAGCTGTGGGGACAAAGACAACAGTGTAAGGATGTGCACAGAAGTGAGCAGTGGAGATGAGGAGGGAACTGTTTGCTGCCTATTTCTTTAGTGGAACAGCAGAAGGATAGATGCTTCCTGTTTGTAACTGATCACCATCTGCAGTGATTGCATTGGCCTCACAAGAAGTAGCATATCTTTATATTCAGGAGAGAGGACATGGCATAGGATACCCCTGCACAGAGCTGAAAATAAAACTCTGTGGCATGCTGTGTATTTTTTGCCTGTTCTGGAGTGGATGGGAGCATAGGTATCTCTGGGGAACATACTCGTGCAGATAGTAGCGTTTTCCTAGTACGCAGATCTAATGCATTGTGTAGGCAGCAGAAAATAAACTGCAGCCCACCCTTCACAGATTTAAACTGGAGAAGGGAATGTGCTGCACTTATGGAAATCAGTCTTGCCATGTGGGATAGCTCAGTTTGCAGAATCAGATGTACACTAATTCTGGTTTTCCCCAAGTGCCTGTGTTTCTGACTGTTTTGCCCATTGAAGCTCCAGGTGAGAGCTGATACAGAATGAGTCCTGTGGCATTTGCTGTGGTTTATTAGAAGGCCTTTTAAGAAACTGATTCTGCCTGAGTTTTTACCCCGTATTAGTTTTATGATGTGGGAAACATTGCACAGGAAAACACAGCTTAACACTTTAATGGCTACTTATTTAAAAAAGAGAAAGGGATGTAGTTTTCTTACTTTCTTTTACTAGAAATTAGTCAAGGTGAAGATTCCTGCATCTTCATTGAATTTCTTAATGTAGAGCATTTCTGAAGGTGATGATTCTATCTCATGGTTTTTGATTTGATCCTTGACCAAGGAGAGCTGGTCAGTGAAAGGAGATGCCCTTTTCTCTGGCTTTATGTGCCACTGCTATCCTGAGTTTTGGGAGAATCAGCAAGACTTTAGGGCTGGACTTGGACACCTTTTGTCTTTCTAGCATCTGATTCCACCAGGTCACAGTGGTTTCGGTTGTGTGACTCAAGCTTGCATCTGCCGTGGACAGCCATAATGTGCTAGCTATGCTCTTTGTCTGTGGCAAGCTGGTTAAGTAATAAAAAGTACCTTTTAGATCCACTAATAACTGAGTTTTTCTTCATCTATGCCTTTGGGAACACTTCAGTACTTTGCCTGGCAGTGTGTTACTGCTCTGAATCGTGTGTGGAAAAATGTCTGAAGCAAATGAAACAAAATGACATGTGAGTAAAAGATCAAGTCAAAACACCGTTGAGATGAAAATCATTGAGTTGATGAGTGCAGTCTATATGTGACTGGGAAACCTTTAGTGATGCCAGGAGAAAAAAAAATGACCGTAGTAGATAAAGTTGCACCTGATTTTTCTGTGACTTTAAAAAAAAAAATCTGTTTATTCTCCTGGTTTATTATTTCTGTGGTCACATGACACAAGCTACAAGTCTTAGTGAAAGATCCAACAGGTTGTCTATTTCAGTAAAGTACAACTTGAGACTAAACCTCAAAAAATGAAGGTGGAGAGAATGGGAGTGAAAAAAATAAAATTATTCTTCTGGCACTGTATTTGTGGCTTGGCAAGTCTAGGTCCTGGGAGTCCATTTCATTGTTTTTACTCATAGCATCGTTCTGTCTTGTTGGGAGTCACTAAGAGTGATTTGGCATCTGTACCATACTAGTAAAAACAGTCTTAACTACTTATAATTAATGAATCATGTAAGCTGGCAGTCACTGATTTGAAGGGATGGAATAACAAATATAAGGACAATGTGAATTCTGTATTGACTGGCAACATATGTCAGAGAAAGAGCTGCTTTATTTATCTGATGCTGAATATCTTTATTGGGTGGACTTTTAAATAAACAGTGCTTTAAGAAAGTATATCAGTTGCTTGAGCTGAAGTCTGTATCTTGGCTGAAAAAGTGTATCTTTCTGGTGTTACTAGGTAGGAAGAGAAACCATTGACCTGAACTGGTTATACTGAAATAACCTTCCTGTGCCCTGTTTGTCTTTATTTTTAATTTTTATTTTTTTTAAATTAGATGGCTTAGTGTAAAACCAAAAAAGCTAGACTGAGATCTATCAAGTGAAGGATTGATGGTTGCCAAATGGTGACACTTGGTTTTGACTTGTGTTATTCTTGATGGATAGAAAAGAGCACTTCTAGTTTTTCTTAACTAAGATATTTAAACAAAACAAACTACTTAGACTTGGTTTTGGAGAGAAGATTTTTTTTGGGAACACTTTATGGGTTCAGACTTTTATGATCCCTCTTAGGACTGTCTAATTAGGATGTATATGTGTCTAACCCAGTTGTGAACTAGATAGGACAGTATTCCTTTTGCTTCTATTCTGTATTTTTGAGCATTCCTACCCACATTGAAATCTTAACAAAATGCCTCTGTTTCCCTATGGAAAGAGGATCATTTTGGGGAGAGTTGATGTTCTGGGCAGTGTATAAGAGATAACTAGAGATGGTAGAGGAAGAGAAAGCAGCCTCAGGAACAATAGGGAAGCTTCAAAAAATGTTTAATTTGTGCCAAGCTGCTCTTTTTTCCCCCCCTTTTTTTTGGTTGTCATAGAAATGTGCCAGTCCATGTCTCTTACAGATGAGCTCACTAAATCAGTGGCTGTGCAGGATGAGTCTGGTTTCAATGAAGATGTTTATACTTGAAGAACACAGATGGACTTAAACCACAGCCCAGAATCTAAACACCCCTGAGCTCCTGGGAGAGGGGAGTGATAGGAAATGAAATCTGGATTTTATAGCTCAGGACTGCATCTGTCCTCCTTGATTTGGCTTTCCAAGATATTATGGGGAAGTGGGAGAGGAATATTATCTGCAGTAAGGAGGGTTTGTTTGCTGTTGGGACTTGGGGGAGGACACAACTCCATTGGGATGGAAGAACTTTCCTGCCTAGATGTCTTTGCAGGACCATCATGGCTGATGTTAATTGGTTCCAGAAATGTTGCTCTAATGTGCAGTCTTTAGCAGGTAATTTTTCTGTCATTTCTGTACTTCTGTTATTCTTTGTCATTGGAAATAAAATATTTTGAATGAGAGCTGACAATCTCACCTCCCATGCAATATGTAAAATGCTGTGATACAGGTTTGGGAGAAGTTCACACTTAAATTTTGCTGGTGCAAATGACTGTAAAAGCAGCATCAGACATATGAAATACTGAAGAATTTGCAGATGACACAACTAGAAGCCTTTAATGAGGTGTGTGGTTGAGTGCTGAGCATGCTTAGTGCAATCAACAAACACAATGTACTGTGTGGAACTGGGCAATGTTCAGTGTGGGCAAAAATGTTCCTCTGCAGGATTTCATCTCTGGACTGTTTGCTTATGAGCATAATTCTGTGAATTCTTTTTACTTCCAAGAAGCCCATTAATTATTTTCATCTACATTTGGCGCTGTCAGAATGCCTCAAAGGAGCTTAGGTGTAAAATGACAATAGCTACAGTATCTCTGGGGCTTTCAGGTATCCAAATGATTTATTTATCTGGCTGTCTTACTTTCCTTGGTTTTCTATTCTTGGAGCATGGACTGCCGGAAATGATGCATGTTGCTGAATGCAGAATAGGCCTTGCTGTGCCAAGGCATGTGCTTGGAAGAATGGGATACTCTGTCCTGTTAATTGGTATAAATAATCAAGAATACGGAATAAATGAAATATTTGCTGCTTCCCCCCCTCCCCTTTAACGTATTCCTAACAAGTAGAAGGGTGGAAGGTAGCATCTTTTAAAATGAAATCCATCCTTACCAGGAGTTTTCACTGTTGGAGAATACTTGAAGGACTTTCTACTCAAACCTGTTTGAGTATATTTGAGCTTCAACTCTGGTCACAGTGTTGAATTCAACTGTGTAAACTCTTCTCTTGATACTCTGGTTTTGCTTGTTATTTGCTCTTAAGTGTCCTGCTTGAACTTGTATCGGAAGGCAAATCAGGTTAGAATTGCCTTGCCTTTTAATAAAAAATACTTATTTTAAGATAAGATGAATTCTTCACATGCAACAAGCTTTGGGAAATGCAGCTTCTGTGCAAATAAATTCCTCTTCTGCTAGGCTGACCTTTGTTCTGTGGTATCTTAAAAGATCCCAGCACTCTGTTACAAAGACCTTGCTCCATCAACTGATCTCATCCTCAGAGGGGGAAGAGGGACTCATTCATTACAGATAGTGGAGGTGCAACCTCAAGAAGGTGAGGATGCTACGTATGTGTCGTGCTGTGGATCTCAGTGCTTCACTGGTGTTAGCTGTCATGCAACTCCAGCCAGTTAGGAGAGCTGCAGGTGAGGAAAGTGTTGATTTACCTGAGGTAAGTAAAATGCTAGGGTTATGGTGTCCATTTCCTGCTTCTCAACAAGGGGATGGTCAGTTCAGCAACCACAATGGGACCAGGGGCTCCTGTGCTCCTCCAACTCTGTCCCTGACTTGGAGCCCTCTGTGCTTTCCCACTCAAGAGATGGAGTTAATTAAGCTTTCTTACGCTATATATTTAAGAGTTAATCAGCTACACATCATCAACTGGAATTTTGGAGAAAAAATAATTGATAAAATTACTTGGTTTTCTGATAGAACCCCCTGAATAATTTCTCCTCTATTTCTTCTAGTTTTGTAATAAGTACCAAAAATTGACAACAGCTTTTTCTTTTCCCCAATCCCTCTCCTCCATTCATTTTTGTAATGACCTTCTTGAAAAGGGAACTGATTATTTTGTATTTAAGGACCTATAAAGTGATAAGCATGACTGTTGCCAAATTCATGAAATTAAGATGGAAACAATTAAAAGTCCTTTTAAAAATATTTTTTTCAGTTATAGACCACAATATTTTAGACAGAAATAAGTTTTCTGAGTAACACCATTATTTTCAGGTTAAAACAGTGTGTCAAAGGAGGATCAGAGAGGCAGTATTTTTATAGGACTTGTTTGCTGTCCTACATCTGTGAGAAGTTTGCAGTGCTGCAATAATATTGAAAATTGTCAATTTCACTGTAGGAGCATTGATGCAGTGCTATTGAAAATTACCACTTTCACTGTAGGAGTGTTCACTTTTCATCTGAGATCATTAAAATTATCACTTCTATAATAGGCTTAGGTTGCCCTTTATGGAAGAGGGGAGATTTAAGTGTTGTTTTTATTTTTTACTTTTAATTTGAAACACAGTTTAACATTTGAATTGTTTGAAACAAAAACAAGAGAAGTCCCAACATGAGCAGAGAATATTTTTAAAAAACTTTATGGCTCTAAGTTCCTAACACAGTCCAGATGTCTCCTATCTCTGCTCTTTCTGTAGCATTTTCTGGCGCAGTGTTTTTTGATTTTGAACTTGGTCCAAGCTGTGTGCCAAGTCCTGAAATAAAGTAAATCAGTGAGTTGATCTTGGACGTTTCTTCTTAATCCAAACCAACCCAAATCAAACTTCAGCTCTGACCTCAGGACTGCACATTCAAATATTTTCCTTTGCCTCCTCAGTTTCAAAGTAGCAAAAGCAGGAGATTACCACTTTGCAGTATTTAAACAGAGGCTTGTGCGACATCCGTGCAGCTGAAGCAACTGTGTTGCTTGGGACCCGGTGCCTGTGAAAACACCAGTGATGTTTGCCAGGGCTGTGATTCTTCATGGTGATTCCTGCTGTTTGGTCAGGATGCACATTATGGCCCCACTGGAATAGGATTTATTTGGAGGTGTGCGTCGTGTCAACAATTAGACAGCAACCAAAGGAAATAGTCTGTCGTGCTCTTTTGCAAATGTTTCTGCCTAGGTGTGTTAGAAATTATTAATAGTAAAACTCCCTAACCCTCAAAACATCAGAACTATGTTCTAGGACAAACTGACTGTATTTTTTGTCTTGCCTTATGCAAGCACTTGTCTGCATTATATTTAAGCACTCCACTGAAGTTGCCCTAGCGTGCAAATAGCCTGTGACTGAATCAGCCACTTTGTGTTTGAGATCTGCTGGTTTAATTCTTAGCTTTTATCTTCTGATTGGCCAGGTTCAGATACATTTAATTAAACCATATCTGTTGTCCAACCCTTTGTTAGACCCAGTTTCCACTGAAATTGATGTGAAGCTTTCCTTTGGCTTAGTGGGCTTTGCACTGTGTCCTCAAATGTATGTGATCTGTCAAGTGTTTAGGCGTAGCTTGGTACAGTGTTCAAAATGGTAGGATGCAGGAATTACTATTATCTAGACCAGTAGGATTACTTTATTAATCAGTTTTGTTCCCTCTGGTCTTCAAGCTAGTGTGTGTCTTTCTGGCTGGATTCTGTATGAACATGAAATGGGTAACTTAACAGATCTTGTCTTGGGGCCAGAGAACACAAAATTTACCTTTCAGAAGTTGCCAGAACAGCCATGGGCTTAAAAATAATTAATGATTTTCATGATGAATTGAGCTAAATGTTTACCAGCACGTTCACATGCTACGTGGTAGCAGTGGACGTGCAATTATGAAGTTGTTATGCAACAATGAATAGCAGGGACAGCAGTAAATGAGTTCTTTTACAGAGAAATGCCATAAAAAAGAAAGATTTCAGCCCTGGTATGTCATGTAATTCTTTCGTCACTTGGTACAGCTTTAGTATACACATGACTTTCTGTTTCCTGTGAGATGTTGTGCTTGGTGCTCATCTCTTGGATGTTCAGAACTGTTTTGCTTTCTGCGTGGATCATCAGGCATGGACTGACCAGTCACTCTGAGCTTTCCTTGCTTATGCACTGTGCAGGGTTTTTTTCCCCTGAGCCTGGACCTCATCTGAACTCCATGTCAAAGCCTCTCTGCTCTGTCTCTTGGCTCCTTGCACAGGGGCTGGACCTGGTTGTTTTGAAGACTGACCTTTCCATCAGGGCCGACCTGCTGAGCATCCTGGCATCGGATCAGGAAAGCAATTCCTGACTCTGTCTAGTCTTCTGCTGCTGGTAAATTGCTGTAGAACCCTCAGCCTAAACACTGTGACCTACATGATATACACTACTTCAAAAATTATCTGGATATGTGAAAATAAGTTGCCTTTGTCGCATGAGGAAGGATGTAAAGGTGGCTCTGCCCTGGAGGAACTGGGAATCGGCCTGCCAGAGCAGGAGGTGTTTTAGTTGCATGAGATTTTCTTTCCTTCAGTGCTGCTCAGGGCTTCTCACTGGAAACAGCTTAGCAGAGATGCTGGGAGAAAGGCTGCAGTGGGCACAACCTTCGTATGTGTATTTGCAGAGAGATAAAAACTACTTAGGAGATCTTACAGCCTTCGAAAAAGGGGTGGTTGGAGATAAAGCTCTGTCAGGGGGCAATGATAAAAGAACTGAGGCTGAAAATGAAAGAGCTGCTGGGTGATAAGAGGAAGCTCCTGTGTTTTGAGAGCTGGACTTCAGCTAGATAAAAATCTTAAAAGCCATGTGCAGATCAGCAGAATAACGTTCCTGCCTAGGTTTTGCTTAATTTTCCTTCTGCCACCCAGGCTGTAAAGAGCAGTTTTCATACTTCCCTGGCAGCAAGATTTTTGAATGTGGGAAACCTGATAGTGTGTCTGCTTAACTACCAGACTTTGGCCTAGTGCCCTTTCTGGTTTCCTTATGGAGTAAGTGCAGTGATGGGAAGAATGTGCTTCTTACACATGTAGTCATCTCGGTGATAGTAAACTGTAATGCTGATACCCTGTTTAGCCTACCTCTGCCTGCAGAGCCATTGCCACGTTACATGAGGGTCACCGACAGGATAGCAAGAAATCTGCTTTACATTTTGAGTGTGAAAGAGAAGTAAAATTAATTTTTTTTGTGTGGTCTGATTTTTTTTTTGAGAAACTCTAGATGTTTGTTCTAAACTTTTGTCAACCTAATGCATGTTAATCTGATGTACTCAGTTGAGACTTTAGCAGTGCCTATTAATGTGCTAACAGAAAGCCTCCACTATATGCTAGCAGCAATTTTCACAAATTAATCCATTTTAAATTTACTTGATGTGACCCCTTTGCCTGCAAAATATAAAGAGAATTTGCTTGGGTGTTTAAAAAGCTGTTCTGCAACCATTTGAATGACTTGCAGTAGATGTATATGAAAAAGTCTCATGAATTTTGGAGGGTTTCATTTACAATTTTACATTTATAGAGTTGCTTTAGTATTATTTTGTGTGTGATGTTCAGGTCAGTGGAAGGGACTTTAAATAATGCAAGTAAGAACAGCTACCCATTGGGGAAACCCCAGTCTATATATGTAACTGATGACTTACCAAGTTGGATTTGTAAAGCCTGCCAAAGAAAAGCAAAATGCTTTGACTTATAGAAATGTAAACTGAAAGTACGAAGGCAGTGAGGTTGTATTGGAGACAAAAGACTCTTCTGAAATGGTGCAAAAATGGTTTTATTTTATTTGAATTTTTATGTTTGCATTTTGTTTGGTTTTATTTGGAATACATGTTCAGAAAATCAGCTTGCTGGAGATGTGTGCTAATTTCAGACTTTGCTTTCCGGCAGTCCCAAGTGGAAATGAAATTGTAGGTGTCAAGCACGCTAAAAATGAATTGGAAGATCGTGAGGAATCAACAGCTAGGATTCGTAGGTCTTGATACTGCAAAATAGTGCATACTCTGAAATCCTGTTGGAAATTGAGCGCTCTGCAATGTGCAGAATTGGAGCCAAGAAGCTATCAAGCCAGGTAGACATGCACTGGGAAGGGCTTTGGCAAATGCTCATTTCATCATGACAGAGCTATTTGTAATGGTAAATGCTTACAGGGTGCTTATGCCTTGGTCCTGAGCTACAGCCATGCACAACTGCAGTGTAGAAGCCTGATGCAAAGCCTAATTAAATTGGGGGATGTTTGAATTGGCTGCTTCAGATTGACTCTTAGGACTTTAGTTCTGAAGAAAACTTACACTCAGTATATAAGTAACATATACTATAAAGAGCATGATTGCTAACATTACTGGAGACTGCTTTGTTTTTCTGCTGGGAAGTGTAATTTACAAGGAAGAATATTTCTAAAATGTTTTAGAAGTTTGGTATGTATTACATGACAAGTGGCAAATTGCTTCTTGGTGTGTGGTGTCATAGTTCTGCCACTTCTTAAGATACCCATTGTGGACTGTTACCCCTGAGAACCTGACAAATCATCACGGGATTTTTTATGTTATGCTTTATAATGGGGCAGTGTTACCTGTGTATCTCTGACAGGGAAATGGAGCCATATATTCGTGTCCAAAACCAAACCCAAAGTCTGTGTTGGAGCAAGAAGTGGAAGAAGAGCTTTAGAAGTCAAAGTTATGCAACAGAACAAAATGAATATTGAGAAAAAAGATTATCCTCTATACAGGCATTTCTAACCCTAATACAGACTTCTCTTAACATGGCAAGCCAGTTGTTATTACACACACATTTGATGATTGTGGTTTTCAAGTCAAATTGTGTTTGGAGTTGTACAAAGATAAAAGAAAAAAGCACTAATGAACTGTTCTTAAAATGATATTCTCTCCTGGAAATGCTCAAGAAGTTTTACAGAATTGTTCCAACACCCTCCCCTCATCATGAAAGTATTTTGAGAAATGATGCTTCTAATGCTTGGTGACAGGTTTGTATCTTGAAATCCTTGTACAAACATGAAATAAAACATTTAACTATGTGCTACTGTAAAATAAGGTTCATTGTTCAGCTATAGTGCCTTATTCAGCCTTTTCCCAGTTTCATTCACTGAAGAATTTCTAATAAAAGGATATTTCTTAGTTATGAGTGACTTGTTCTGCAGCAGTGAAGGTGTTTTCTGATCCTCTCTGTCTTACGTGGCATTATTAATCTGTTTTCCCAGTATGAATGCATAATAAAGCCCAGGAAAATAGGTCAGCATCAGTCAGTATAGTCAGTATCTTTATCTCCAGTACTGCAGGAACACCTCACTTGTCAGTCCCTGCATTTTATAACTCTTGTTGCTGCTTGTTCATTGGTTTTTTATCTCTGAAGGTCAGAAATGAATTTTAGAAAGCAGATTTTCAGCTTACCTGATGAATATATTATTACTACTTTCCATATGGAAAGTAGACAAGGTTTTATTCCATTTCATTGGCATTGTTGTTGACTGTTTCCTCAAGAGTTGTACTGATAAGTCTATATTTCTGTCTCACAGGGAATGAATTGGGAACCCCCTAGTAACAGCTGAGAGGAAATTAAGAGTATACCTTCCCAGTGCTGAAGGGAGAGTAAGAAAGCAAGTGTTGCAGAGTTAATGGACATTATCTAGTTAGGAAAGACTGCTGCAAGGAATGAAAGCAAAGAGAGTGATTCTGATTGGAAAAGTCACTTTAACTCATAATATGAATGTCATGTGAGGCATAATATTTTCTCCATTTCAGTGAGTCAGACTTCTGTCCTGTTTTTCTGGGTCTTTCAAACAGCAGTAGAGGGATGCTAAACATTGGGACTGGAACCTTGTGAAAATGAAGAGATCTTTTTCCTCAGGAAGAGTTTCACTGCACATGGGAACCTTACTCTGACAAGAACTGCAGATATTCAGTGACTCTGTATTATTTAAAGAGTTGAGGGCATTCATTCTCTTTCACCCTAACCAGGGCTTTGCAGTGCTTGTGGTCATCCTGAGCAAATCCTTGTGTCTTTGTGTGGTTTTTACTGTATTAGGCCAGTAGCATTCAATAAACAATGTTAACTTTGTGTAGCTGTTAAATACACTGACCTTTAGTATCGGTTTGCACAAGCCATGCACAATGTGAGTGCCACTGAAATACCATGCCTGATTTAAGCAAGTTGCAGTGCTGCAATCAAAATATGGCATTTCTGTTACTGAACAGATGCTTCAGCAGCAAGAGCACCACTGTTTCCCAGAACTAGTTCTCTCTTTGCATCTTTTGATGCTTTGGTGTGGTACCATTTCTCTTTCAGTCTTGGTTTCCTCACCTGAAAAAGAGAAATAAAAATTCAGTGTCCTCACGAATAAGCAGGTTAATATTTGCTGAGTGCTTTGAAGCTGTATGGTCCCATGATATGCTGTATGGGGTCAACGTGACTATTGCTAAATCACACTCTAGTCAGAATTACAGTCATTAATAGTCTGGGGAAAGAGTCACTGCAAATACTGTAACAGCTACTTTAACTGTTTCCTTTTAAGCAAACAAAACCTCTTGACGTTTCTGCTGAGCAAGTTAGAATGGCTTAACTTATTAAAATGCTGCAGAGTATGTTCTTCCTTACTGGCCAGAGTAGCCTGTTGTTTTTTTTTTTTTTATTTTCAGTGAACCAACTACATTCCACCAAAACCAATGGCAGATCTTCAGCTCAGTGGATTTGGAGAATGGCTTTCTTACTGTTACTCAGGTTTGTGCCCTGAGAACATGCAAGCTACAGTAATTCAGCAACAGGAGAAAAGGGGAACCTAGAATAAATAACGTGTGCTTGGTAATTCTACTTCCCATTCCCTGTGTTTTGGCTTTGGGTTTTCAGCACATTAATCAGTTTTATGGAGGGGAATGCCCTGTTTTAACAGAATTTCTATTTCCTGGTGGATTGAAACTACTGTACCAGGTATCCTGTGAGAGATCAGGAATGGGGAGAGTGATTTCTGGTGAGATAAAATCAGGCAGCTGTATTAGGGCCTCACAGTTTCACCATGACAAATACCATAGCAGAGGTATTTTTGGTTTCAGGACTTCCCTGTGTGATATGCATTGTGCATCCTTGGGACGAGAGGAGTGAGACTACATGTGCATTAACATTCTGCAAGGTGAATGGGAAAAATGGGAGAGAGGGCAGCCACAAGATTTGAGTTCTTCTTGGCTGTAAAAACTACTTAAACTGTTAGTGTCTTGAATTTGACATCTGTAAAATGCAAGCAAATTCTCTATGTAATTTCTCACCTAATACTAGTGATCAAGTAATGGAAAAAACAGAAGCAAAACCAGCCCTCAAAAGTGAGGTTGGAGAAGCTATTAAGCTTTTTCTCAGGTATGAACTGGTTAGAAATTCTTCAGTCTGTCCCTCCCTGTTTTTTACAAACAGAAAGTGTTTCTATAGGGAAGATGAATGAAAATATTGCAAACAAAAATACAGCACTAGAAAAGAGAACTGAAATTAACTAAATTCTTAGTTCAGATAACTGTGAAAGTGTGGGTTTATGTTCTCTCTTTGTGGATAGCTAGGAACAAGATTGGTTGCCAGCTGAATGTATGTTTGGCTAGGTGTATGCTTGCAAGTGAGAGATGTCAGCATAGAGGAAGTGGCTTAGTCCTTTCATATAATTCTCATTTTGTAGCTTTCTGTTTTGTGAACTGCTGTGAGAGATATGCAAGGTTAAAGGTTTATTAGTCAGAAGATTCAGGAAGTGGATTCAAATTGAGAGAATAACTCTACCCCTATTTTGGACTTTAAAAAAAAAACAAACCACCCAACGAAAAAACCCAAACCAAAACCTCAACACCCAAACTCCCTCCTTAGTCTTAGCTGGAATGAATGGCAGTAGGCAGCTCCATTTTGTTTTGCTTTATCTCTCAGCTGGAACTCTGATGTTAATTAGGAGGACTCCTCTCCCAGATTGACATTGAGACTATGATGACCTTGGAGATAGCAAGGGGTGAATTTTATCTCATTTATTCTTTCAGTAGTTGATCATAACCAGGCCCAAATATATTGTTTCTAGGATCAGTGCTGCCTTCTTTTTTATCCTTTTCTATCTTTTGTTCTGTTGTGATAATTCTGGTTCAATAGACAAAGAAAACAACCAAAGCCATCAAAATGAGAGTTACTGCTACTGAGCTGAACGTTTACAGCTAAAGCTTCTGTCAGCGCAGAGTTTCTCTCACTCATTGTCTGGACTTGAGAACTGTAAAAGTTCCTGAGGATGCTATTTTATGGTTTTTTAAGCCTGACTTAATCTGTACTGCAAACAGCAGGGTTATCTCTCCCCAAAATGCCATCCAGTGCCATCCCTCTTGTTCACCTGCTTAACTTGTGCAGCTGCATAGTTGGATTAAGGATGTGATCAACCTGCAGATTTTTTTTATTATTTTATTTACAGTAGAGTTAATTTTTAGCTTTCAATTCTCATTTTGAACTGCAAAATTTATGTCTCAAATTCCCTTGTGAGTGGGTAGGAGTTGAGGGCACTCAGCCCTTACGGGAAACCCTTTGTGTTTTGCAGGATTAGATGACAAAGTGCTGTGGTGATTTGCACAGTGTACATATTTATATGAGTGTGGGTTATTTTGAGTAGAATATTTGGGGAAAAGTGGGGGATTTCCTGCTTTTTTGGTACAGAAAAAAAATGAAATAATTTTTTATAACTTCAGGCTGTGAAGGTTTTGTTTAGCAGTTTGTGTGTGATGGGTGTATCCTGTGAGGAAAGAATGTTTATCTAAGATGCGTGGCAATGAATGACAGGACAAAGGTTAGGTGTGTGTTGAAAAGGTTGGGCATTGATTTCCTAAAGATGTTTTTTTGAAAGCTGTAGCTATCAGGGAGTGGAGACCTCCCTCTACACATGTTTTGATCAAAAGTCACTGAAAAAGATATGTCAGTCTCACTCTTAATCTCTTACTCAGAGATGATAATAATGTCAGCTTTCTCATGCTTTGCTGAAATAAAGTGTTATATGAAAGCCTGGCTCAGTGATTTTGCATGGACTTCACCCCATATTTAAGATAATTGTTGCAATACATTTCTGCCTGAGAATCAATTGATTTCTGAATGGCATAATTATTTCTTCACTGCTTATCAAACTGGTCTCTCCAGGCAGTTTGTTTAAAGATCAGCTCCTTTATGCTCATGGGGGCACTGCAGGAAGGTTTGTTGATGGATTGGTAAACAGTAAAAAAAATCCAGAAAACACTAGGCTTTATGAAGTAGAGCCTGGTAGGTATTTATTTTGACTGACAGGTTTAATTAAGCTTTGTGCTCTCTCAGTTTCTAAGAGTAATGGATCATCTTAAGTGGTAACCTAAGAGCATTTAACAGTTCTGTCCTCAGCACCTGCATGAGCTACTCCCTACTCACCACAGCAAAAAACCTGATGCTTCTTTCCTACTAAAAAGCCCCAGTGCCTTTCTGCTTTGTCCAAGCATGTTTCATTTCAGGCATACTGAGCTGCCTTATGTAAAAACAAAAGCCAAGGGAGAAGCAAGGAGTGGATCTGTTGACAGCTATGACAGAGATCAAATTCCAAGCCAGGCCATGGGATTCCTGAGAAGGGGCTACTTAAACAGGACTCTCCTTTGATTAATTGGAGATAGGGTGACACCTTGGACGTCAGAACTGTATTTGAGCTTGGAATCAGACGCAGAGGGTCAAAGAGATGAGATGCTTAAGGGCTGAAATGTGATCTCTGACGCTTCCCTCCCTCACTTCTCCTCTTTCTGGCTGCTGTGCAGACCTGCAGGTCCTGCTCATGTGGCTTCATTTTATGTTCAGCACTAGCTCTGCTAATCATGAGTTCAGAAATTTGAAGCAGAATTGGTTGCTTTTGTGCACTACCTGACGTTTTGTAGCATTGCTGCTGGAGAAATCAAAATTCTTACAGCCTTAAAATCCCTTTGGTTCAGGCTTTGGAAACTTCCACTCCTTGCCCAACTAGCCTTTGAAGAGTTGCTTTTTTTGCCCTAAGCAAGTTTGTCATCAGGCACAATGTTTTTTCGGTGGTTAATCACTTTTCCCTATCTCCCCTGATAGCAACTCTTCTGTATGTTTGTGGGCTCGTTTTTTTTCCCCCCTCCCAAGTGCTGGTTGCCAATATTAAAAGAAAGTAAGAAAAGAAGGTTTATGGAAGACTTACTGCCTTCAGTGCCTTGTCAGTGGAGGCTGTGGAGAAATGTATGGAAATAGCCTACAGTGTAAATTTAAATTTAGTTTAAAAACGTAAATTTGTGTGTTTTCTTGATCTTCACTAGAAGAATATTTGATCTCTTCTCCTTCCCTTCACTATCTCCTTGGGCTGTGGACAGGTTTACTTTAACTAGACTGCTGACCCATAGTGAAGGACTTGGGATGGAATTCAGTTTACTTTTCAACAGTATGAAGCTTATTGTAAAGAAGTCTAATTAAACCAGTCTGCTAAAACCCTTTTGTTGTCAGCTGAATTCAGTGGCTGCTGAGAGTAATTCATACTCCACAGGTTTAGTCATTAGTGTCTAAAGGTCAGCCATGTAGTTGGGATTCAAATCAGGCATTTATGGAGCATTGATACTCTGGGGCAGTGGAGGTTACAGTGAAGCTGCCTTTCTGTAGCTGTTCTGTAGGGTGTTGGTAATAGTCCTGAGTGTGTGTAACCTATACATTTAGATGCTGTAGGGCTTTTTAAATTGGACCTGAATGTTGAATTCTCTTTGTCTCCAGTTCTTGCACATCACACATGTGGTCACAGGTTTGAAATCACTCAGCTGTCTATAAATGCTTAGGGGTAGCAGGCAGCACCTGCTGCTGGTTTGCTCAGTAGTTGCTTGTGTGCCACTCTGAACGCCAAGCATCTTAGAGACACCAACTGACAGAAGTAAGGTTTTTAAAATATGTAGGACCATTCTTTATCAGGTAAGTATACTATGAAAGTATTCAAAGAGGCAGTTTGAAACTATATGAAAACCTTCAGAGATGAGGAAATTACTAATTAAAAAAGCTTTAAAACTGTATCCCATTTTGAGCCTGGCCTGCTTTGATAGTGACCAAAAGCTTTCATTATATAAAGACTTCCAAGCTGTTAACCAACACTGTTGTTTGGGAGTGTTTTTTTTCCAATTTTTGATATTTTTATTATAGAGATGTCCCTAAAGTGTATTGCCTTTCACTGAGCAACTCAGCAGGCTGGTAACCTGCCTGATGAATTTTCTCCTGGGCAAATCTAAGAAACATTAACAGGAACACTGTGAGATGATGACAGTCTTTTGGCAAATGTTGCTCCATATAGCTGCTGGTTGGACTCCTTTTTGAGTGTTGTTTTTCTGAGTTCAGATTAATAATACATAAACCATCCTATAAAATTTCTCTTAAGCAAACACTTGAAGGCTCACTGTTGGGGGAGTGTAAATTATTACATATTGCTCCTTTGGAGCAGAGTCTTGGGGAGCCTTAGCTATGTTTTTGTTAACAGAAGATTTATAAATCTAGTTCTATGCTAAACGAATTAAAATGTTGAGAAGTGATTTAGTGTAGTGAATAGTGCTGCTCTCTTAACTTAGGGTCTTTAAATGATGGAGGGCTTTCAGTAAGTTCAAGTGACCTTGCTTTTGAAGCTTGCTTCTTAATTGAGGTGATCCTGCTTTGAAAACTGTCAAAGAGGAAACACCTCTTTGGAAAGAAGAGGCAAGCAGTGTTTGTGTTACAGCCAGAAGGGCTCTTTGTGGTAGTGTAGTCTTTACAAAAGAAATAATTATGTAAAAACACATGCTAAGAACAACATGGTTGAGGAATTTGATTTATTACCTGAGCATGATGACCAAAGTTTGAACCCAACATGCAACCAAGAGGCCATTTAAAACAATTACAAGTTTTAAATGGGGAGACATAAAAGGCAGCAGCAGAAGCATAACTTTCCTTGCAGTTTACCTGTGGCTGAATGCTTTTTCATCTTTCTGTGTGCCATAAATGAGGTACTATGGAACTTTTACAGGGTTTTCCTAGTTGCTACCAGTCTTTAAAATCCCATTCCAAAACTTCAGACTTACCAGCCAGTTCGCAGCTTTGCTTAAGGTAGGGTTTGAATCTGAGCAGCAAAAGGATGAGGTCTTGCCTGTTAGGTGATACCACTTTGCTGCTGCTGGTCTTGGATGTGTGGCAGATAACAAAGGACCTTAGCTGTATTTGTGTGTATTGACCATGGGAAGGGGTTATTAACTTTATAAGTTTGTTAGTTCTGTTTTGAAGGACCCTTACAGTTTTCGTTGATGATGCTGAACAGTATAAAGTTGTCTGGTTCTGAACCTCATTGGTTTTCTTTGTTCCCTTTCTTTTCCTTCATGGCTTTTAAGACTGGCCTTAGAATAAGTGGCTGCTGTTTTTGTAGCTGCATCATTATTTGTAAAAATGAGCAGTACTGCAGTGTTACCATGGAAGCCATGCAAATGGGATTTCTGGAGCACAAGTTGCAATGACAGAGAGACAGGACTTTTTAAAATAAAACCCTGTTTTTAGCTGCTCTTCCTTGTTTATAAATGACATGAGAATGGTCTACATACAAATCCATTTATGTATGTTCTGTACATTGAGCAATCCATTTTACAGACAGTTAAAAATCAAACATTCGTTACATGGGCTTTTTTTTACTATTGGTAACATCTCAAGACTGGAATTGTTTCATAATTGCCCAGACTCCAACAAAATTATTTTGTTAAAACTTTGTCTTTCTCTAATATATGATTTTTCAGGTTTGGCAGCACAGTAGTGCTTTTGTTGTTCAACTCATACAACAATAATAATGCGAGGCAGACTTGCCTGCTAGAAATAACTAATAAATTAGTTACTGGAGTCTTTGAGATTTTCAAACCCTTCTGTTCCCTATAGCATGGTGTGTTTGTGAGCCCCAGTCTTGGAGCTGGTGGCTGTACAGATGCAGAGCAGAAGCATAGCCTCTGTCAGGAGCTTTGCAGTCAGAGAGGTAAGTGATACTGTGGTCTGTTCAGGCTAAGGGTCACAGGGAGGTGTTTTCCTTAATCCCCTGTAGTGGATCAGTCTGATACAACGGCCTTGCAGTATTTTCACTATGGTTTTAATCTTGCTTCTCCTTCTCATTGCACTTTTTGACACTACTGAATACAGCTTTTCTTTAGCTGCTCATATGTAGAGTTCCAAGATCCAGTCTGAATGCTCATTAGTTCTTTCAGGAGTTATGTTTATGGGTTTGTTTCAGGTATTATGTTTGTGGTAAGAAAAAAACCCCAAACTATAAGATGGCAGTGCTGTTGGAAGAATATGCTTGCCCTTTTCTTCCCTTCTTCTTGGAACAGCAATAGACCTTGGGTGGGTGTCTTCCCATTTTTAGGTGAGGTGTTGTGGTAATTACACCATTTAGGTGTATCCTAGATGAAAATAATGTATTACCTAATATAGAACAGCTCAGGAAACAATATGATGCTGACATTGCATTTTTTCCACTTGTATTTTGAGGTTGGTTGTTTCCTTCTAGAGCAATACATTTGCTTGGATAAGGTTGTTTGTGCCACAGAAATAACCAAATGTTACGGTTTCTTTGGGTAATTCTCTGATCAGAAGAGAAGATAGTCCAGATTATTCCTATTTTACTGGAAAAGCTACACCAACCTACATCAGTGATGGATATATTTATAGTTAGTTAATGAGCCTCTGAAATGAAAACAGTAATTCTTTTGTATGTGGGGTAAACACAAGACTGCTAAATCCTTTCCAGGCCTACTGTATTCCTGTAGTGTATTGATTATTAACTAGTTTTTACCTGACATCTCAGAATGTGATTCATAGATATTGACCTGCGTGCGAACTTGGCAGGTGGTTGAAAAACAAATGAACAAAATCACCTGGGGCCCTACCCCTACTACCTAACCCATGACTATTTCTTGGGGCTGGCACTCACTTTGCAGTGTGCTTTTCTCTTTAATTAGCCTTTTGTACAGGTGATGTTCACAAAGTGGAATTGTGTCCCAAAAAGCTCCAGCCTTGGTGACTGCTTTTAACTCCAGCTCATGCTCATCAGGCACTGAAGGGTCTATAACAGACACACATGTTCATTATTTCCTGTTTGATTTAATTTTAGATGAACCAGAAGTGGGGTGTGATTTCAATGAAAAACAATGCCAGAGGGCTGAAAAAAGAGTTCTTGAGATGCATGAGGAAAAACAATGTTGTATCAAACCTTCAATATAGGAGAAGAATTAGTCATGATTCCTCAAAAATAGGCAGTGACTCTGTTCACCTTCTTAATTAATCAATTGTAGGTTAATCAGTTATTAATTCTGCTTGTACATGAAACCTTTGAGTGGGTGTTTACTTTTGCTTACTTGCAGCTGATCTCTTAGGACATCAGTAATTTTCGCATGTCTTACGATAATAACTTTGTGTGTTTAGCTGAGTGATGCACTTGGAATTTTTTTGATTTGCAGCTGACCCTGTACGTAGGCTCCAGAATGATGTTTATTTTCTGTTTCCACCTTAGTTTCTTTCCCTGTAAAACAGTATTAATCTTTAACTCTTTGCACAATAGATGATAAAAGTATTAATCATCCAATGTTCTTGCAGTGGGCTTGCCTTCAGTGCAATAGTGACTTAAATGAGTACACTCATGTCGTAGTGCTTTGGATTGAAAGAGGAGTGACTGTGGTGTGAGACATCAGGAGCTGTGTAGGGAACTGGCCAAGCAGAGAGGCTGGCTCAGCAGGAAGTGGTTGATGAGTTACTAGTTTTACAGGGTGAAGATGAAACTTGAGTTACGATATGAGCTTGAGAATACGATAAAGAAAAGTCTTTACAGGTGAAACTGTAGCATTATTTATTTTTATTCCACAGAACTTGGGTGGTTCCTTTGTTCAAAACCAGAGTCCTAACCTGAAATGTAATAATGCAGTCAGGCATTCCTGAGTTCATTTCAAGGAGGAAAAGGCAATTAAAAAAAAAAGACAGCAGCAATTAATAATTTTTATTTAAAATCAGCTTCTCTTGGTCAATATTGGTATATTCATTTGAAACCTGCCACTTAAAACAAGGAGCCCCGTGCTGGGACTAGAAATATAAAAGCAAAATGGTCCTTTTCCATGTGCCTGTGGCCTGTTCATTAGACTGCATGGTACACAGCCAGGCTGTGCCAGGGCCATTGCAGTTCTGGCCTTGAAGATAGTTTTACTGTGGAAGAGGAAGTAAGGACCTTAAAACTGGAGTATGAGAAAAGTCTATTCAGACCTGAAAACTTACTTTTTGGACCTTTATTTTTATTGCCTACTTTTCTTTAAACAAACAAACCAACCCCAACAAAACAAAAAACCCAAAACACCAACTTTGATGTAGTTTAAGGGATATCATAGTGGAACTGATCTAAGTGCTATTTGTTTCTCTTCAGAGGAGCCATGAGTTGCTGGAGGCTGGAAAAGTATTACGGGGAAACCACTGTGTTTCTCTATTCTTAGATTTTTCACTAGAGGTATGCTGAGGAGCATTTGAGCTCATTGGTAGGGATCTCTTATGTTCCCTCTCTGCCAGGGACTAATGGGGAACAAATCCAGTGGTGGATGCTGGGAAAGATGTCATCTGAAAAAGAGTGCTTAGTTTAGTCAGGCTATTGTTGTGAACTGAAGGAGACTGGGTTTTGAGTCTCTGCTCCGAAGATATTTCTGGATAGATAAGATATTGCAAGGTAAGCAGCAGTGCGAAAGTACAGTTAATTAGCTCCTCCTGCATGATCTCATTTGTGCAATAATATAAAAGGAAGGGAATTGGACAGAACAGAGCTTGAACTTCAGTCTTCATGTTGTCACCTGAAAACTGGCTTTACAGCTGTGCAGAGTTTGTTTCTGTTCTTTTCCTCAGGGTCTGAGGGAGGGAAACCTAGACTGCATGTTTGTTTGCTTTTATTTTTATCTAATTTATATTTATAGGGAACACAAAAAGGTTACCACAGAATAGTTTGAAAATGAAAAGTGGGATTGTTTGAGGTGAAAATAATATCACTTGTACCACTGAATTAAAATTTCTTGGGTGAATCACAGTTCTTCTGCAGGATAAGAACAAGAAACAAACAAAGATATCCTTAGGTGAGTGTTGAGGTTGTAAAGGAAGGAGAAAGGAGAATTACAGGGAGCTACTGGCTCATAATAAAAGTTCAGTTTTAACTTGGAGATTCTTCTGCTACTAAGGCAGTCGCCAAACTTTTGATCCAGATGGAGTCCTGACAACAAATACTTGTACAAATGGTACAATCATTGCTACTCTCACAGCTATTCTTGAAGAGGGTTGGGTGGTTTTGTGTTAGATATCTATTACTTCTACCTCTGCTTTCTAGGCATAGCATAACACTGTTTTGTGGGAGTATTGATCTCTACTGGCATTGATACTGCTTGTCTGGCTTCTAGCACATCTCAGGATCCAGCAAAGCTGGTTGTTATTTTTGACAACTGAATTACGTCTTCTAGAGTTTATGTCTTTTTATTTATACTGTCTCACTGTAACTATCCAGAAGCATCAAGGGTGTAATTTAATTAATTGATTTCACAGGAAAAACTACCAGTGTGTTCTCACATCTGTGCACCTCAGGCCACATCTGATTCAGGTTTTGTTTTCTCCAGGATTGCCTCTTCTGCACACAGACACTTTTTGCTGAGAGGTGACTGGGCTGTGACTGGATGACAAAGTTGTGGACTGGTGCTGCATGCTTTATGTGGGAAGGCCACGCACCTGGAAGTCAGGTGCTGCAGAGTTGCATCATCTGTGTCCCTTTATGAATGTCTCGCAAGTATTTGTGCCATCTAAAAACTCAAACAAAATGTCAGATAACCATGGTTCCACAGCAACTATCAATATAGTTGTTGGAGGACTTAGATCAGAGGCCAAAGAACCAACTAGTGATGAAGGTTCAGATATCACTGCTTCTTGGATGCGAGACTCAGCCTAGACCTGACTGAAGGACGTAGGCTGTATTGCTATGTGTGTAGGGGTTGCTCTGTGGTGAAATAGGGTGGTGACCTCATCATGACGCCTTTCACCTGCTCATATCTGTTGTTCAAGTTCACCTTTGAAACCAAGTCACTAGTCTAAATTCTGTTGTGACAACTGGAGTGCAAACAGGCTTTGTTAATCTGTGTTCAGTTGGGATGCCGCATGGCTCTTTGATGTTGAAAGTGATTGTTTAACAGCTCCTCTCTTACTTTTTCCAAGTGTGGCACAAGTCAAACAGAGCAAAGTTCCTAAGTAGTCCAGCAGCTGAAGCAAGCAGCTGAAAAGCTGTGACAAGGGCTTTAGATGCTCTCATGGTCCAGTGTTGCCAGTGGAGCTTGTCTTATGGAGAGAGTACCAACGTTTTGCCTTGAACTGCATGGGTGAACAGTTGGGCCAAGAGCTGCTAATGTTTTGGGACTGAGTCTAAAAGGTAAGGATGTGGTATAAGCCAAAGAAAGTGAATGAAAAGCAGTAATTAGGAAAAGAAATACCCCAGAAACTGAGTTGAGCTGAGAGCTCTCTCCTTTCCTCCTTCCCTGCCCGCACAGAAGAAACAGAAAAGCAGGGTTTTATACAACTGTAGGGCAAAACAGTTGCATGAAAAAAATTTAAAAATCTGACAGCAATTTTAATTGTATTTAATTAAATTCTGTACTAACATTACCACATTAAGTAATGTGCTGAAATTGAGCCATTTTGAGTAGAAACACAGAGTACCAGAATCATATGTGGACCTATAAAAAGCTGGTTGTGTTGTAGATGTTCAGGTGATATCAAAATGTGGCAGTCTGTCACTCGTGCCTGCCATTGAAATGGATTGCAAAAGCTCCTTTAAATTTCATTGAATATCCTGGGACAAATTTTTATGAGTATAGAGCTATCAAAACTGCTACACTCCTTGCTGTTACCCATTTTCTGCTTGTTATTCTGTGCCTTCCAGTAACCTACCCTTGCAGCTTGTGGGCTATGAGGTCCTTTACCACCTTGAACTCTAAACATTATATTGGAGCTAATTTTACAGCTGGAGCCAAAATACACAGAACTCTGCATCCATTGCTGGTTTATCTTGATCATCATAAACAGTAAAATGTGTGCAAATTATGCCCTTTGACAGCCCTTTTAATATATGAGTGAAGTTTATGCATATAAGTGCTGCCACTGAACTCAAGAAGAACATCCTTTTTAATAACATGGGTCCTCAATTCTTTGGATTGATTTGCCCAGCATGACCACTGGGAAGTTTTATTCTTTAGTTGCTTTACATTGTAGGTTTGCAGTGTGTATCAGATTTGTAATACTTGGTTCCCATTGTGAAGATAGAGTTGTCTTCTGTTACCACATACTTAATTTTCCATTGTTGGATATACAAATGCAAAACTCATAATTGGATTAGCAATTGATCTTATAGTTCAGATTTAAAATAACGGATCTTAACTGATCTCCTCCTTGCTCCTAATTTGTCTTTCTTTTGGAAAGATACTTCTGAGTATCAGTATCTGATTTATGCAGTGCAGAGGTTACTTGTTTTAAATCCAAACACTAAAATGAGTTTATAGAGTTATGTGCCAGCAGAAATTGAAACACTGGTTTGCTGCTGGTGTGTTATTTGCAGCTAATTGAATTGCGGATACTAAGAAATGAGTAGCTCAGCTTGACTTCTTGGCTGCAGAATTGTTACCCTGGTTAGTAATTTTGAAGACTTGCTTGCAAACAATGGTTCAGTGGGCACACTCACAAAATTGTGTGGGGAGTTATGTCAGAAAAATTTACCAACTGCATGTTACCCAGAAGCCTGAATCTTCTGCATCAGAAATGTAAGGAGAATGGTAGTGAGAACTGAAGTGATCTATGGGCTTTGTAAGAATGCCAGTTAGGAGAAACTGAAGGAGATACTAATTTGATTCTTTGCTAACAGAAAGCTGATGCTAGAAAATGGAGTGATTGGATATATTTTTAATAGTTCCCTAAATCTTGACCCGTGCATTACATTCTGTGAAAGGAACATTTGAAATGATTTGGCCTGCCATTACGTCCTATTAATTTGAGTAAATACACTAGCAGTTAACTAACACAAATAAAATCGATAATACAGCTAGTAATATAATATATAGGCTAGTAAAAGCATTGCCAAAGGAATAAAAAAAACCAAACCACAAAAGAAAAAAAAAAGAAAAATGTAAATATCTTTAAGGGTACTAGGAACTATTATCTTCAAATCTCATTAACTACTTTCCTTTTCCCCATCTATTTAAAGTGTCTTACCTTAAAGGTAATTTGTTTCATGCTCATCCAACATTAATGGCATTCATTTTTAATTAATTTAACAGTAGCATTGTCCATCTGTCAGGGCAAACCTAATCTGTTAAACAGATAAAATCAGCATGTCTACAAGTTCATTGCAGGTCGGCAGGCAACAGTTGTGTATATGCATTCAGGGTTCTCTGTTAAATAATGCAAAGACTTCTATACAAATACACAAGTGCAGAGACTTTTGAAACCAAGTGTGCTGGTATAGAACAGCAGATAGAATTCCTAGCTCATGGTTCAAGTGTATCCAAAGCTCATAATCTCCTTGGCCAAAAACTGAAGTTCGTCTCTTACCCAAGTGCCCAAATTTTCAGTAGAGCGGAGCCCTTTGGAGATGCTGAAGGATGCTACAGAATGCTCTATGTTTCTCAAATTTGGCCTCTAGTTCAACATCCTTATTTGGAGACCCCTTCTCCTCCACGTGCACCAACGCCCAAGTTTGGATTACAAAAGGCATTTTGAATGGAAACAATTGCTGGATGTGCTTTACTTTTGCACTTTAAAAGCTGGCTAGTTGTGAATAGAGGAGCATGTGTATGTATGTACCTGGAGAACACTCAACTACTAATGAAAATGTTACTAGTGCTACTAGAGGTTGAGAACTGCTCTCTGTTAAAGCAGTTTGAAGTAAGACAAATATTTTAAAATTACTGCAGTTTCCTGTTTGGATGCTAAGGTGCTTCTGACAACAGTTAAATTTAACATTGTGTTTTTGGTTTGGACAGAGATAAGCATCGACAGCATAGGGAGAGCAGTTTCCTTTGCTACACTTGCAACAGTGTCTAAATGGTCTTTATGAAATACCAGGCAGTGTGTCTGTTTTGTACACAGGTACCTGACTGTTAGGAGCCAGAGCAGTGCTGCCTAAAAGTGGATAGCTAATGGGTTTCAGTTCCTCAGCAGTTTTTACTTTGGCAATAGCCTGCTTCAACAGCAGTTTAGAGTGGGCTCCTAAATCTCAATACACTGCTGTCCAGGTTTGAACTGTGTTGACTACCTGGTGATACTTGGATAGAGAGTTTGCTCGTCTTTATTACTTGAGTAGCGCACGTCCTGTGTTTAGAGGAGGGTACCATGATCAGAACAAAGTATTTCTGAGCTGCTGGTGGAGACCATCGCTGCAGTGACAAAAGGTGTCAGCTGAAAGTTGTCTCTGTAAGTGCTGGCTGAAGCTCCTCAGGCCTCCTGTTCGGTTATTTCTGCCCCCACACCATCCTCAGCTTGGGTGGTCCAGCTGTTTACAGGCAGCCTGGTGAGTGAGGTCAAGAAATTCATCAGTGCTGAAAAAGAGGAGGGGGGGGATTATTTTTGGCTTGGGTATGTTCTCTGATCGCGTTTACCTTCAAGGCTTGCAAATGGTTGAACTAGCCCAGCAGAGAGGACAACCGTAAAGCAGAAATGGGGTGCAGGAGGAAGGAAAGCATTAGATCTATTCTGCCTGAGAGAAATAGGCCATTTTCACTGACAGTGTATTAAATAAAGATATTCAAGGTTGACTTCTCAGCCAGAGGTTTATTTTATGTTGTGTTGGCTCATGTAAACTATAGTAGCAGCTCTATCACATTCATTTTCCAAGCACCAAATTATCTTTAAAAATAAAACCAGTTTGAGCAGCCCAGTGAATTTCAGTGCTAAGCCTTTCAGCAGGGTTAGGACTTTGGTTACCTAGCATTCATCCAGTGCTGGCTGTGTTAGGACAAATTCAAGCTTATGGGCTTCTGTATAGGTAAATGTTCCTGTAAAGATTATAGATTAACTAGAGTTCTGTGATAACTATGGTTTTGTTATTGGGAATTTTAGAACTAAAATTTTGCTTTAATTCTCCCTTTTAAAACTCAAAAAATAAAGGAAATGAAAAAAAAAAGGGGGGCGGGATGGTGAGGGGGAAGAAAAGTCTAACCAGGCTTGACTGAACACTGCAGCAGGGGTTTTTCTGCTCTGTCACTTCTTCAGTCATTTACCATTGGGAACCAAATAGCAATAAAAAACATGGAACTGGCAAGCCACCTATCAGTCTGCTTCAGAAAGGCATGGCTGTAGTTGCATGCTGAAATGCCAGGTACATTAAAATGCAAGTCTCCTCCCAGCACCATACTACTGGAAAGGTGTGGTGCAATCTGTGTGTGTGTAAGGCGGCTTGGTTTGTTGGGTTTTTTTCCCCCTCTCATCAGGTAATATATTAAAATTTGGAGGTAACGCTGCTATTAGAGAGGATTAACTTGTTGGTGTGGGATTGACTTCCAGGGTTGCTGCTTTGTCAAGTCTTGAGTTATGAAAGTAAAATGTGAAGGTGGGTCAATGACCTTGTATCCCAGGGAGCGTCTCCCTGAGCTCATGTTAGGCTAAGGATTTCTTTCTGGGCTGAGAGGAGAAAACCAGATTCTTCTAGCCACTAGCTAGAAGCCACCCCAAAATAACCAACACTATATCCAAGATCGTCTGACATGCTGTACTACCCTTTTAGCTAAAAAAGCTAAAATGTTGGGTTTAAAATCTCAGATTTTCTTAACAAGGATCTTGCCGGGCACTGCCAACTAGCTTTGTTTCTTTTTGAAAAGAGTAATATATTTTCAGTTTCTGGAATGGTGGTGACTGTTACAGAACTAACTTCATTGAGAGGAGTTGCTTTCCACCAGTCATTGTTCAGAAACTAATTGCTTATTGTTGCAACCTGCACTGAGAGTACCTGCACCAGCAAAGTTTCACTAGTATGCAAGTCTGACACAAATAATAATCATATTTGAGCTCACTGACGTGCTAACATGGATGCTGTATTGCTTTTCCAAACCTGATGCCATCTACCATATAAGGGTTTGGAAGTTTTTACCATAAATAGATAAATGGTTGGCTAATAAAAACATGCTGAGAAGGGAGATTTTTCTTTTTGCGTTTCCCCAAGTGACTATTCTGAGCCAGTTGGGAAGGATCTCCAGATGTTTATGGAGTTTGGGCCCCAGACTCTCCTGTATTTGTCATCAGCCTGTACAAATATCTGCAGTTGAGGGAAAAGAGAATGTGTGATGGATCTTTCCCTAGACCAGTGGCAATCTTGTAAAGTTTAGTCCACAGAGAAGTAATTTTACTTATTTTCTAGAAGTGCCCTGCTAAGGTGAAATGGTTTGCCTGGTGGCAGCAGACCTGTGGTGGGAAGACACCTCACGCGGGAACATTCAGAGACAGCTCCATTTATCCAGCTTTACTCTCACACTCTTTCACTGAGCTGAGAAATTGGCATCTGTATTTTTTGCTTTCAGTGCCAGCATTGGCTGCCAGGAACTGCTGCCTTGCTGAGTAGGACTCTCTGATGAGTGGAAAACCAAAGAAGCACAGAAGAGTTGTTAATTACTGCAGATAGACAAACCGGCTTCTGAAGGACCACCCATGGCCTAAGCACACTAATAAAGATACGCATGGGCAGGGAGTATTTTACTGTGTCTTTGACCCTACCTAGGCACCTGAACAAACTTCTCAGGCTTATTTGACACACTAATTCATATGTTCCCTTGGAATTCTGGGAAACATTTCCCTTGAAATATGAGCAGAAAATTTGTTTTCTGTATTCCAATATCTGCTGTATTCACAGTCTCTTCAGCACTGTATGAAGGTTTTAGTGAGAAAGGCAATGAGCATGGACTTGATGTGAAAGCTGCAATGTGGTGTGGCATTCTGACATTCTCGTAAAATGGCTTTTGATAAAAGACTGTGCTGATGAAGGTCATCACCTGTGTAATAGATCTCCCAGCAAACCCAGGTACGGGCTCTATTAAACTCTTCCCTCGGCCACATTCAAAATACCACTCTGCATTGCTGTCAGTGCAGTCCCTTCCTCCTGCTCTGCCTTCCTGTCACACACCATTAACCAGTCCAGGGCAGGTGGAGATGAATTCAGCCATTGCACTGTGGGTTTGTCCATGTTTAAGGAAGATTCTTGGATTTGCACAAAGATTGCACAGGAATATAAGTTACACTTTTTTTTTGGGAGTGGTAATTTTTTATTTCTGTGTGGATTATGTTTGAGTCCAGCTAATACTCATGTGAACAATCTGTAAAGAGAGAAGATTGAAGGTCATGACCAGAAATTCATGGTGTTCTCTGTGGTTGCCGAAGACATCATTTGCTCACGTTTGTCAGGAAGTTTGATGATTGCAATTTTTGTTGTTCATGAAAAGAAAGTGTTAGCCATTTAGAAGTAGGGTTACTGTTCAGCAAATGATGGTGAAGTACATTTACTGTGGAAGGAAAAAAAAGTACTTTTACGATAGTTGGGAACATACTGAATTCAGTCCTTTGAAGTACAACAAATTGTCATTTGCAAAATTAGATCTATGGAATATTTTATGTTGACATAGCTGTCCAGTAGTGATTTGTGTGAATTATATTTTGTAAAGTACACTTCTGATTCAAAAGAATGCACATATTTATGCCATTTCCCACTCACTTTTATCCAGTTCTAAATATTGACTCTGGAGAAAGTACATTAGAAATAAATTTGGGAAGAATTTTCCACTGTTTCGCACATACCTGGGGCGTGTGCCCTTTACTATTACTTACATTGCCAATACAGGAGTTGGGTGGAGACTATCATTATTTTACTGCTTAGTGTGTAAATAGTAATTACAAATAGAACTTGAACATCTTGTAATTTCTAACAATATTTGATTAAGAGTAATCTGTGCTTTTAATGATTGTAAGGATGGAAATTGTGCTGAAGAACCTCTTCTTCCAGAATCCTTGTGCATATGTACAGATATATATCTGTGTAAGTAGGAAAGAAAGTTGCTTGCTGAGATCTATTCTTATATTCTTGGTGTAAATATTCTTGTACTCTTGCTTCCTTCATTGTTTTGCTAACAGCTGCCATCCTCTGAAAAGGGAGCACTGGAGCATGAAGGCAGATGGGAGGAGGGGGAATCTCCCATGCTGTGTGCAAATGTACCATAATTGCTTATGTTCATTTTTGGTTTGGTTTGAGTGCAAATCTTCACATCTGTTTTGGGCATTTTCATCCAAGGATGTGACAAAACTTTAATGAATAGCTCCTTTTACAGTTAAGTTTTAATAGCCTGGTTTAATTGAGGGGAAACTGATACGCTGGAAGATAAGCTCTGAAAGCAACTGGCTGGTTGGGCAACTCCAGTTTTAGGTGACTGGTTAAGATAATTGTGAGCCATTTTCATAGGAGCTACATGTCTTCTAAGCCTGATTGTGATGGGAATTTCAGGAGTCTGTATACTAGATGATGAGGTCAGAATCCTGGAGTGATTGGATTGGAAGGGAAGATCATCTTAGTGCCAACTCCACTGCCATGGGCAGGGATACCTTGCACTCGATCAGGTTGTTTAAAGCCCCATCAACACGGCCATGAACACTTCCAGGGATGAGACATCCAGAACCTGTCTGGGCAACCTGTTCCAGTGCCTCACTACTCCCACAGTGAAGGACTTCTTCCTTACTCTAACCTAAATCTGCTGTCTTTCAGTTTAATGCCATTACCCTGTGTCCTATCACTATATGCCCTTGGAAAAAATCCCTCTCCATCTTTCTTGTAGACCCCCTTTGGGTCCTGTCAGCTGAAATGAAGCACAAATGTCTAGTCACAAGAATGAATGGGAAATGCCAAAAATGTTTGTCTCAAGTAGTGTTTGATAGATCAAAGAGTGAAACATGGCTCTGTGCGTGGCCCTTTTATCCCCCTTGTTTTCTTTTCAAGGCTAATGGTAATTTCTCTGACCAGAGATGATTTAGGAGTTGTTATCAGGTTTTGGTTAATTGTAGGCCTAGTATCTAATGTCCTGAGATGTCTGTCACACCTACTGCTCATTTGATTGTTCTTTGTCAATACCTTGCAGTTCCTACTGGGATTTTTGACACGTGGAATTTGAACTCGTTTATCTTTCGCACAGAAAACTTAGTTAACATTTTGCTAGAGGCTGACAGCAAGGACAACAACAAAAATAATCTCCAATCAACAACTTTTACAACAAGTTGGACAGGAAGCAACACCCATGCTGTGCATTTACCGACTAGCCCTCAGACCAGGCACACAGCCATTTCCAATCACGCAGCAATCGATTTTTGTTAGAGGCAGCAGCTGTGTGCAAGTGGGAACCCTAATACGTGTCTCTCCTCCTGGTGTGGGTCTCTCTTCCTCTGTTTACTTATTGGCAGTGCTGACCTTCAGATAATTTCTCTCTTCTTGACTCTGACCTCTTCGCATGACAGCGATTCATAATAGAAGCATCCCAAGAATGTAGAGCTAGATGTGGAAGTGTATCACCCATGTTTCAGTCCTGAATCTTTTCTGAGGGGAAGGGCTCATTGCTTAGGATGAGCTGTAGAATTTAACCATTCACCTGTGGACCTCTGCCCTGTGCACACTGCAATTTGTTTTTTCATAGGTGAGATGGGGAAGACTCCTTTCTTGGCGAGTCTTTCTTTAGGTTTTGCTTTATTTATTTAATTAATCTTTGCTGTGATGCTCCTGTCTGTGGGTACTTTGTACTTCTAAAAACCGAAGCAAACATGCCGTGTTAGCTACAGGAGATAAAGCAACTGTGTAAATATACAGTGACCACACTTTTGAGGCCCTTTGTTGGAATAGCAGCGTTTATGAATGATTCCCGTGTTCCTCAGCAACCAGCCCTGGTGTGGGAGGACCTCCTTTTAGTTCTGCTTGTGGCCTCACTGCTGGCTTCCTGGCCATAAGTGGAGTTGTTGAGGTCTCTGCCCTCAGTTTTTGACTCCTCTCCTCAGATAAAAAAATTTTCTCTGAGGTAGCCTATTGGTGGCCTATCTTTGTAGATCATAATTGGGTAGTAGATAAGCACCCCATCCTTGTGATGGACACCATCATATCTACTAGTTCAGGTGTGTGTGGGCATGGTCGGAGTTGGTTCCTTGCTTTAGCTGTAGGCTCAGGTGCTGGTCCTTCTCAGTTTTGTAGTTTTGCATTTCAGGCTTCTCTTTTTGGTACAGAAGTAAAGGTCAAGCAGAGGCAGGAGTCCTGGGTGTAGACTCTGCTGTGAGGATTTCAAGAATGCAAGGAGCCCTTTTTGATGTATCCTTTTCCTTGAATGAAAATTAATGTTTATGTCTTGAGGTAGCTTTCTTAAGTAATTAATCAGAGTGTGACTACAATGTTCGTGCACACTTCCTGGTAGTGTGCTGGTGCTATGCCTCCATCCGTGTCAGCCAGTCACTGGTGTAAATGGCAGCAGATCAATGTGTCCCTCACCTTGTCTTGCTCTGAGCCAGAAGGAGATATTAAGAGAGAGTACTCATTTGGCTGTGTATCAAGCACAGTACCACATTTATTGCCTGCTGACTCCTGGGACCAGGCTGCAGTGAGCTGCACCACAGGCTCCAGCACGCAGAGGGAAGCTGCTGAGCTCCCATGGGATAGCAGAGACTTCATGATGTTTGAGCTCTTTGGAGTAGCTGATTTTGCGTGGTGCTTTTGAATTGCAGCCTGTTGCCTTTTCATCTCCTCTACAAGGAATGTATAAGTGCACCACAGTCACACACACGATAATGTGTTGGTTACCCATGTCTGCAAGAGCTGCAATTTTTTTGTTGTTGTTTCTCATATAAATACTAACAGATGTAACCAGTGGACTCCATCAAAGATCAGCGTGAGGGAGCATTTGCCTTTAAAAACCCATCTAAATATATCAATACAAGTAAACATTTTAACAAGAGGCAGGCCATGAACAGTGTTGGGAGAGTGCTCTGTCCTTTAAAGACTCCACTTTTTTATTTTGTCTATTTTGTTCTCTGACAGATGCCAAATGTACAAAAGGAGGATTTCAATGGAGATTTGTGCAGCTGCTCTGTGCAACTGCATCTCTAACAGGGTATTTTTCATTTCCTCAATGCCAGCCTTTTGAGGAAAGCCTTGTTCTGTCACCTTCATTTTAGTTTAATGTTCTTAAGAGTTTCATGTAGTTGAAACAGGGAGAAGAGAGGAGAATGCATTCTTGCTGTAGTCTTGTATTAACTTTTTGTGGAAGTTACAGAGGATGTGACTCGATTACCTGTACATAAGAGTGAGGGTCCATTTTTTCTATACTTAAAGATCTCTAGGACATACACAGGCTGGCAGATGGGACAACACGCAGTAGGCCTTAGCCCTTCTGCTGAGGCCACTGGGTCCTGTTGTGTCCCAAATGGCACTAGACAACTGGGCTGTTGGGGAAAAAAGTTCTGGGAAAAGTTCTTGCAGTCTCTTGGGCACTTGTGAGCAAGGCATCCTTTTAGCCTTCTTATTGATTTGCTATGTAAGAAGAGATGACTGTTTTCTGCCTTAGTTTTCTTGTCAAAAAAGCAGGAGTGATACCATAACTCACCAGAGTTGCTACCAGGAAAGTTCATGTGGATCAGAAGTAAGACAGACCTTTTTCCATTTGTTCTGGATTTATATACTCTCTGTCCTTCCAGTGAAGGGAAATTAGGTTTGCTTTGATTGTTTAAAGTGGTTGGCAGGATTTGCACCTCGTTGCAAATCATAAAATAAATTCCCTTGTGGTTATGTTGCTTCTTTTTACTTAAATGGTGTTCTGCTGCCATTTAACCAATAAATTCCAGTAACAGCTGACATATTTGAGATAGAGGAAGAAAAAAAACCCCTTAACGTTTAGGGCTGCAACAGAGACTTCTACCTAGCCTTTTCATTTTGAGTGTGTAATCTTGATGCAATTGAAGATTGTCCAGACTGGCATTAACCCTTTGAGTAGTAGGAAAGATTACAGAATTACCTGTGTCCATTTTCCTATATTTTCACTCTGTTGCTAGCCTGTAAAATGTCCTTACCTATAGTTTTGACTGCGTAACAGAGAAGAAAAAGAGCTCTGTGTGAATGTTGCTTTACATTTTCTTTCCCCCCTTCCAGTAAATTCAGCCTACTGAAACAAATAACTTTTGGAGGATTCACTGAGATTTACTTTCTTTGTGCCTTAAATTGTCTAGAAACATAGTTTGTACCAGCTTTAAAGAAAGAAGGATAATAACATCAGTCTCTGCTCAATCTGTTTGTGTCTCGTTCTCTTGCAATTTGGGGAGCCAGGGGGAGGAACAGATGGGGGTGGATCATCACTTTACAGAAGCGTGGGTGAAGCAACAGTTGCCTCTGCGAGTGGCTACATTTCTTGGTCACTTCCTGAGCCGAAGCTGCCAGTCCCTGTCATATTTCCAGCAAGCAACCAGAGCCCTCAGTAAACATTCCAGCTCCTTCTGTGCAAAGGTATGCAAGTAGAGGAGGCTGAATGCTGAGCTGAATCAAACGTTAGACCTCCCCAGTCAGGCATTGCTTCCCTCACTCTTGTTCCCTCTTCCAGGAAACCAAGGCTGCCTCTGTTTTATCTGCACCCTCCTCACACAGTGGAAAAGCCCTGGGCTTCAGTTTCCACTTCAAAGGCAGTGTTGGCTGCTGCATTGGAGATGGAGCCTGATAATTTGGGTTATGAGTAGCTGGTATGTTCCTATGGCTGGAATTCCTGCTGGTGGAGGCACTTTGCAGGCAGCCTCGCTGAATGATGTCATTTGCGTGTAGTGAGGGCAGAGGGATGGAAAAAAGGTTTCCTTGCAGTGTTCTGCCCTTGTGGTGAGACCACCTCTAAGAGATCCCGTGCCAGTCATTCCTGAGTTTCTCCACAGATGCTCTTTGAAAAGGTTCCAGCTGCTGCCAACTGCGATGGTGGTTTTTGTGTTGTGTCTACTAGTAATTGAAATCAGGGAAACCTGTGGGATTTGGTTCTATAAGAAGAGACAGCCAGAAAAATGTATGTTGCATTGTCACTGCATGCCACTGTAAAGCCAGTAGCTTGTGTACCTCTCTTGAGAGACTGTTTGGCCTAATCTAACTGGTATGTGCACCTGTATTTTTAGATTCATGGCAAGGTAGCACTGGAAGAAACCAACAGCTTGGGATTTGGGTCTTGGGTGTTGTATGCAGTGGCTTGTGCAATAGAACAGCTACTCAGAGGTTCTCTTGAAGTGTAACTGTGCTTGCTCATTCAGTGGTTAGAGTACAGGAAGTTCATGTTGATGTGTGCGTGGTGGGTTTTTTTTTAAAAAGATTTTGGTAAAGTAATAGATAGGTCATAGGAAATGATGCAGCTGCTAGCTAATCCCTAGATTTGTCCTCTGCTTTCTTTAAAATTGCAGCATTTACTTGAAAATGTTGTTATGCAACTATACAAAACAAAGTGAAAATGTGTGTCTTATATTTTGGAATCAAGAACACCCTGTCTTATTTTGAACCTTTGAGAAAAGTGATCTAGGGTTTTAATTACACTTGCCAGCCATGTAAATTGCAGAGATAATTGTATACATCAGCATTGTCTGACCTAGTTCTGCTACCGTGCCTTTCATCTGTGTATCTCCAAGTGCCTTCCAAAGAAAATTCCTTCATATTAAAAGATGGGGAACCTGGGGCACAAGAGATGCAAAGCAAATACCCAGCCTGATATTGGCTGAACCCCAAGGGGAAGCAAGGTCTTCTGAGTCCCAGCAGACTTGGTAGCACTTACTCTTTGTACAAGTGCTCACTGTTACTGACTACTTACATGCCCTTGTGCTACATACTGTGTAACTTCATGCCCATCTTCTTCTAGAAGATTTGGCTTGCATTTCTTCTACTAACTGAATGAATGTCATAGGTAATTTCCTTCTCAGTCGCTCAGATTTTGTTAGAGTTTGTGGTTCTGGAGATTGCTATTGCATGTTAGGTGTGTGTTTTCTGTTGGGTTTTGTAGTTCCTTTGATGCCTGTGAGACCTGCCTTTTTCTCTAGAGTTGGCAGTAGGGTAGTAGGGGATCAAAAAGAGTTGTGTTGCATTTAATTTTCTAACGCCTTTTCTCAGAAAATGGCTGGTGAAACAGTGACATGCAGATATGTGATGTAGGTAAACAATCCCACATATGGTTAGCCAAGGCTTTGCTTGTCTGAATGGAGAGTGATTTTTAGCTGCAGTGCTGTTTTGCAGTGTATAAGCTGATCTTTTTCTGAAGTAGAAATCAAAAGGGAACTTTCTGATAGGGATCAGTGGCAGTTGCACATTGCACTGACTTATATCTGTTCTAGTACTGATGAAAGATGTTTATCTGCTTCCAGGATCTAATCTTTCTGTTTATCTACAGAGCTGGAGTATCAACAATACAGTCTCCCACTACTACACATCCCATCCTTTGCTCACTGGGGACAGTGTGCAAGGTCAGAGGTGCTTTAACACTCCTGACCCAGTTTTTACTTTGGCTTTCATTCTGACTTTGCTTGTCACTGACTGTCCACGCCAAGCACAGTTGTGCTAGACAGTGGTTATTACCAGTCTCTTTCCTACAGAGACAAATATGTGGCAGCTTTGTATTTGCTGTGTTCCAAGATTTTAGCACAAAGAAATTAAGTGGGATAGACAAAGAGATTTTGAGGCTGAATGACGTTGCTTTCCTTCTGTTCGTTGATAGCCAGCTGTCACTTTGCAAAGCCCCAGTGTTGTGTTCATAACTAGAGCTTTCAGATCAGGAGCAGGAATGCAAATGCTGTGTCTTGTCCTAGGGGGTATGCTTCTCCTGTATTTCTCCACCACTTTGTGCAATTCACAGTGAAATGTCCTTCATGCTTTTGCTATATGAAGCACCTACTGCCAGTACTGCTGTCCGTGTTGATGGTTGGGATGTGCATCTCCTGTGGTTCAAGGATGCAGTAGCCTGTGCCTCATCAAAAGCTGACACCACTACAATTTATGGACTGATTGCCCTTGAATTAAATGAACTATTAACATTGTTTGAACACATTTGCACTTAAGTCTGTTGACTACTTGGTCAAAACAAGAGGTCCTGTTTGCTGTCATAAGGTGGTAAGTGGCCTACAGGAGTGCTAGCAGTACTGTGCCATGGGGGCAGGATGAGCTTATGTTCAGGATATTGTTGCTATATGTGCTTTGATACCCCGACTGTGCTCTGACAATGTACCACTCACTTCTGGAGAGCTGATCCCAGCAGCCCATGTCATTTTTTTAAAGGAAATGTTCTCTTTGCTGGGAAGTGGACAGTTAGCTGAGGAGCTTAGACTTAGTTGTGCCTGTAAGGACATGGAACTTGCAGGCTGCATGCTTGCTTTGTAGAAATGGCATACAGTGTAAGCTTGTATGATGAGTGGTGCTGTCCTTTTTGCCAAGTTAATTTAAGCAGTTTAAGAAAACAAACAAAGCTCAACTGTTGCACGCTACTTTGCGATAAGGTATCTTATGTGTGAAATGATTTTATTTTGACAGATTCTTCAACTTTGGAGCTATGCCCTTTTCATTATTTTATATAAAATAAAGACAAAGTAGCTATCTGTCTGACAGCAAATGGGTTTGGGTCATTTATTTTTTTGGATTTGACATACTTATTTTCCTTTGGCCACGAAAAAAAGCAACTCCCTGGAGAGACGAGGCAGATTCTGTGTCTGAGCTATTTCAAACTGAGCTAAGCAAGAAAGTCTGAGGGTAGCCTGTGATATAGTCTAAAACATGGTCTGAAGGAAGGTGTACGAAACCTAGAAACCCTCAAGGGCCTTAAAGGTCAAAGCAACCTGCTAAAATCAGCAGGATAGATTGTTGAAAGCCAGGGCAAAGCTTCCAGTAATGCAGTAGCACGCTAGTCAGACTTAGCAGTTGATTGGCTCCTTTCTGTTGTCATGCAATTAAAACCCTTCTGATTTTTCAGGTTTGGTTGTTAGAAAGGTCTGCCTCTGCCCCTGGGATGTGTTGAGCTGTAAATGTCTGAGAGATTACCATAGCGCTCTCAGTATATTTGCTCACATTGGGCTTGCTGGAGTAACCCTTGCTGAGCCCCGGTCAGGCAGCACAGCTTGCTGTGTGCAAGGTCAGTCATTATCTTATTTGCATGACTGGCCAAAGATCAGGCTGCTTTTCACACCAAACCTGAAATTGGAGGCTTGCTCTCTGCAGACTTTTCTCTGTTTTCTCAGGGGATAAGGAGCAGAAAGTCCGGTTTGCTGACGTCTTTCAGCTTCTGATGAAGCAATTAGGGAGCACTAGCTGCAGGGTTCAGCTCTCCCCTCACTGGTCCTGGAAGGCCGTGTGAGGGAGGAAGCTCTTCGATTGGAAGTGGTTTCATAATCTTTGGTGGGAAGCAGAGCACGTCACTACAAAGAAAGGGCTTCAAAAGTCGTTCATTACAACACTGATAGAGAGTCATAAATAAAAGTCTCCCACCACCCTTGGGTGCTTTATTAGCACGAGTAACTGATAGTGCTGGAATGTAGAGACTTGGTGGATGTGTAAAATGTGTGGGACTTCTCCCTGAAGGGGGACTTGCTTCTGGGGCTGAGTGGTGACCAGAGTCCTCTGCGTGTTCCTGAGGTTGTCTCTGTTGTGCCATGCAGTGGTACCTTGTGACTGGGGGCTCCTGAGCTTGCTGATGAAGTCAAAAGCTGAATGCACGGAGCCAGCTGCTGCTAACATCCCAAAGGAGACATGAGAGGTCTCTTGTCCCAAACCAGATTGTCAACCAGGCTTTGTCTGACGTTAAGTGGATAATGAAAACAATCCACCTTGCCTTCAGGAGGAGATGGATGGCAGCCATATAGAGAAATGACCTGAGGACTTTTTTTCTTCACATAATCATTTGTGAAAAAGTGGTTCTTTTTGTGTTATGTGTTATTTACCGAAGCTTTTTTCTTTGTAATTCAGAATGTCATAAACAAAATATATGTGTCATCAGAGCTTAGTGTGCAAAAATTAACATTATGCTACCAGGTGTCATTGCTTTTGTGGAACACAGAGCAAAAAGATTAGGAATAACACGAATGAGAGTTAGTGGATCCAAGTGGTAAAGACAATACTACTCAAACTACTACTTACTGCTACTGCAAGTGATAGATGTCACTTGTTAAAAAAATCATTTTCCCCTTATGTTGAAAAACGTCAGAATTCAGGAAAAAAAGCTTTTATTTAACAAAAATAAAGCTACTGTTGAAGTGTTAGTTTTAAATGGGAAGCAAAGCATGAAACCACAGGTCATTTGTGTGTATGCAGCGTTGCAAAAGACACAAAAGTCACTGCCAAGCACAGCAAACCCAAGCTTAAGAAACGAGCATTCAGAAAGATTGTCCAAAAATGTACAGAGAAATCTGAAAAGTATTCTGTGCTTTTTTCCCTATTCTTTTTAAGCAGGTGGAGAGTGGATGCTAAAACTCCCCTTGTGTGTGTTTAAGGTCACTATCTCAAACTCACACTCTTGTGTACAGGCACATTCTGGTCAGAAGTGGGAATGTTTGCTGGAGAACATTCAGCAAGCTCAGATCCTGACTGGGAGTTGCTGAAATTTTTCTTGCTGATTTTTAAATGGTTGTTCATCTGCACAAATTAAGTTCTGTAGTTGTCTTCTGACATTGTAGACGTCAAACTTCAAAGGCTTGCTTGACTGCCAGATAAAAATATTGGCATACTTTTTTATCTAATAGTCCATAAAATGAAAGAGAGTTACAGGTTCTAAGCTGAAAGGAAGTAAGTCTTGATCATCTTGGAATACTACTGGAATGAGACATCTCATTTGTTCTTTGAGGCTAATTTATAAAGAAGTTGAGTGGAGCAGGAAAGATGACTTGAGTTTTCTGTTATGCAGTTTTGAAATAATTAGCTCATAATTGAAAAGGGAGCCTGATTGTGCAGACACATCATTTGTTATTTAGCATAATACAAACACAGTGCTTTAACAGAAGAGGATTAAAACATCTAGCAAGGGACAATTTTCAATTCTGCACCTTGTCACCATATGGTGGTTTTACTCTTCAGTTTTCTGTGAATATGAGTTCTGCATGAGTGTTGTCGGATGAAAGCATAAAAGAGCTGCCATTATGTTTGCCAGCGAAGTGGTTTCAGGTTTTCAGTGGTTTTGTCCTATTCAGCAATTTAAGGCTTATATTTGAACAATGGCTGTAGAAAGTTGTCCTACATTACCTTCTTCTGAAAGAAGAGACTGTTGCAAGTTTTTGATGAATTCTTGTCAACATTTGAGAAGGTGTAATTTCTGATCAGTCTCACTGGATTTGCAAATTTACTGTTCTGTTTGCTGGAGATGTATGTTGCTAGGAAAAAAAAAAAAGAACAACATGCAAATTTTAAATTTGATTGAGGTTTCTGTGCTTTTCTCCATCTCTGCTTTTACCATTTCTGATGGATAGTGCTAAACTCATCTCTAAATATTGTTTCAGATAAATGTAGTGAAAGAAGAGACTTGCAAAAAGTGACAGGTTTCATATTTGTGAACTGCAAACTCTTGGTGAGAGCAGCAGAGTGAGTGTGTGTCCTCAGCTCTGATTGCCATGAGCTTTGGGTCTACAGTGCATTAGCAGTAGTTAATATTAACAACCAGACAAAACAAAACCACACAAGAAAAAAAACTGTAAAATTCCATATGATATTTCTAAGAATTTTCTAAAAGATAGACTTCTTTAGCATGGAGTTAGTTTTGTCTCAGACACTCCAGTAAATCTGGGTTCTAGGGAGAGGGCAGGACTCCTCTTAACACTGGGGGAGATGACTTCTATCACTGCTGCTTTTTTGCCAGTTCTGTAAACCCCGGGTTCAATTCTGTGAAAACTCACTTGATCTCAAAACATGAGCACAGAGGAATATGTATCTGGGTAGCATTAGATGTTGGCAGGATGTGCATGAGCCTGGCCATCTCCAGCAAGTTGAGATCAGAAGTGCAACTTTTGCCACATGAGTAGCCTGTTTTCTGGGCAGTGATTTGGCTGGGCTGGGCTCTGGTGACACAGTGAAATGCCAAGACTGGAAGGAACATGGTACAGAAATCAAGGTACCTGAATTTAGGTCTTAGCATCTGATTCACTGGGGGCTGGATTTTCCTGGGCTGGATTTGGGAATTGGGGAAATGAAGACTCATGTCATACTACTAAATTTTCAGGTTTCACGTACGGTTTAAGTGATATCCCTAGAACATTTTTCGGCCATTAAGGAGAAAAGGAAGATGCAGGAGTCTATACTTATTTTCTGTAATGCAGTTGCATGTGGCTATATTAGATTTACTCTACTTTTGTGTTTACATATCTGTTGAATTCTGTCTGTAGTCTGAATTCACACCTTTGGTGCTTTCCTTTGTGGAGAGGATTAGACTGGGTTACAGCTCCAGACAAAAGTGTAAGCCTCTGATTAGTCATATAGAGCATCACCTGAGTCATCTCCATCCTCACCCAGGTTGAATCTCAACCTCTTAAAGCTGTGCTGATAGTTGAACTGCTTGAAATGTCAGTACCTATTAATGAATTTCAGTAATTGATTAAAATGATTCACAAGAAGACGAAGATCTCAGGGAGTCTGCACTTCAAGTGTAATGGTGTAGAAACTGCTTATTTTCTGTGCCTGACTTGGGTAGTGGCTGGAATCGTCTTTGGGAATAGTCTGGTAACTTGCTTCCAAGATTCCTGTAAAATTGTCATTTCAAAGGCATTTTAATTAGGTGTTGTGGAGAGCAATTATGTGATGTAGGTTATTAGGGAAAAAGTAAGTTCCATAAAGCTTCGATCACTGTAGGTTTTCTTTTTTCTCCTTAGACCTTCAGCAACTGTGAACTGCATCAGGATACTCTGAACAGGTTTGAATGCTGTTAAGAGGACAAAGTCAAGGGTAGCATTCATCCTGCAACAACTAGTATTATATATGAGTGTTGTGTGTGTGTGCGTGTTAAACGCCATAATTTTCTTTTTGCAGTAGAAGTGTCATCTTCAGCTCTTCTCCTCCAGCATTTTAATGGTCTGACATGGTTATTTATGCTTTTGTGTTTGGTAAGGCTGATGGGCAGTTCTCATAATGTGCCTTGTCAATAGCTCTGTGTATTTGTTGTGGCAGTGTGGTGCTTAGTTCTCAGGAAGGACAATACAGTTGCCATTCTTCTTTGTCCTAGTATGATTTTTGCCTGCCAGGAAAACAGAATGGGCACAGCATTAGTCAAGGATTGTAGTTTTTAACGCCTGAGAAGAAACATTGTGATTGTTTAGTCTGACGTCCGCAAAACCTCATCCAGTGAGTTTGGCGTTGAGTTGTAATTTGCAGTTCACTAGCTTTTCATTCTGTTCATGAAAGTGTGAGGGAATAGATGATGAGTTTAGGTGTTGAACCTCAGTGCTGAAGGTTGCTGCAACCACTGGTTGCTTGACTCAAAATACATCTGCAGGATCTGGACTTCTAAATGAAGCGCACCAACAATTTTCTTAATGACTTGCTCAAGCTGCTCTTAGTCACTGAAGGACAGAGTAATGTCTCACTTTCTTCACATGAATAAAGCCTGATGTGGCCACTGAATTAATCAATTTGGTGCTTCATGATGCAGCCTTTCTTCTTGAGAGTACCAGGGCTTGTATTCATCCTCAAGACAGTACTCCATGCAATGTTGTAGAATCTTGTGTGCATCTGCAGCTGTATATTTAGAGTCAGATGATATACTTCTAGACTGACAACAGTCTGTTTAATCTAAGGCTAGATTACTGCCAGGATTACATGTGTGGGCAGTGTTTTAAGAAAGGCTGTTAGAAATCAGTGACATCTACAGTACATCTGCTGCCATTAAGGCATTACTGCTGCATCGCTGCCTCTTGCAGGGGTCACAGCAGCAGGCTAGAACGTTGTATTTCCAGCTTCATGTAATAATCTCCCAAAAGAATGATGCACTGAAAAGTAACTGCAAGTATTGATGTAAATACTAATAAGAAATAAAAGAATAGAGGGGTTGGTGACTAGGCATCTCTTCTTTGTAACTGGGTGTGTAGAGACTGTGTGCTTAGATGAGATAAAAAGAAAATGGCAGACAAGAATCTCTGAGGTGTGGTTTGTCTGATGCTGGTGTTTGTAGCTGAGCTCCTAATGCTCTGATATGCACAAGAAACTCTTTTAGGCAGTTGCACCTTTGAAAATATGACGCCCTTTCTTCATGCCTAATCCCTGCATCAGAGGAATGGCTCTGGACGTACAGTAAAGCCTTTGATCTGTACTTTGAGAGAGGTATTGGCAGAAAATTACTAGGATTGGCTGTGGAGGTATTAGGATGTGGGTCAAACTGAAACTTTATATTGGTAGTTTGGATTTGAGTGATTTTTTTTGTTGTTCTTTTGCAAAAGACAGGATTTGAGGTTTGAGGATTTGAGTTGCATGTGGCTATATTAGGTTCTGAAGGTAAATCTGAAGTAGAGAAGCATATTCCTGGGTGTTTCTCTGAACTTTTGAGTTGGGTTTAGCAATCCAAAATCTTGCAAAATGTTGGAGTATTTGGAAATAATCTGGTTCAGTGTTTAGAGTGTTGAATTTGGTTTTAGTTTCTCTTTTATACATTTCCAATAAGAGTTGGTATTTTGTTCAAAGGAAACAAGAACAGAGTCTTGATTTGGAATTCTAAGATATATATTTTTAAATTACATATTTTTCAGAAACAGAAAGCAAAATCTTTCTCAGGAGGATCCAGGTTAGAGAAAGAGGCAGAGGTTACTTCCTTATGCAAACTTTGTATTTCCTTTCTAATAATAATACTTCCCTAAAATTCCTTGATAATGTCTAGTTGAAGCTTGCTGATCACTTGAGCCTTTTTCAAAGGTTAACATGGACCCTGTGCCATATTTTAAGATGCTTTATATTTAAACTATTTTTTTGTCTCTGGGAAATGATTGATAAGCAACCTCTGTATTAAGAATTCTTCTTTAAATGTTGTCTGGGTAGATAGAAGAAGGAAAATGAAGCTGTTATATTCTCGATGCCCAACCCTTCCTACTAGTTCTGTTCTGGTTGTTTTTCTGATAAGCCAGATTTTTCTCTGTAGTTGCAAACATAGTTGTGCTATGAGAGTCTGTTAATGCTGTAATAACATGTAGCCAAAGCAATTAAAAGGAATAAAGCTGATATTAACAGTAAGTCCATGCATACCTTTTATTTACATGTTTGGTGAGAGTTGAGTTTATCACATAAAATGTTAAGAAGCTGAACTTAACTGAATGCTAAGACGAGGAACAAATCTGTGCACAGTTCAGTGCAAGTGCCTGGCTGGCCTTTGGGTCACTGACCCTCTGCTGTCAGGGAAGCAGGATAGGTGTGTAACTCAGAGATGTCCTTAGCTGGAGGGAGCCTGGCTTGTGGGTTGGAGAGGGCAGGGCTTTCCCTGATCACTGTTACGGTTGTGTGCTGTGCAGCAGCAGTGTCCTACAGTGATGTAGTGGCATTTGTGGACTTTGATTAGAGAGAGGAGGGCAGGAATGGTTATCCTTTTATCCAATCATGCCTTGGGTAAAGCAGAAGTGGGCAAAACCTGTGATTAGTGTTCAGGTAATTTGGAAATGGAACAAAAGCTAATTTGGAAGCTTTTGTATTCTGTGAAAACCAAAATGCCATAGAGGGAAAGCGATTCATGCTTTCATCCATTTTTGGAGTCTGTGTTGTGATTCTTAGTGGTAGATGTAAGTCCATGGCAGTTTGGATTCAGATTTACCGTTAAATGTTAATACACTTTGGTATTATTTGCTTTCTGATAGCTTTCTTTTGGAAAACCTGTGGCTAGCTTAACTGTTGGCAAACAGGTTGCCGAAGACCATTCCGATTTCCTTGGTAGAAATTTCTCGGACTGATAGTAATAACTGTTTGATTGTTGAGATCAAAACTCTGGCATGGTATATACTTCTCTCACCCTTTCCTCCCTGAGTGGAAAACCCAGTCTGCATAATTGTGTTTGCAATATTTAAGGTTTTATAGAAACAAGCTATTTCCTTTAGGGATAGTAAATAAATTAATAAAATAATCTTGAGAGAGGACAAGGATGTTGCTGCAGAATTATGGACAGGAAGGCTGACTTGACAACATAATTGAGCTTGAAAACCAAAACATAATTGCCAAGGGTGGGAGTGAAACCTGCAGCCATTTTGAGGGCACAACCTGAAGGTCTAGCTTGTCTAAAAGACTGAAATTTGTTTTAAAACAGACTTTGGTATGAAACTGGAGGAGAGAGAGGGACTAACCCTGTCTAGTATGCAAAGCTGCTTTGTTGGGAGGATGTTTTTTCACTGAATGTGTAACTCTCAAGTGATACTGTGTAAGCCATCTCTGTGTTGATAGGTAGTGTGCTACATAGTCTTTCTCTTTATGTAGTAGCATTGTGGCCATATTTATGGTCTGAGAATGTAAGTAAGGCCAAGTAAATAGGCAGAGGAAATCCAGAAAGCTGTCTGATTTTTCCCGCAGCCTGAGAAGCACTTGTGTTGCTTTTCACTTTCAGATGTGCATAGCTAGCTGCTGGCTGGATACGTAGCTGTTCTTTTTCCCAAATTTATCACCTAGAGACACATCTGCATGGTCTACTGTGCTGTGTTGGTGTGAGCACCTGCCTGGTCTCTTGGAACCAGTAGCAGAGAGAGCTTGTACCTCTATTTGTTTGACCATGTGTAATCCCTGTATCGGAGGATACTGGATAAATAGTGAGTGTGTCTTGCTGAGGGCTGAATCATCCAATTGGAATGGAAAATACTACTGGAGGACTAAAGTTACTTAGTTTTCCAAAAAACAGTGTGAGAGAGCAGTGCATGATCCATTCGTGTATGATAAACATGGCTTCTCTGGAAACACATCTCTTTGGAGCCTCGTGGATTGTGAACCCTGAGGAGGCGGTTGAAATTCCTTGGAATTCTTCTCTAGCCTTTCAGGAGCCACCCAGATAAAAGGGTTTACTAGTTTCACTGCATCTGATTGCAGGGCTGTTCTTTGTTCTGCTTTTCAAAGCATGTCTGTTGAGATGATGATAGCAACACCTTGCACAGGCAGCTGCCCATGCTTCATTTTAGGCACTCTTATTTAGCTATTTTGAAAATAACTAGCTAGGCTAATAAATGTTGTATAGAAACTAAAAGTTTGCTACTTGGGTATTTTAGTTTCATACCACTTCATTCTCCATAAGCACAATGCCTTCATGGTTTTACCTAAATATTTAATGAATTTTTTTTTAAAATTTAAGAGAAAGTGTCACTTTAAGTACTTCACTTGTATCCTTTTGCATAGTAAGGCACTTACAAAGATAATTTAGGTTCTAACTGGAGCTCTGTGTCCTCTCCACTATGCATTTACCAGTCAACTGACACTTTTCTCAAATATTTACCTTGATACTTCACTGCATTTGCCCTCTCCTTCTCCGTTCCCTCACCATCTCCTTTCTGTGGAGGTATCACACATATTTCAGTTACCCTCTATTTAAATAGCAACACTCCCTTCCAGTACAAACAGTCAGTCAGTCATTAAACAATGAGGAAGACTAACAGTGGAGGAGGTTATGGGTGGGACCAGGAGTCTGCAAGCACAGTTGTCAGAAGACTTCCTGCTGAAGAGAAGAAAAGGCCGCTTTCCATTAGTGTCAGAATGTCATTCTGTAGTGCTGAGACACACAAAATCAAGGGGAAATCACTGCTGCAGACATGAGACCTGGACCTCACTTAAAATTGTGTAGAACCATCCAGATTATTGTTAAGACACATGAAACAACATTGACACTTTGTTTTCCCATCTCCTCCTATAGCAGTAGGTGATTGCAAGTGGCCGTGACTCGTCCTCAGGAAGTGCCTGGGTCTTTGTGCCTAGTAGCAATAAGAGTTTTGTGAGACTGTCATTAACAGAATATCTATACCTTTTTTAAAGGGTTTGCTACAAATCCCTTGTGTTATCTTACGAACTTCAGAGAGCTATATTAATATTTTGCTGTGAAATCAAGACCTGCTTATCTTCTCTCCAAAAAAGATGGGACCTACTAGAGATAATGAGCAATAAGCCTTTGGAGACCTGTAAACCAGAAGTAAAAACTACTGCAATGGAAACATGTTATTGTAATCACCTAAACTAGTTCTGAAAAACACAACTGAAGAGAGATCTTCTGTTTGTACTACATGTCAATTTGGCCATATTTCCAGTTACTTAACAGAGTAATTACTTTTCAGGTACCAACTTTACATTTGAAATCAGCCAATGATCCTTCTTTTCCATCTGCTGCCCCTGATTAAAGTAGTTATTGAAGGGTGGTATTTTAGAATAGCATACATTGTGTCAGGCTTGGTCTGAAATCATTACACCCAACCCTTTCTCCTCTTTCTGGTTTATCAGCATTTGATACTCTCATGGCTGTGAGATGGCAGATTTACTGAAAGAAATTGAAAAGAAAGAGCAGCCTTGACTCAAGAACAGTTTGTGGATGCAGTTTTGTTTTCTGTCACATCATTGTTGCTATGGTGACTTAGCAAAGAGCAGTTTAGCAGTCATTACATGTTTCATCTTCTGGGCAAAAGTTAGGGATTTTCCAATATTCCTCTAATAGTTGTTTTACAGAAGTACAAGTGTGTATAGTCTTCTGCAGTAAGTCCTTACTACTTGTTACCTATTGCTGCTTCTGTGAGAAGGTGTGTACCTGCTGTGTTTTGGCTGGTGGTATCCCTACCTTCCTGAAGTAATTTCAAGGAAGGTGGGAAAATAACCTGGCTGTCTTGTCGAGGTTATTGAGTATTTCCTTCCCAGAAGGGATGTCATAGAGTGCAGTCATAAATGCAATGGGATGGAGAACATGAATCCTACTAAGGACTGGTCCTGCTTATGAATCAATTTTGCATTTTTGGAGGAGGAGGATGCATTTGGAACCGACTCGCATGGTTGGAGTCAGGAAGTCTGAGCTCTTTTCCCACATCTCTCAGGCTTCACATGTCACCTAATGAATGATCAAGAGCATGATGCAGCTATAACCACAACTGAGATTTATTTCTTCTTAGTTGGTGAGTGAGGGATAGTAATTCTTCTCTTCAGATTCCTTGTGTTCACTGGGAGGAGAATTGCTGCTCCAAGCACTGCACATGGCAGGCAAGTTGGGTTAGCATCTATGAAAGTCTTGCTGTGTCTATCATGTTATGTCAAACACAGCTCCCTCCTTTTCCTGCTCCTGATCACTGGCCTGGAAGCAGCCTTCTTGCCCATCAGCAGTGATCTGATGCATTTGGCCACCATCTCAGTTGCAAGTTGTGGTGAGCCTCCAGCTCTTCAGTGGAGCAGGTGCACCTTACAGCATATTCTCATCCTTGTTAGCAGAGTTTTGAAAGCAGGAGACAATGTTTCTTACATAGACTAGACCTCAGAGAGAAATTTTTGGACACCAGCACCACAAGCATTTAAACATACAGTGCTACTGAAAGTCCCAGTGGAGTTCCCTTTGTCCTGCCACGCTATCCAGAAAGAAAGGGTTGATTTCTTATGGGCTACTTAGGGTCATCTTGATGATGGGCATCTTTAGAAAGTCTTCAAGGTATGTGTCTTACTCCCAGAAATTCAAATAGTTCTGTTAGTAAACTAAACTGAATGTGCAGAAGTGCTCCTTCAGCTGGATCAGAATTATCACCTCATTTAAAAATCCCCCAAATCCTACATGCATTTCAGCTAACTTAATAAATCTTCCTGCTTATTTGCCTCTCTTGTCATAGTATATATCCCATAACATGACCTTATTTTTCCTTCTTCTTAGTGATGAATATTCTTAACAATTTTGCAGATTTTATAGCTCATATAAATGTTGAGACCAGTTTTTTTCTTGTCAACTCTTTGATGAACATTTTTGGTCTGTCTATTTTATGTAGCTCCACAGAACTGCTACTTCAGCCCCACTGAAGATTAGAAGGGTTTGTGGGTGTGTTTTGGGTTTGTGGGGATTTTTTCTCCCTCACATTCTAGGGTAATCTGTTTTCTCACTGGCAGCTCTTACATTTTTATCAGTTTTGTAAGGTTAATTAATGCAACAGCCCCCAGTCTTAGTTTTCTTAAATATTTAACGGAAAGAAAGATTTATGCACATTTTTGCTGCAAAGCTAGATTTGGTTGAATTTCTGAGGTAGATTCCCAGCTGGTATAAATGAGTTCCACTGAAGTCTTTTGGATGATCAGCACAGCTAAAGGTCTGACCTTTCTCAATTAAATCATGGCCCTTACTGATGTTGGGCTAGTTTGCACTAAGCATATGACAGTTGCTGTTGTATTTTTGTGTAGGAAAATATGAGATATGTTTCTACTATCTTTTATTGCTCTGTAGCTATAAAGAAAGACAGATGTGTGTGTTTACATTTATATACACGCATGGGTGTTTATATACACAGTCACCCAAACCCAAATAAATGTAGCAGGAAAACCCCTCCCTATTTTTGCTATCCATTATTTTCTAGTACACTCTAGGCTTCTACTGACATGGATGGGTGCAGCCTCACTGAACATTTGGGCCACTGTGTCCAAATTTGTTTCTGGTATCAAAAAGCTCCCAAACCAAACCCCACCAAGCATTGCTACCAAACTTGGAGACACTTGGGAGCAAAGCAGCTCCAAGCACAAATAATTTAGATTTACCTCATGGAAAGATCCCTTCTCCATAGGTCTCTGGATTAAACACCCTTTTCACCCAGTGTAATCCTACTCCCAATGCACAGAAAAAGTGAGGTCTTTTCTTACGGTGCAACACATGAAACTTCCTACTTATTGTGAGGAGTGGGAGGGGAATGGTGATGATAGGCTGAGGGTCTGGGAACTGTGATGGATTACATGAGAACATCATTCCAAGGAAGCTCAGAAATTCCTTTGTGCAACTGGGGCAGAATGGGGTGTCTCCCCACTGGTAGTCTTTCTGTCTAATTTTTTTAATCATGTTGATCTCTGTGAGATTAACATTGACTTTAAACTTTTTCAAGTCATTATGACAAGTGAGCATGGCAGTAAATTCTTCCATATCCAGAGTGAGACAAATTGTACTGTGCTGCGTATTATGGTGTAGTACTACTAATTGCTTAACTTGATAAATGTCTTCTGATAGGTTATATAGTTAATGAACAGAGATGTTAATTGCTCTTATCTGAAATAGCTACATTTGCAGGGGTGTTCTCTGGAGCCATGGATGTCTCCTAACAGAGATTTATTTCAAATCATCCATTGTTTTCAGCAGTTTCAGAGTCCATTACCCTTCAGTGTGCCAACGGAATATTCTCCACCCCCATCAAAGTTTTGAGGGCAGTCAACTCTCCCTACGTGTTAGTCAGCAGGACTGAATCTTATTTGGGTATGGAAAACTTAACATTTAATGCAGTATGCTTGTCATCTTGGGCTACAGCAGCATGGCCCATTCTTAAGAGCAGCCAAGAGAGAAATAAGCACCTGACAGTGGGAGAGCAAGGGTCTGGAATAGCCCCATTTATCTTCACCATCTGGAGTACTTAATTGGGAAAATCATTCTTCATTGTTGTTGTGTTGGTGGGAGTTGTCAGTCTAAATATGTTTTAATGCAAATAACCATCTCTATTTGCAGAATTCATCTTTTCTAGATGCTTATGCAGCTGAAGATTTAGTACATTATTATATGAGGAAGTGCATACAAGCCTCACATTAACAATGGACGTCATGTTTATTCTTTCCCTTTTAGAATTTCCCATGGAAACAAGTGGGCAGATTTTTGCATTATTTAATAGTCTGCTGCTGCTGACTTTTCCCAGAAACGCTAAGAGAAAACTAGCCTTATGAGTGAGCCTACATATTCTTCCAGTTTTGGGAGCACTGGATTCCCCTAAGATTTGATTTATAGTAGATTTTTTGTGCATGGCTGTTCTGGTACAAAGTTGTTTCAGAGCTGTATGATGAATAAATCTTTATGGAACTGAAAAAAGACAAAGTTCTCACCGAGGTTAAAACATACCTGATTTCCCAGTGGAGAAGTTCCATGTTTTGTTAGGAGGCTAAAGGCTAATGTGAAGAGGAAAAATGCTTCCTTGACTTAGGGTTTTTGTTTGTTGTAATAAATTTCATTTTCATTTATGAGTCTCTTACAGTTTTTTAGGACATGTTCAACAGCAAACAGCCAAAAGTTAAAACTGCAACTGTAAATCTGTAAGTTGACATTTGTATCGTCTCTGGCCAAAATTCCTTAAGTCAGGATTAGTTTTGTAGCGTGAATGAGAAAACTGCATTATCTTGCTTCATTTGATAGATTTCAGACTTTGCCAAGAAATATAAATCTCCTTTCAAAAATGACACTATAAAAATAAGAATTATTATCTTATCCACTAAAGGCATTTTCTACTGAGCTTGATTTATTACTGCTCAAAGATGCTGTGGCTTTAGATTGTCTCATACCAGTAATTAGACTGAAACATCCAGATCCTTACTGCTCGCTCCCTTCCCCATGACATGCAGCCCCCTAATTAGGCTGGCATGCTAGTTTTTATTTCATGTTAGAAATGGGGCTGAAGGAGCTAAAAAGCAATCTGGCAAATGCTGGATGGGTTCCTTCATTTGCCTGATGCCACAGCCAGGCAAGTATTTGTATGGGCAGAGGCAAAGGAGATGGATGGAAGTGGAAATGCTGCTTAAGACTAATTTTAATGCTGGATGAGTGACATGCTGACCCACTGAGCATCTGTCTCATTTTAGATTTTCTTTTCAAATCTCTGAATCCACATTCCTGGTGTTCTAATTTGGGTTACCCATGGAGCAAGCTGGAGGTGGCAATGCATCTTTTGGGGATGTGTTCAAGCAAGACCAGCTGGAACATCAGAATGTGCACCATTTGCACTGCTTATGTATCGACCACAATGATTCACCGTGATTAACATTCACATACCTGAATGTCAAAATAGCCTGTGTTTTAAGAGGAACCAGTGACTCAGGCTGTGGTTTTACCTCAGGCCATTTCCTGATAAACAGCTGAACTGTGCTTGGTCTTGAGAAAACACAACTAGGAAACACTACTCTGTCCTCTCATCTGCGTGTGCGCAGGGATTAGGGAAAGGACACCTTTGTATGGGGCTGGCCTTCACCTCATTAGTGCTATGGTCTCTCTGTGAGGGGCACCATAGCCTTGTGAGGTCTGAGGACATCTCTGTTTCAGTGCTTCTTGAGAGCCGTTCTGCACAGCCCTGATACAGGAGTGTGATATTCAGTGTTTGACAGCCTCTACAAACAGAATTTCAAGCAGCTCTATGCAGTGATAAATTAGTTTGCTTTAGACACTTTCAATTGCAAACCAGAGCTGAAGCTGTCTGTTGCTGGTGTTTCCAGAATTGAAAATATTTTGCTTCCCAGTGTATGGTGTTTTTAATGAGAACAGAAACAATGTATAAAAACATAGCCTATAGGGATTAAAGGGGCCATTCATTTTTGAGTAAGATATCAAACAACTCTAGTAAAGCTTTGTGTGTGGTATGGCTAGATAAGGTATGGAGATGTGATCATAGGAGTGCTATGTAAACTACTACATTGGCATAGTGCTGTCATTTGGAGAGATTAACCATCTGTGTAGTTTCATGTTATGGTTTAGGTAGTCTTCCCATCCTTTGCAAACTGCAGAACTCTGTGTTCCTCCATTCTCCTTGATAGAAAGGATGACTGTCCTTTGAGAACAGAGGTTTATTCCTGGGACAAAATCACTTGTGTGTGGCTACAGAGCTGTGGTTGAACTGATTCAGTTGTCTTCAGCGTTCTTTAAATGGATGGTTTAAGGTATAGAAGAAGCTTCTCTTGGGAAGTGATTCTGTGAGAATTCTTCAAATCCTCTTTGAAGTTAATAATTAAGTATTAAGGGCAGTCAACACTTTCTTAAGAGAAACTGAAATTGCTTTGATTTGTTTTATTTTATGTTTGCATCAGCTGGTTCTGGATTTCTCCCTTCTCTGGCCTTTCAGAGCATGTTTTTGATAACTTTGTCTCCTGAGCATACTAGATTTTATGCTGGCTGTTTTCATGTTTTTCTCTGAGTGTTGTAATGCTGATTACTGAAGGATCTTGGGCCTTTGGCTTCCTGTTGGAACAAGATAATTACTCTCCAGTAGGCAACACATGACGTACAGTATCAGCATTAAGCCACTGGGATTCCAGTCACTAGTGTAGAACAATATTGTGGGTAAATGAATAAGCAGAAGTTTATCATACTTCCTGCAAAACAAGGTTTTCGTTAAAGAGACGGCAAAAATTGCTTGCAGTGAGGGCTAGTTAGTGTAAAATGAGTTCTGCTGCAAGAAATGTTAGTGAATTAAAGTTCAATTCCTGGGTTACTGGGTTTTTCTTGCTGAACAGACAGCTGACTTTTTGTAGCAGCAAAGGTGGATGACAGATGACGTTTATGGCCTTATGAACATGTATGAAGTGTATAACTTCAAAGTACAACTTCCAGATGCACCACCTACTTAACTTATGGAAGAATGTTGTACCCATTAGAAGCAGAGATGTTCCAAATGCAATTTGCTTATTTCACACTCGCCCCCAGGAATCCTGTGTTATAATTTTGAGTTGGCCTGGTTTGACCCTGAAATAGATGTAGTTTCTCCCTTGCCTTCTTTAATTCAAGACTGTCAGTTAAAAATAACTTATGTGTTGGGCACAGTGGGAGTAAGTTTGAGAAGTTTAAGTTATATGTAAACCAGTCATAGTGAGAAAATAATTCATAAACATAATGAGCTCTTTTCTCTTGCAAGACATGGCCAACCCAAGGGTTTATCATAGAATCATAGAATGCCTGAGTTGGAAGGCACCTTAAAGATTATCTAGTTTCAACCCCCTGCCACAGGCAGGGACACCACCCACTAGACGAGGTTGCCCAAGGCCCCATCCAGCCTGGCCTTGAGCACTGCCAGGGATGGGGCATCCACAGCCTCTCTGGGCAACTTGTTCCAGTGTCTTACCACCCTCTGAGTTTTTTCCTCACATCCAATCTAAATCTCCCTATCTTTGGTTTATGAAACCATTCCCCCTTGTCCTACTGCCTTCTAACTGGGATTAATGGTTAGTGTGGTGGGATTAATGATTTTTGTATGAAAGTATTTTCTCTGCTATAGCAATACCCATCAGTTTGCTTATGTTATAGCAAAGTGAAATAAATGACATCTTTGAGGAACTCTGTTGAATAGTCAAGTTACTTAAACAACATGAAGACTTGCATGAAGTTTGATGTACACACGCATACGTAATAGATACATAGCAATGCTATTTTACATGTGCTTGCATGTATACATCTATATTTCAGCTTAGCTCAGAGATTACTGTAATTCTGTCATGCCTAAGAATTATGGGGATACTAATAAGGAGTTTTGTGTTTAAGTTTATTTCCTTGCTACTATCAATTGATGTCATACATGTAATTGCCAAGCAGAGTTACTTATTTATGTTTAAACTGTGACTTTCACTTTAAACTGAGCATCAGCAGTCTGCGCAAGAAACCAGTACTTAGGTATGGGCTGAGAAGAATAGGTTGGTTGCTTTGGTTTTGGTTGGCTCTAAAAGCTGAGGACTGAATCTTTGGAGTCCCAAGAACCACTATCAAATGTGGCAGTCTAGATTTTTTGATAGTGTGCTTGATCAACCTTGCAGCCAGGGAGAACAACAAGAATGTGTGGAATAAAACTGCCTTATTTTACTACACTGCTGTTCTGTCTGTATGATTAAGATGTTTCTTCCTACATTGATAGCACGTGCATGGCCTGACCCCTTCATAGCTCAGGTCAATTTGTAATTAGGTTCCATTGATTTTGGGTCCAGAAGAAATGCAGTTTGACATTTTCATATTTCCTAGGTCTGGTCCAGTTTTTTGTTTTTATGTGAGGGACCTTAACACTTGAATGAGTTGGATGAAGGTGTCTGGATTGATCTCTCTGTTGTCTGGACTGTACAGGAATTTTGCTTTCCATTTAGGTATTTTGCAGATATTTTCAACACCGAGAGTAATTTTGATAGTGCTGTTCTTGTTTTGAAATTGTGAAACTTCTGATGACTAAACATTATTTTTCCTCTCCTTTGTTTTCTTGCAGCCAACTGGGTACATGGAAAACTCCATTTCCTACAGTGCTATTGAAGATGTTCAACTGCTTTCCTGGGAGAATGCCCCTAAGTACTGTTTACAGCTCACGATCCCAGGGGGTACTGTCTTACTGCAGGTACAGTAAACACAGAAGCACAGTTTTCTTTCTCACTTTAACTTCTGTTTGCTAGGCATGAAATCTTAATTAGATGGACTCAGAAAGTGCAGAGAACTTGGTGCTGCCAAATTATCTAATCACCAGAAAATTTGTTCAGGGTGATAGCTCTGAAACTCTTCCTGTTGTTTGACAGTCGCAATGGAAATTTTGGGCTACAGTGATTAAATCTTGCTGATTTTGTTCATCAGAATAGTGCTCTGTGGAAACTCACGTTTATGTGGGCCTGAAACAATTGTATTTTTACATAAAGTCCTATTCCTGCATGCAACAAGTTAAAAATTTCATCCTTCAGTTCATATGGGAAATGTGTAACTTGCATTGGAACTGACAGGTATCTTTTTAAAGGATACTTGATCTTCACTGGAAGATCTTTGTATGGATATCTGCATGTGTTAGTTCTCTAAGTGTTGTTTTCAAACAGAAGACTCTGTGTTTACATTATTCCAGATTTCATCATCCACTTGTGAGGCTTTTTAGGACTCCTTAAGTCATTGCAGATTTTAGTGACAGAAAAACATTCCACAGCACTGAGCTTTGGAACTGCTTTAGAGTAGGAGAAAAGTAACTGAAAACCCACCTTCTTGGCCCCCCCCCAAAGAACTTTGAACAGTCATAACTTAAAACTGAATTGACTCCATCTTAACTCTTACCATAGTTCTCATGATTGTTTCAAAGACAATTTGTTACCTGTTAGGCTTTGGGGATTCACTTTTTCAGTTGAATATGCAGCCATGACTGTTGTGTATGTGCATTTCATGTTGGTAGGATTGTAAACAGACCAGGTGAGCAATTTCTGCAGAAAATGTGAAATGAAGATCAGTTTAAACTGTGTGTAACTCATGAAAAATGAAAAAAAGGTATTTTTGTCTTGAAAAAGTATGAAGAACTTCAAAGTCATAGTCTTCAAAGTGTGTGTACACACACACACACACACCTGTTTTATATCACTTATGCACAAAATAAAGTCCAATAGATTAAAAAGATGGAAGCTTACTGATTGATACACTGATGACTGTGATGACCATGTCTGCTGGATCATTTGCCCAAGAGAATCATGGTACCCATTGTGCTGATCTATGGTGCGCAGTTCAACATTTCATTATTTCTTTGTGATGAATTGCTGGCTGAAGCCCCTGTAGGTCCACAAAATGTGTGACACCATCTATATCCAGGGAGGGTTTAGTTAAAACTCTTCTGAAATGGCTCTGCGTGCAGATCATGAGAAAAATAACCCAAGTGGTATCATTCCGTAACCCAAGGCTAGATGCCAAGCTGGTCCATGTTTTCCATGCTGTAGACTTCTGTAGAGGCATGGAACAGCAAAGTTGACCCTTGAGTTGGGAAGCCAATATGAGCAACACTGAGTTGTGCTATTATTAGGTGCCAACTAGGTCCAGCTCTCTCTTGCCTTCATTTCAGACAGGCCAATGGGTCTGTCTGTATGGAAAACTGTTTACCAGCAGTCCAGAGAACACAGTACTTGACTTCAGACCTTCACATGGTTCCTGTGCTTGGGGTTTGGGATAGTTTTGGAATGTCATAAAAATATCACAAGGTTTTGATGATTTTCAGCATAGCAAGTAGACTTTCACTCTGAAATGGTTAGAGGTGTACATGGAAACATTAATGGCCACATCCTTTGTGGAATATATTTCTGGAGCAACCTTTCATTTACTTCACTGGTGTAATCGTGGGGTTTTGCAACCCTTTAAAAGGGAACTGCAGCCATTCCCCCATTTTAATCTGAAAGTGGTCATTTGGGATGACCTGAGAACATCTTTGTGGTCTCTGCTGGTACATAGTGGCATTTGTGTGCCTTTTCACATGTCCTTGAAGCACAGGCATGTGTCCCATTGCACACAGAGCATACATACATAACATATATGCCTCTTCTCGGTGCCTAGTGAATTTCTGTGGCTCAAAAAGAGTTACCAATTTTAGGTGTTACCAGGGAGTGTTAGAGAGTCTGAATTTGAGATAGGCTGCTGCAAGGCCACCTCAGTCCTGATTCTGTGGTTTGAAAAGCCTCTACTGTGTATGACATTGAGGAAGGCAGGAAGATGAACTGTCATTTCCCAACAGCTAGATTAGGATTCTCATTATTGATTAGATCTTCCTTGCCTAATGCATTAGTTTAATTAATTAGAAAGAAACTAATTTGTCAAGTTGGATGACTTCTTTTTTGGTGATAATTTCGACTCTGTTTTTTTCCATGGACTGTCTTAGTGGTGGTAACATTTCTGTTTATATCTGTTTCAACAACTGGAATAGTTACATCTGCCCTTCCAAATCCTGTTTCTAAGTCTGTATTCTGTAGTTTATGGTAACTGCCTTCATGGGCCTGCTTAATAGGAAACCAGATAAAGTTTGAACTCGCAGTTCCCTGCTGAGTTTAAAGGAAATTGGTAGGGTGTGCAGGCTTTAATCTGGAGCAGCCTGCCATTTGTTTCTTTCAAAAAATCCCAGCAAACCAAACACACAAATAATTACATTTGTAAGAAAGTAACATCTTAGTGTGATTGCTTTGTTATTTTCTTCTAAAAGATAAGTGTCTTTATGTAACCTCCTAGGAGCTGATAATCAAGTGGAGTGAGCTCCGCTTCTCTGATGTTTCTTGCTGACTGGCTGAGCAGTCCAGATCACATTACCTTCTAACTCTTTGGGAATTTCACCATAATTGAAAATACAAACTTTTAAAATGCTTTTAGTATGACTTGGTCCTTGGTAGTGTCTCAATTCATCAAATGTGGTCAGATTGGAGGGAATACAAAAATAGATTTCCCTTTTACAGTTGTAACGTGTATTCACAAATCCAAACCAGTACTAAAAGTTATGTTTGGTATACTTAAGATTAGTCAAGATGCAAAAACTTGTAATAGAGTTCAGCAGAAATTCTCTAGTATATGTGACAAAGAGCCTTGGTATCTAAAAGACTCATTCACTGAGGTGCTGGGAATTGGAGAGGCTGAGAAATTAGCCCTTTCATTCTTGAGTTATTTCCAGATTTCCGAGAGACTTCAGTGCATTTGTGGGAAATTGGGACTTCTGATCTTTTATAAAATCATTCTGCCTTGCTCGTCTGAGCAGCAGCATGCTCTGATGTAATGTCCAGCTCTGGTATCAGGAAGTGTATGATAGTGGAACAAGTCAAACTAGTCCAAAACATGTTACCAGGACTGTTTTTTCTGAAGTGTACTTTTGGTAAAATCTGATGTTTTTTTCCCAAAGACTTGATCTAAATGAGGTTTATGTTTAAATTAATTCCTTTGACTTCCCCCCTCTCCCCCCAATTTATTTAATATTTCTGATTAATTTCCATTTCATATTTTGATTTATGTATCTGAACATGCTGTATTGTAAATTCTTCAATACTATGGGATACATTGACATGGTTTGACATAAAATGAAGCATTTAAGTAGTTCTGAGTCACAGACTTCACTGATTTTCCGTTTTGCAGAAAAATCTAAAATTCCAGCTTCTTCTTCACAGATTGAAGCAGAAGCTAATTTCAGACAACTGACAATTCCCTCAGATGGAAATTCATTTCCAGCAGTTCTTGCAGGAGGATGTCAACATGTGGTGTCAGAGCATCCTGCATGTATTTGTCTGTGTTAGGCATGAAAAATGCCACAAGAGAGTCCATGTCCAAGTTCTCATCCCCCTGTCTGCTGTCACCAAGGTCTATTTCTGGCTCATTACTGCACGGTAATGAGTCAGAGAAGGAAGAGTGCCATTACCTTTCCTTACATCATCCTGATGTCCTGCCATAGCAATACTGACCCATCCCAACCTATTTTAACACATGAAATCTGACAAGCAGTGCCGGAGGTGATGAAGATCCTCTTAGGAAATTGGATTGCTATTACAGGACATGTCTACCTTGGTTTCAGTTGAGGATTTGGTTCTCAGGCAGCAAACAGCTTAATCTGGGCTGGGATTGCAGCAAAAAGTCATCTTCGTGCCTGTGTTTCCCACTCAGTGTTTGTTGTATAAGCACAACTGTCTATTCACTGGCTGACATTGGGGGATTCTCATTGTCCCTTGTGGGAGTAACAGACAGTTGGTTTGCTAGATGTGCTGAGGGATTGTGTTTTTTCCTTTCTCCTGCCAAATCATGTGGTCCTTGGTCCTTCTGGTTTTTTTTGTCTCTTCCATACAATTGGGATAGCAGGTGTGAAAGAAGGTGTTGCTGAAGCTGGCTTATGGGCCACAAGCTCTTTAGGCCAGGGAATAGGAGCTAAATTTAGCCTTTGAAGAAGTGTGAGCTCTTTAGTATCAGTAACAGCTGGGCCTTCTTGAGCTGAGCTCAACTTCTGTTCTCCTGCTTTTTCCCTTTGTAAAGCACAATGTTTGATGATGGTATTGTGTGGATGATTATGAAGAGGATGCTGCTATTGATAGCAAAACTACCTTTTGGAAGAGACTGAAAAAAACTAGAGTATAATTCCACAAGCTGCGTAGCACCAAATCTAGGAAGAGTCCCAGGAAAAAGGCTTTGGTATTTCAGCCATGACAGTACTGCCTGCTTTCCCATGGTGCCCTTTCTTTCAGATGAGTCCTAAATGCCTTAAAGCTACAACTTCCATCCCTATTGCTAGTGTTGGTTTAGTAATTTCTTGGCAATCAAGTGTAGTCAGAAGGAAAAACAAACAGAACAGGAAGCCTTGACAAGCACAACAGTCACACATTCAGCTCTGTGCTTGAGCACATTGTTTTTGCTAGGGAGTCCCCACAGTAAATGTTCCCACTGGGTTTTTTATTAACACTTTGTTTTAGTCTCCTCAGAGAACCTGGCTTTTGCTTTACATGTGGTTCCAGCTGATGTTGCCAGTGTGGAGTGGTCATGCAAAGACCAGAATCCAGTAGAGGCAGGGTATATTTTCGGGAGGAAAATAGTGTTTCTAGCAATTACCAGCAACTTTGTCTGTACCTTGAGTTAAGCCTGAAGAGTGGCAGATTTCACTTGCAGGCCTGCCTGTGTTGTGGAGCTGCAGCACTGGGGTTTGCATCAGCAACATGAAGGTTTTGTACAGTCTGCATGAGACAGCAGTGTGCCTGCCGTTGGGTTTTGGCTTCCTGCAGCCTTGGGCTGCTCTACTCTGCTGTTCCTGTGGCTGATAATAAACTGGTGCAGAGAAGCCTGCAGTATTTTACAAGTCCCAGTAATGAATATCAGCTGGAGGAAAGCATAACAAAACCCCATCCTGCTGACCAGAGAGTAAGCAAGGGAGAGAAAGAGAAACAGAATAAACCCAGGAAGAGTTAAAACCAGTATCTGGATCATCAGATCCCACTTATTGCCACATCTTTTCAGATGGCAAAATCCCTTAAGAGGGTGTGCATGAAGGATGCTGTTGTAAGGAAAAATCTGGGAACTTTTTGCTATGTGGACAAGGCTGCTGTGTACCTCTGAGTAATGCACATGCCAGTAAAAAAAAGGATGTCTTAGTGCTAACTTAACATTAAAGGAACTTGGTAGCATGGCATGTGTGGTGTGGTGGAAATGATAAATTCTCTGCAGATGCTGGTTGCTGTAGACATAGTGGTATCAGTGGAGTTGTGAGCATTTGTATTAGCTAAAGGTCTTTGCCATCATTTCTGGAGTGGTTGGTTTCTTGCAGACTTTCAGGTGTTCTGTTTCTCAGCAGCACACAGGTTCCAATTTTGTCTGCTTGTCTAGGTGGAAATTAGTGCAGGGTCTGTAGCATTGGCATGAAACAAGTGTTCAATTTCCTGGTTTTATTAGCTACAAGAAAATCTGCTTTTAAAAATGTGCTGCTTTTAATGAAAAAGTGTTCTGTGTTCCTATCCATTGACTAAGAAATGAAGTATTTTGGGTGCAGAGACAAATACTTCCCTTTTTGAGCAGAGATGTAAATTGACTCTTGTTGACTAAAGCGCTGCATATAATCTCTTGCATAGTTCTCCTCCTGTGAGCAGTATTTCTGAAGCTGATGAGTTTATTCTATGAGTTAAAGTAATCAGGTGATCCCAGGTGGCTTTTCCTCTCTGACTGAACATTTACACCCCAAAAATCAGGATATAAAAATCCTTCAGAACACAGTTCCAGGATCAACTCATCTAAAAAAAGTACCACCTACAGTAGGCATTCTTAAAGTAGATACTCTTCCTCCTCATTGGGATAATAAAACCGCCGTGTTTTGTTTTCTAAAGTACTTTTCTACTATGTTGTGGTTGTGCAAAAACAACAAAACCAGGAGGCCTTGATTGTGCAAGAACCTCCATGTGCTACCCACAACCCTGCTAAGCCATTGCTTTTGAAAACAAAATTCTTTGCAGAATTGAGAGCTAAACATGCTGAACACACAGTGAAGTGTTAATTTACATAGGTTTTAAAATCTCCACTGTACTTCATTCCTGTCTTATTGGCTATTTGTAACAGCAAGCAAAAGGTTTTCTGGGTTGAATCTTTCTTTTAAGTTGGAAAGGTGACTGGAAGATTAGTGGTGTAAAACCAGACCCACTGTGTGGGCAAGGCTGAGAGTATGAAAAACTCTCCCTGTGTGGTCAGAATGTCTAAGGAAAGCCTGTACTGAAGTCTTTTATGTCTCATTTTCTCTTCTTTATGGTACCCTAGAGCTCAATAAATATAGTAGGTTATGCCCTCATCTGGAGTTAAAAAAAATGTAGGTGTCAGTTCCTGGGCAGTGATGACTTCAGTGCAGAAGTGCTGGGCTCCAGGAATGCACATAAGATAAAACTGTAAATGTGTATGTGCAGGCCCTGTAAATGAATTGTAATTTTCTCCACTGCTTTAAACTTTGGTGCTCATTGCTCCAGACTTCAGAAATGTTGCACACATAACCTGTATGCTTGAGAAAGGCAGTGTGTGCAGAGGTGGCTATCAGCCAGTCAGCTGTCTGGATGAGCACTGACAGGAGCCTGATGGCTCTTCTCTCATCCCATCATGCCATGAAGCTCCCAGTTCTTTTGGTAAGAAAGAAATATTCCCTATTGTCCTTTTCTCATTTTAAGTCTGAAAAAGAGGAAGGAGGAACAAGGGCTGCTGTGCAAGAGGGAGCTCTTCATCGTCCTCTGCAAAGATCTAGCATTTCCTGCCCATGGCTGTGGTTTTGCAGCTTGCTGGAGTCAGGCAGCCGGAAGGCTGCACTGGAAGGATTAGTCTATGCTGCCCAGGAGAAGTGGGCATGCTGGTGTCAGACAGCTCCATCCAGATAGTGGTGCTGGGGTTAAATGCATTGAGTCTGTATGTGTTGAACACTGTGGGGAGAGTGCTGGTGAAATGACTGTTGGCTTTCCAAGTTTCTCTTATGGTTGAGTCCTGATCATTAATAGAAGTGTGAGGATTCCCTAAAGGTTTGTTTTTCCACTTTTGTGTTCACTTTGTCTTCATTTTCCTTGGAAGTGGTCTTGAACAGCAGCTTGAGCTCTGAGAGTTTCTTGTTTTAGAGTGGTTCAAACTCTTAACAGAGTTGGAGATACCAGTTTTCTTAATCCCTTCTCCTCTACAAAGCTGACACTAAGTGTAGACAGTGCTTGGTCCCACACTTGGTGCCTGGCCACTTTGCTAATTTTACTTTTTAAATGCTTTTTGTGTATTGCTGCTCTCAAGTTAAACAAGTCTTTCCTCTACTGGTTTTGGTTTTGCCTTTTATAGCATTCCATGTTTGTTTTCTCCTCCACTATTTGCAGTCTACCTCTGTCTCTACCTCTGCCTGATGCTGTTGTCTTCTTTAACAGTTTCTGTCATCCAGTTTATCTCAGACTCCAGTTGGTTGCACAGTCTATCTTCACATTTCTAAGTATTTCTGTTTTCTAATTATTTGTTCTAGTCTTACAGTCTGTAGCTACTGACATCCCCAAAGTAGGCAATGATTAACAGTTCTCAGCAGTTCCCATTATAGGCTTTAGCATTTACTCACTGCAGACTTAAGTGTATTTTTGGTTCAAGTCATATAATGGTCAGACCAGGGACTAAATCAGGGTGACATTTAGCCTGTTTGAGAGAATTGCTTCCTCTCCATAGACTATTTTGGATTTTATCAATTTAAATAACAATATCTTAGTTTGCATTGCTCCTATATACTCAGCCTATATATATGCTCTCTTAAGGAAGTGATGGATGTGTAACTTGCAAAATTATTGGTGCTATTACTTAGTATATATGCTTAAGCTTACAAAAACCTTACTTATTTTTTAAATGGTTTTGATGCTAGCATTTGAAATGAAGGGGGTTTTGTTCCTGTCCATGAAATACTTTTCTCCTTTAGAAAAAAAAATAATAAAAGAAAATTCAATTTGAAGGTGAATCTTTCAGAGAAATCTGTTAGGTTTTTAAAGCATTTTGTCTGGACAAAGATAAGAAATAGCTAAGCATGTCTAGTACATGCCTTTTGATTGATGTTAAAAATGTTCTTCAGGCTTTTTGTGGCAAATTATTGTTGACATCTTTACATTAAAATATAGTATGAAGTATGTAGAATTGAAATTCAATTCTGTAACTTACATAGGTAAAAGGTCTATCTTATCATATGTTAAAGCACAAATATAAAATACTGTATAAATAACAGAAAGAAAATCTTTGGCAAACCAAAATATCCTTAAGATCTGCAATCCAAATATTTTTACAATTTTTCATTGCATGTTAAGAAAAAAATGAAAGAAATTTAGGTTTTTTGTTTCTATTTGTAGCAAACTCACATTCTGATCTGTCAGCATTCTTCATGAAATAGAAAGTTTGATTTTTATATAAACCCTGTGGTCAGCCAAGATTATTTAGGATAGATTTATTCTGCTTTATTGCCTAAAGATCTACTGGCGAAACAATCGATTCTAATTATTATATTAATAAATAATATGTAATGCATATCTAAAGGAACATTGCTCCATTTAATTCAGAGAAATGAGTCCAAACTTATCTTGCTGAGACATCAGTATCTGACCTTGAGGTGAAACACGGTGTTGGTAACCACGCAACGTTTTATTTCTAGTATTCTTGCCATTATCAGTGATCTGAACCAATGTCAGGAAATGAAATCCATTGTGTGGTGTGGGTTTTGAATACTTACCTGAAAAAGTCTTGGGGAATGAAGTTTGTTGGATGACGCTTTAGTTTGCAAGAAGTATGTGGGTTTTAGCTGGTGAAGAACCTCACTTTTGTTGTTGTTGTTTTTTCTAACGTGGGTTTATAGGCTCTCCTGCAATTTCACTGATAGTGTAAAGCATTTTGAATCATAAGTAAAAATTACCCATTGGCAGCAATGAGATAGAATTGGAAAAGCCAAAGGGCATCTCTACCCACTCAAATATTTCCAACCTATGTCACCTTGTTAAGGCATGCATATTTACGTCACCGGAGATGCTTTTATATTTTTTGATACTGAGCCTTTTGACCTTTGGGAGTGTTGAACTACTCCTTCATTGGCTACAAACCTGGCTTCACACTGGGAATTTCTGGCAGCTGTGCTTAATACTGACAAAAAGGGGTGATGGCTGGGAGTGATTATTGCAACATTTATGCCGTTGCTGCAAACAGTCTGTGCATGTGTCTGCACGTCTGTGTGTGTTAGGCTCTTCACTCTGCTTTAATATTGCTGAAAGAGCTAAGAGGTTATGTGAATAGCTTTGGGGCCAGCTGAGGAACAGGACCAGAAGCGAAACTAGAGTATGGAAAAAACCCACTCCTCCTTATAAAATGTCAACCCATCTTCTCAATCTGCTCCCAATGATTAATAGCAAAGACAAATGTCCTACAGACATTTAAGATCTGACCAAAATCAGGGCAGATTTTTTCAGTCTTTGGATTGGACACCATTTCGGAGGAAGATAATGTCTTGTAACATTTTGGTGCAGGATTTTACATTTACAGCGAGGTCATTGTGTCACTGCTTTCCATGAAAATAAACTGATTGTAAAGTTGTAGCTTTGAGCAAAGAGTTTGCCTCACTCTGATGAGGCTGAGGGTGAAGCTAGCTAGGGTCATAAAGTTCAGAAGAACACAGTTGAGTGCTGCCTTATTAGTTTAAGAACATATATGGGTGATTTGCTTAGTTCTGCCTGGGTGATCTGAAAAACTGGTAGAAACTAATGATTCTGTTACTTTTGTTTATTGCAGGCTGCAAACAGTTACCTGAGGGATCAGTGGTTCCATTCTTTGCAGTGGAAGGTAAGTTCTGCACTTCACTGTCTTGCTTTTCTGTTTCTAAGCAGAGGCTTTAGCGTTAGACTTGGCAGTCCCTATTCCTTCATAGTAAGAACCCTGAATGGATAAAGTCATCTTCTTATAGAAGCCCTAAATCAGAGTATGTATACAGTTTCAATTTGTTCATATTGTGAATGAAGTTAGATAGCCCAGCTTTATCAGCATGTGATTGGCTTCATAAAGTAGATGCCAGTAATTTCACATTTAAACAGTACAGAGATTGGATGGGTTTGGTTTTGTACTGCAAAATGTAAGAAGTTAAAGGATGACTACAACCTAACCTTGTGCTATGGACTCATGGAATACTTGGAGGTTTTGTTTGGTTTTCTTTTTTCTGAGAATTTAGGGAGAATAGATGTCTTTAGAGTTGCATATTGTAAGTAGCATCAGTCTATCTTCATGCTTTAGGATGATTTGGATTTAAAGGCAATTTCCGTTTCAGAAGTTTTGAGCCCTTTCTCAGTGGGAACAGTTGACTGATTGCCCTGAGTAGGGGAAGTGGATCACAGTGACAACATTGTCTCTCAAAAGCACCACATTCCTCATCGAAAACTGTAGCTGCTGACCTTTGGATGGAATCTGTATGGATCTTTGATGCAGCTGGAAACAAGTTTTGGTCAAATGCTGAATGTGGTTGTCCTGTCTTGTGTTGCAGTGGGAAACAAGCAGTAGCTTTTCAGCTCAGGACTTGTCTTCAGCAGGGTTTCAGTGAAGTCAGCCAGGGTGGCTGTGTAGCTTATCAAGATTTCAACCTGCTGACGGCAACCACATGTGAAAATATAAGGAAGTCCCTCCTACCAAACTGGTTTTGTTCTAGGTGTGTTTGATAGTTGCAAAACAGTTGTGTGGCAAAACTAGAGTATTGGTGTGCTTTGTATAGTGATCAGCATCTGGCAGAATCCTGTTTGGATCAGATCCAGGTTCTTATCAGCAAGAGCCAAGTGTTGAGATCTCCTTTTCCAGACCACTGGCACATTCTCCAGCCTATTACTCTGCTTGCCTAAATGAGCGTGGGACAGTAGTGCTGATAGCAAAGGCTAGGCTGTGGTGTGGCACTTTATTTTGGCCTCTTGACAGTATTATTAACACAATGCCTAGCCAGTCTTGCTTTCTTTGCAACTCCTGAGGATAACAGAGAGCTTAAAGCATGCAGAGACTGTATGTCCATGGGGCTCTTATTTTCCCTCCTGATGTGGTGGGCAAGGATGATCAGAGAAAGCATGGAGAGAAATGATGATGGGATTTCTTTCTCTACCTCACCCAGAGGTAGAATGTGCTGGTGGCATGTGCCCACTTTGCTCCTGCAGTGAGGGGAAAATCAGATTCAGAGGAGGCAACTCTGAAAAAAATTAAGAAGTGGCAAAGATGTAGCCTGGCCCCATCAGCACTCACCCCATCAATTAAATTATGAGGGGAAAAAAAAGCCTAGATAGAATGACCTGGCTTGCTCACATGCCTTTCAGTCATGGAGAGAGAGCTTTGCTCTGTGGGAGTTGTTTTTAAAGTAGTATTTCTTAAAGTTTCCAATGCTTCTGACCAAGCCTCTCATTTTGGGAAACTCTGAGTAATTTAACTTGTTGCAAAGTAGAATTTATTTTTGCTTCCTTGCTTCCCTCCCCACCCCCATTAAGTTCCTTTCTGAAAAACAAGTGAAACAACATTTGATTTGAAAGACCTTGCCTTTACCAAGAATAGCAAGTAGCTTTTTCCCATAAGAATAGTGACAGGGTTTAGTCACTGCACAGGTGCTTCACTCTAACAAATTCCTCTTTGCTAAAATGGAGGTAGTTTGGATGGGCTTTGCTTAATAGCTCAGAGGAAGAGCACCTGGTAACTTTCTGCTCTTTACTTTGGTTGGTATTTGGCAGATTTACGTAAGGTCAAACAGAATTAGGAGGCATGCAAGAGATGTGTCTAGATGAGCGGAGGAGTGCAGTTATGTGCTCTACCTTGGTGAAGTTTATCACTTTACTAGCACCATAGCATACAACTTTAATAGCCAGGTGCCTAGGTTCATCTCTCTCCATAATTTGTACGGTTTGATGATTAAGCAGGTAGTGAGGGAACCCACAAAAAAAACCCAGGAAACCTATTCTTCTGGAATGGGTTGGTTGCACAAAACACCAGCTGGCAGAGAGATGACCGCAGCTGTATTATAATTGGGTGGTTGTGCTGATGAATGATATATTTGTCCAGTGGTCTTACAAATAATAGGTCAAAACATTTCTGTGGGCATGTAGAACCCAGATGCAAACTGGTGCAGATAGCTGAAGCAGTTATTCAGAGGAAAACATTTAGCAGAGATGAGTGTGCTAATGTTCATACTTGTGTGGTGGAAACATTTAGGGGGTCCAGCTGAACCCAGAGCCCCACTGTACTAGGCACTAGATGTAGGTGGAGCAGGAGACCTTCACTTCCTCAGCCCTGCCCAAACAAGACTGGAGGAATCCATTATAGAGATGGCAAACTGATATTCTGAGAGTTCCAGCAGTGGGGATTGCCCTCCCCTAAATTACAACTGTGGGAGCAGGTTCTTACTCGATGTTAGTGTCCTTCTGGCTCCTTTTCCTGTGCTTAAAGCCTTGGCAATCAGATGCTGCATATGTACTCTGAGCTACCTGGAAAATGACTAGGTTCAGGGAATAGCTGTGTTACTAAATATTTGGGGAAGCTCTTTAGGTTCAGGCACATACTGGCTATCCTTTGGTCTTGTATGAAGGTGCTGGGTTCTGTGAGAGAGCTTTTATGTGGTACAGTTTTAAAGATGAACATGCTGTGGGAATTCAGTTTGCCAGTCAGCACCCTGGAATAGTTTTTGTTCTAGAGACAAACATTGAAATAAAAATCAAGAATAATTTCTTTCTGCAGCCCAGAGAATAATAAAAGAGATGCTACGGATAAAAAGAAATAAAAGAAAACCAAACACATAATTATCCAAGTTTTAGATCCAACTCCAAGAGGTTTTATGTGTCATCCAACTAACTAGCTGTCAGGATGCTTACACAGCTTTTTAGATGTGATTTTCTTCTTGAATACTGTGCTCACTGAAGAAAGCATGGATGTAGGGACAGACTGTTCCTTATGTAGTCATTTTTCTCTTTGGCTTTTCCATTTCAACCCTCACTACTACAGATTAGTTTTAATTCCTTATTTAATCTGGCTATCATTGTGTCTCACAACTCCTAAAGGATTATTGGCCACCTTAGCCTATTTTTAGAAATCCTGATTTGGTTTAGCTATAACCCGAAGGAAACTATCTTTGTCCAGAAAATAAACAGAACATGTTAACAACTGCCCAGATCCTCAGACATAAACAAATCATTAATCTATTGTGTAAGAAATGTTCCTTTCAACCAGGGAGGTTGGATTGAAACCATGATATGTAATCTTTGGCATTTGGAAGCTGATAAGTCATAACAGTGTATCAATAAAGATAACAACACTTTCTGAGAATATACAAAAGAAAATAACACATGCAGTTCATTGCCCTTTAGAGATGTAGGCTAGATACAGTGGTAACCTACCACTTCTGTACAGGATGAATACAGCTAAGCTTGGCTTGTGACTTGTGTAATTTTGGGACACAGACAAATAACCAAATATATACCCCTGGCATTTTCCCAGACAGTATCCATCTACTTTGTTGCTTGTTTATATCTTGCCATCTTCGGACTTCCTATGTATTTGTATAGTGCCTAGCACACAGAGATACTATCCTTGTAGAAAAAACTGAGCCCTGCTATACCATGTGCTTAAAGTGTTAGCCATTAAAAGACCCACTTGACTAATTTAGTACAACATTGCACTTGAATTAAAAAAGACATCATCTTCTCCAGGGGTATTTAGGACTTGTGATAGAGAGTATGAGTCTAGATTTGCTTTTGTTGGGAGGAATACACCTAGAGGTTACAAAGGGCATGTGGTATTACCATGCTTGATGGGAAGCTGTGAACACCATCCTCATTGTGGGATGTGGGTTGCTTGTGTTTTCTAGTTAGCTGAATGATGCAGTAATAAAACATGTCAGTTGACAGCCTTTGGGAGAATGTCCTGAATTGACACAATACAGAAAGAACAGACCTAGGTCTGCAGTAAATCGTGAAGCATGACTCAAGCTGAGCTTTGTGTACCTCTGATCTGGACCTTCTGGAAAGGCTTGCCCATACCTTGTCTTTCCTGCTGATGCTCTTGACCAGTATATTCTGCAGTTGTACAAGGTTGCTGAGAGCCTGTACAGCTGAGCTCCAAATCATGCATAGTACTCACGTGTGACCTCTGAAGTGCTGAGTGGAGCCATGCGTGCTCGTGCAGCCTAGCATGCACACACACCTCTGCCTTGCAGTCAACAGTCCCATTACCTTTGTTGTAGTATTAATTTTCTACAATTGCAAAGGGATTGGTTGTTGTATAAAGTCATACTTGACCTGAATGATGATACACTCTCTGGTCTTTACTGTGTCCAGGTTATGATTTCTTTGTACATTAGTACTGAATATTTTTAATACAATAGCTGTGGATAAGTATCAGGTTTTGTATCTAATGGTGAAAGTTCAGAGGGAGTTATTTTTCTGTGCTTTAAAACTACAAAAAATTAAGGTGCGAGAAACTCTTCTTGAAAGTGTGGTAAAGCTTTCCTTGTGTAAAGCACCTTTATGGTTTTGTCACCATGGTAATGATTAAAAATAGTGCTGATACAGGAGTGGGGGTTATATAGAATTTAAGTGATGACATTAAAGAAATTGATAGCTTCAAATCTTGGAAAATCATGCCTTAAAATTATGAGATCGGGGAAAAAAATCACATTGGTTATGGTTAAAAGGGACCATATCTGTCACTTGTATTTACTCACCTAATTTATGATCTGAGAGAGGAAGCTTTGATACCCTGTGACAGTACAGTAGCCCTGTGCTGTACTGCATAGAGAAAATATTACTCAGAGAGCTCAGCAGTTCTTTGGAGTGGTAGTTCTGGACTTTAGACCCTCTCTTTGGTGGTTACACAGCACACACAGCTGTAATTGTCTTGACTATTTCTTTGGTTTCTTTAGATGAAAACCTGGTGTATTTTCACAGAACACAGAAGTTCCCATTTTCTGTTATTTTGACATGAAACAAATGATGATTATCATATAATTAGGCCAACAACAGCTTTTTTTCTTCTTTATTTGTATTTTTTCTTTATCCCTTTGTTTCTGTATATGAGTCAATAATATACTGATGGAATCTGAGATGTAGAATTAAGTTTTACCTTTCAGTGCCTCAGGGCTTTGAAAACATATTGGGCTTGATGACAAGTTCCTTGCTTTGACAGGTAAAAGGCAGCCCACAAGTTTTTGGCTAGTGGTTTTACTCTTCCTGTTAATTGCACATGTACCTGTTGTGGGAGACCAAAACCAGGTTTTTAAGATAGCCAGAGCTTCTCCTCTGAAGGCCTTTGAACATTCTATAGAGTTTCAGACTGGACTTTGTAGTGACCAGATGCACTGTCCAAGTGGTGGTGGCCTTAATAGATCTGTGTTGCCAAGAGAAGCTGGTAGCAGTTAGAAGTTTCTGGTGAAAATGGTGGGACTAAAAATATATCTTGGCATATTTCAGTTCCTGATGCCTCCTCTCATGGTTATGTTGATGTTTACTGCCAAGATTTATTCTTTTGTATTTGAAAGTTAATGTGAAATACAGCTCTGTCTGGCTCTCAAGTTTCATCCCCCTTGCTCTTCAGGTGGTGATTGATAATACTGCTTGGTCTATAGCCTGAACAAGCTCATTCAAAATTTAGGAGCAACATCATGGAAATCTTGTCATACTTATGGCCTTTCATGTCCATACTGTTGATTTTTTGTAGTTAAGTATTCTGTCCTGCTACTGTTTTGGAGGGCAAGGGGGTCTTCTTTCCTTATCCCCGTCTTAAGGCACCTTCATGAACACATGAAATCCATTGGCTCCCTCCTTTTCCCATGAGAGTTTGGCAGTCCCAGGCCTATCTGTTATCAGAACTCACTTGAAAAATCTTGACCTTGTTTTCTGTTTCTGAGATCTCATTTGCTAAAGGTAACAGTGCTGTCACTGCATAAAGGCATTGATCTGACTTTGGGAAGTGGAAATGAATAGATGAAAACCAGAGAAGATGTTGGCAAAGTTTTTTCTTTAATTTTTTAATGGAACACTGCTGATGTGTTAACATCTGAAATAGGTAGGACGATTATTTTTTTTTTTTAAGCTTGCACTGCCTTTGCATTAGGAAAATATGTCACTCTTTCTGGAGGACATTGGAGCAGATTCTTCCCATAAGGTCTGTCTGCAGAAGTGGCAGCTGATCACTGTCTGTGCCCTGTGTTGGCTTAATATGAATCACATGAAATCTTGGAGCTGCATATCTGTGTCAGCAAAGCACTTTGTCCAACTGAAAGAGGCTCTCAGCAACATGCTGAGATGCCAGCCTGGATCTGAGCTGCTGCTCTGAGCTGCTCTGCCTTCATCCAGCCATATGCACACATGGTTTATATACCTGTGGATGCCTCCTGTGTTGCCAAAACAGGCTTCTTTAAGGAGACAAAACTCAAGCCAATTAATGGCTTTTCTATTTTGCTTTAGCTAAGTCAGGACCAGGTCTAAATATTTCCCTGTAGACTTGGATGCTATCCTATTCAAACTTATACCAAGTCTGAAGATAGAGGGGTCTCAAAACCAGCTGAATAAACAGGTCAGCTTGTTATTGTGTACTTAAGTCTCAGCTCTGAAAATGAGTAAATACAATTGCTGGAGTATGTTGCTTCTCAGGAATGCTGAATTGCTGGCCAAGAGAGAGCCTTGGGTTTTGTCCTGGTAAATTGCTTCTCTGCATTATTTCAGGGTTGACCTTATGACTAATTCTTTGCAATTCAGAGCTTCCAGGTCATGGTGACCACTAGTTTCACCAAATTACTGCTTCTAGTCTATAGCTGTCATAATATAAAGCTGCACCAAAATTAGGCTCTTGTTCAGGTTGCTAGCTGCTGAAAAATCTGTTTTCAGGAGATCTCTTCTGAAGACAGGATGAGACTGGTAGTCTTTCCCAGGAGTGTAATTATCCTCCTCGCATGATGCATTGGGTGTGAAAACCTAACTCCGGGAGCTGACACATGTTAAGTGCCTTGTTAAGCTGCTGTCATGGGGCCCAATTCTGCATTATGACTCTTATAAGGACTCTTGGTGTCAGAAGACCTGCGTGAGTCTGAAGGAGCAAAGGGCATCTAGATTTTGTTTTTAATTTATTTCTCCTTTCTTTCACAGTTTCATCCTTACATTTATTTCTTCCATTATAATTAGTGTGTTGATTACATCATAGTATGCACAATGCATTACTATGATTATAAAAATGCTGCTAATATCCTCAAAAACTCTGAAACTGTATTGTGTCACAACCATTATCATTTGCCCTAACTCTTGCTGGAAGTCACATATTCATCTTGTCTTTCACACCTCCTTGTCTTTTTTTCCCCAGAATAGTGACTGTTTCAAGTATCAGAAAGCAATGCTTATAAAAGTATGCCCTTGGTTCCCCTTCCTTCATTCAGAAGCCATTGTATCACAGCTTTTTACCATAGCCTGGTTGCTGGTGCTCTTTACTGTAGTATTTGAGATGGGTATACTAGATTAGGATGTGTGACCAGTGTCAAGATCCATCGAGGACAACAGAGTTGTTGTGGGTGACTTGTTTGTGTCAGCCCGTTTCTGAGGATGAGGTGGACAGTGGTTTCCGTAGCACCCCAGTGATCTCTGTTAGGCAGCTAGCCTTAGGATCAGAAAACTGAATGCTGTGAAGCGTGGGTTAGTCTTGCATGTCGTGCAGCATTTGTACAGAGGAGAAAGACAACAAACAAATTGCAGAGATCCAGCGGCATTTTGGTACGCTAAAGAGCTGCAGGTTTGGGGTTTATGCTGAGGTGCAATAAGATGCGATATGAATATGAATACGATGGGACTGTTTCAGATGCAAATGCTGCTCTGAAATCTGGTCTCTCTGTAAGAAACTGGAAAATTCAGAGCTCCAAAGCCCAGTGATCTGAAGACAGAAATACCCTGTTTTTCTGAAGTCCCTTTTAAGATGCTTGCAAGCATTACAGTCAGTATCCAGGATCTGTGCTCTCCCTAAGGCTCTGCAGCTGCTTCCTGACACAAACACATTCCCTGAGCCGTGCACATCTCTCTTGCTGACGACACTGATGATGCAGGTGCACAAGAGAGAGAAGCCAATTTCAAAGCCAGTGTTGAAGTGCTAGAAACTCAGCAAAATAATGCATTTGTCAAGGAGAAGGAGGTGAAACAGGTGGGTAAATGTCCATTTGGAAGGTTTTACTGACTGGTGAGAGGAGAGGAGGGCAGGAAAAGCTGAGGGTGCTCACTGCTAGTAGTGGAGAGTAATAAGGAAAAGGAATGACGTGGCTTTTTAATCCGGTTTGCATATCTGGGAAGAAATAATTGCTTTGTGTGCTACTCTGTGCTACCTAAGATTACTGGCATTTCCCATAAAATAGAGGGAGAATGGATTATCTTTCAGAGATTATCTTTGGTTAACAGTTACTACAGTGTGTAGCATTAGTAGCTGCTTAATACTAACTTGAGCTGGTGTCTCAGGTACAAGTTCTCCTGATGAGAGTTCTTACGTGCCTGAAACTGCTGGCATATGTTTTGCAGCCTTGGGGATGAGGCAGAGTCCTGTTTTCCCAGTGATGACCAGCTCTCTCATGCTTGAGTGGGATCTGAAGGGTGCAGTGTCAGAGCGTGGGGGTTTCTGCACAGCAGGTATGCTGCCTGGCTATTCTCCACGGTGGCCTTGCACACAGCTTTTTCTTTGGCAGACCTGGTCAAAGTGCAATGATGATAAGATTGTGCTTTTTTTCCTACACACTGTATCTCTCCTCTACCATATAATAAATGAGGAAATCTGTTATTCCCACTGCAGCTGAGAGCTGAGAGCTGGTGGATGTCAAGGACTAGGCTCCACAGATGCAGCCATCATGTGTTGAATATAAAGTGCATGAATGTAGAGATATTAGGAACCTGGATCAGTTCAGCTTGGTCTCAGAGGCAATCTGTAACACAGTCAGTAATGGTAGGGCTCTGCGAGGACCATACGTAGGTGGCAGTTAATGTCACAGACCTTTGTGTCTTCTGCTTTCTGTTTGATGCATGCTAAACTCTATAGTCATACAGTGCACCTGCTATAGTTTATGTATTTAATACTATTCCCCCACCATATGCTGCAATGCAGTTAGTCCACTGAAGGTTTTGGAAAGTGTGGAGCATATATGGTACACATGTTCCTGCTTTTCATCTAGTAGTCTTGGGTTTTGTTTTTAAATGGGACATAAATTTGCTGACTCCAGCTCATACTGCATAATCTCAAGTACAGGAGCACATCAGGCTCACACCCCTTTGGAAACTGTGGGTTGTACGAGAACACTAAGATCCCGACGTCCAGACAGTGTCTGTGTTGAGCATTTGCTGCTCTGGAGAAAAGGGCCAAAAATGCTGCAGCAGGCAGCAGTGAGGTCCTGCAACAGGAGTATGTAGCTGTGCCTAGACATGTTTGAAACCTTCCCTCAGATGATGAATGAGTCAGAGGCTCTTAAAGTGCTGTAGATCAAACAGGGTGACTGGCTCCTGCCCTGATGGTGTGAGTCCAGCAACCTCAACATGAAGATTTTTCTCACTTACTCTTCATAAGAGTTTAAAGCAACTCAGGAGGGTTTGTAAACCCCCTCAGCCTGCAGTTAGGGCAGAACTTCCTTGAATATGTAGGACAATTGTGTTGTTCAGCTGTACTGAAATTGCTGAAGTTTTTCCTCCTGCCCCAGATCAGGAGGACATGATGATGTGTGACTTTTGCTTAAAAAATAGACAGCATATTTTAAAATACTTTTTCTTTTGAGGAGACATTATATGTGATTTGCAACCCAAGATCACAGCAGTGTCTCTACCAATGCTTTTGGCAAGTAGGGAGTGGCTTGTGCTTCTGCTAGAAACGTATCTGCAGTCATAGTGAAATTCCGCATAGCCAAAGCAACATTAAAAACAAACCCCAGCTTGGCTCCGACATGAAAAATACGGAACAGCAGTTGCTGTGTGCAGGACGAAAGCTGATGCTTTGCCAACCTGAAGTGTAAAGCTGGTGCTGGAACTGGGGCCTGAAGAATGAGAGTGTTTGCCAAAAGGAAATGGAAGCAGGGATGGAGGGTTTCAGGGAATGCATCAAAGTCAACGGTGCCAAAAACGGTCTCCCCTGTGGACAGGTCTGATTACGATAGTAACCGCATGAGCCCATGCAAAGTGCAGCTGGAGCCACAGTTGGCTTTTTGAGTTTTCTAGCTGGAAATGGCATCTCAACTGCACAGCTGAGGTGGAGCTCGATTTGGATCAGCCAGCTGTGTTCCTGGATCTTAGTGACTGAAGTGCTGTATGCAGGGTTTTGAGAGAGAGACAAGAAACCAGCAAAACCAAAGCCTGCTTGGTTGGGAAGATCTACCAAGGATGACTGCTTGCCTTCCCACTTAGGCAGCTAGAAGGAAGCCACAGTTTTTTAGTTGCTTTCAGTTTTTAGAGGTGCACATGCTATATTTGCATGCAGGTTTGTCTTCATTGGAGCCCATAAATTTAAGGTCTGCTTGTTCAGTGTTTTTAGTTTTCTCTTTTTCATTGGGTAAAATATCCTTCCCTTTCTATCCTCTTATCCCCTCCTTGTTGCTGAAGAGTATCTTTGCAGTAGTCTTGAGCACACAGGAGAGCAGAAGGCCAGAAGGATGGTCAGATGGTCAGTCAGGAGACAGCTGTACAGAAAGGAAGTTGAGAGATATATATATACAGAGAGAGAGAGAGAGAGATAATATGCTCTGAGAGCAAGTTCTTGAGTACGTTGATGTTGCAGCTGCCCAGTGTCACACTGGGAGGTGAGGTGGCTGCCCTGTGAGCCCTGTGTTCCCCGTTCTACTTTGGACTTCTCTTGGTCCAAGCACAAATGTGTTTCGTCCTTTTAAAATTTTGTTTATTTCAGCATTCTTTTACTTTGCAGTGTACTATCCCAGTGGTGTCTGAGCAAAGGACAAACTCTGTGCCTGTGGATATCTGTGTGGTTGTTCCAGCCTGTGCGTTACTAACAGCTGAACCCACGTAACCGCTTGCTGAACCCATTCAACTCTTGTCAGCTTTGAAACAGTGCTGATCTGAGTGTGCAGAGAGTTCTTGTGTGGATTAGTTGAGATCTAGAGCAGGGTGGTAGACACTGGTGGGAGAAAAAAACAAGGTGAATGAACATAGACTGAAAAGGGGGATGGGGAAAGGTATTATAATGTGGAAGCACAGCAACAGGGTATCAACATTCAAGTTGCTTGTTATGGCCCAGGGCATGTTGGTGGTGCTTTTGCTTAGAGGTGCCATGATCTAGCAATAAGCCTACAGGGATCTGAAGACCGCAGTTCCTGACTTGCCGTAAGACCTCAAGGAAATCCCCTTGATTTACTTGCTGTGGTTCTCCTTCTTGCCTTTAATCATCAAGACCATGTGCTGCTCAGGGCAAATGCTGTCACTTGATATATTTATTTGAGGCATAGATTCATGGGTGATAATCTTAATGGAGGTAAAAAATGGCGATATCGTCAGGGTCTTTTTTATATGAATTGGCCAAAAAGGAAGTGTTATTTAGACCTTAACTAAATGAAAATCAGGAATTGTCTAGCTTATAACATTTCCCACCAGTTCTCTGGTCTGTGGCAAGGACTTTGTGGGCAATTGAGTCTTGACCAAGGCGATTGCATTCAGAGAAGCAACCAAAGCAGAGAAGTTGATGCACTTAAGCATGGGTAATGAAAGCATGGTAGAGTGCTAATGTTTGCTGCTGCTGCTGTTTTGCAGCTATTTTAGAGAGCAGCACATTAGTCTTTCTGTGCAAAACCGCCATAAAGTTGTGAAGAGTTTGATTACTGCAGCATGAGCAATCTGAATTCCCCTACTTGGAAAATCTTCTATAATCTTGTCCTGGCCCCAGGCCTTTGCCTGGAATGGGACTTTTTATAGATTTAGTCTTTTTAGGTAAGTTTCTTTTTTTTTTTTTCTTCATATTGATAAATGTTGTAGGTAGGAACTTAGTTCAGAAGGCTTTCAGTGGATCCATCTGGTGATTTAAGCCCATCTTTGGCTATCATCAAAACTTTTGTTAGCAACAAGTTATTCCTACATGTTTTTGAGGATACTGTGAAGTGATGTCTGCTGGTGTTAAAAGTAGAATATGCATCTGAGTGAGTTGCTATGCACCTTTGTTTTCACAAAGGTGATGAGTTAACAGACAAAATGCCAGCAGGTGGTGCTCAAGAATACATGGTACAACTCGTGGGCTTTGTAGGGCAAGCCAGGCATATGTGTCGGACATAGCAAGCAACTCTTCCTGTTTCTTGTTATGCAGCCTTTTCACAAAACATTCTGCTGCAGTGGAGAAAACCGTTCTGGTGGCTGCTCTCTGTTTCCCCACCCCCCACTACATTGCATCTAGCAAGAGGCACCTCCATTTTATGTAAGTGCCTTCAACATGAAACTGTAACACTAGCTTGGCTCAGCCGTCCCCGCAATGAGCTGGGGAGGACCTCTGTGCGGGAGGCTGACCTTTTCCCTTTTGCTGGAGCTGGCCTCGTTGCTCAGCAAGAAATAAACAATTGCTGGCACACACAACCCTCAAAGTCAGCATACGTTCCTGCAGTAGCTCTAGCTTCTCCAATAAAGAAGTGATTAGTTGTCTGCTGCTGTGCTAGAGCACAGAGCTAGAATATAGCAGACTATTCTGGATCAAGGTTGGCAATTAATTTTTTTAATGTAATGAAGATAGTATTTGCTGACAGGAAGACAGGTTCTCAAGAGTACAGAATGTTTCCTGGCCACAAGTAGCAAAGTAGGGATGAAATCTGGTCATCAAGAAGGCTAACTTCATCTTGCCCTTTTTGGATCAGCTACTTCAACTGCTTTAAGGTGTTCCTAACAGGAAGGAGCTTGAAAGAGCTTGCTAGGGCTGAAAAAGGCAACTCTTTCACACCATCCAATTTGTACATTAGAGTCCATTTTTCTTAGATGTTAACTATGTAATTATTATCATTCTTTTCCCAGGAAGTGATGTATGAGCTAGGGCTACAGGATGAGACCATTATGGGATAGAAAACCATATGAAGATGTTAATTTTAAAAGCTGGAAATTCTCTAGGCTTTCCTGAACTTTGTTCACAGCAGTGTTCAGGAGCTTTTGAGCACTGATGGCAAAACTCACTGCTTATAGATTTTTGTCACATTTGCTTGCTTAATAACACTGAAAGAGTAATTTTTCATGTATGGACTTCAATTCCTCCTCTGCTAAAATAGCAGTGAGACTTAGGTCTTTGGATTTCTGCAAGACTTAATTAATTAGAGTGATTTGAGAATGAAGGATGCCCTGTCAGTGTCACTTATTCCCTGTGCTACTGCTTCTGGGTACTTATTAAATTCAGTGGTTCTGCTTTTAAAGTCAGCATAGCAGGATTTTGGAATGACACTAGCTGTGTGGTTCTCGATGGTCAGTAACTAGGAGGGTCAAATTCCAACTTGGCATGTGTTATTTCCACTTACATAAATTTTCACGGGAGCTGCTGCTTGTAGTGAAATCTCAGTGAAACTGGATTCTCACCCCAGTATTTTTCTTGTATGTGCTATTAGTGTTAATTGTTGTGTGAGTATTTTCAGCAACTGAAGGCATCTTTTACACCTGCATCCTAGGAGAACAAACTCCTTACACATGTTGTCATGCCTATTCTCTGATATGGGTCTTTACCAGGCAGCTTTGCTTTTAAGCTCGTGAGTGATTGTTTCTCCTTGCTCTGGAGTCAGTGCAGGCAGAATAGAGCAGATGGCTTGGTGGTGGCTAAGTGCTTGCTGATACCCAGCAAATTGCTTCTGTAACCGACTGATAGGTTTCAGGCTTTAATTGAGGCTTTCAGCAAGGCGCTCAGCAGCGAAAAGCATGCTGCTGAGAAAAACAGCAGCGTAACCATGGGCAAAGGTTCAGGATAGCAGAGTTCAGCCCTCCTGGGGATGGCTCCTCTATTTATTTATTTATTTTCTGCTGCTTTCCCACCATCATTCAAGACTTCTGTAATGTAGCTTTCAGATTGCAGCTCAGTATATCAGTGCAGCACAATCCCCTGTGCTGAAAATGTGGAGCAGAGACTGCCTCAGTGTGTCTGCAGAGGTAGCTGTCCCCTGATGCTCCCTTTGAGTCACTGTCTGCCGGGTCTGAGCAGCAGCGTTTGCAGGTCTCCCTTGCACAGCAGGGAGCACAGCTCCTGCTGTTTTTTCTCTCATGTACATCAGCATCATCAGTATTTTCATTTTTAATAGACATCTCTAAAAGGGAAAGGAAAACCTCCCTTGCTCCTCCCTCCCGCCAAGCAAGAGTGGATCTGACAGTGGAAGATGGATATTTGTGGTAGGGTTGTCTGAGCAGCGTCCTGTTGGGCAAGAGCTTTCCTTCAGCTGCTGTGCCTAAGGCTGAAGGAGCTGCACTCCACCATCACATTGTAACTTGACCAAGTAAGGGGCAGTCCAGAGCAGGCAAGGATACAACAATCCAGTAGGCTAGCTCTCATGCTCCCCCTGCTCCCGCTTTTTATCTGCCTTTGAATTCTGCTTTGAATCTTATTTCTTCATCATGCAGGACCAAGGAATAAGTTTCAGCACAGACAACGTATCTGTTGAGCTAGCTTTGTTTTGTGCCCTCAATTAGTCAGGAAGGAGTTGCTTCAAGTTACAAAGCTGGCTGGTTGGCTTTGAAGTTTAGAGTTTATATAGTGTTGGAGTGGGTCTAACAAAAAGATCTTACAAAAGGCGCTACATGAATAAGAGAACTTAAACTCTTGTGATTCACGTTTCCTGAAGAGTCCAAGAAGTCTGTGGTGATGATAAAAGTAGTGCTGGTAGCTTAAGAATGCTTGTGGACCCCTTCTGCCCTAAGAGCTCAGAAGTACAAAGAATTTTGCTCAGTTCTGAAATCCCAAACACATCTGATAGCATCTGCAGTGTGTGTTTTTTATATTCCTTTAGCTTTTCAGTGGCTTAAAATGCACCAAAAGTGTGAACACTGCTAGAATGCTTTTGTACTTGCATGTATTTTATTCAACAGATAATTGGATTGCTTTATCAGCCTTTACCTGTCAGCCTAGTGCCACCCTCTTCTGCCCCCTCAACAACACTAACAAACCCAAGGCATCTGAAATCTGTATTTTTCTGTATTTATCTCCTGTTTCACATAGGGTACAGAGGTTACTGTTTTCTGTTGAGCATTAGATCTGGAGCCACAGTGGGAAGGAAGCAGCTGATAAGCAGAGAGCCAGCCTCTTTAGATGGTTCCTGCAGGGCTGCCTTGTGTGAGCAGAGGGGGAATTGCAGTGAGGCAGCCGAGCTCCAAACCAAAATGAAACAAAGCAGACCAACCCTTTGCAAAGTCCCCTGTCTCTATTACACTGATGATATGTAGCCCAAAATGTGCAGCTGAATCTGCAAGCTGCATGACATGGGCAATGTTTGAGATTTCCCTGGAAATGCTGCCAAGGAATGTAAGATCCATTTTTAGTGCAAAACACTGATGTTTTCATGTAAACAGAGTAGTGCCGAGCCTGTGTTGTTTAATAAACCTGAGGATATATCCAGACTGCTTGACATCCCTTTGACCAGAGGACCAGATTCATGTGCAGAGAAGAGTGGAAGGGCATGTGAACTAAACAAAATGCCATGATCCTAGTGGTGGCTCTCCATCAGCCAGGAGACCTCCTTCCCAGGCATCTCCAGCACTGCCTACTTTGGCAAGCCTCTGCTGGTTCTAGTGTGCACTCTGTGTTGTTTTCGGGAGTGGTGTTTTAACGCTCGTCATCGTTTCCTTCAGCTTCTAGAGTTTTATCAAGCCACCTCTGGGAATTTGGGAGGGTGGGTTTTCTCTAAAGAATACTATTTATAATACTAAGCAGCCTCTGTTCAGTCATCTGAGGCAGCATGGCTGCTGAGGAGGTAAGAATTGTCTTTTGCTTATCCAACTGGTCTGTGGACAGGGCAATTGGTGAAACAGCTTGGGCATGACCAGAGGTAATGTAGGGGCATGCAGAGGACTGGGGCAGATGGGATTAGGCAGTCAGGGATGCTTTACTTGAGTGGAAATGCTGTTGCATGGAAGACTTGGAGACTTGAGAAGTTAGTTTCTGTTTGGACTGGAGGGTGACAGCATGGCTTTTCAGGATCCTTCAAGACAAAAAAAACAGTCTGTGGGCATACTGGAATTTTTCACTTTGATGAAATTGATTTTAATTCATTCTGAATGTGAATTCACCAATTAGCCATATAGAATAAAGGATCTGTAGAGTGGAATTTGATGGGCTCTCTCTTTCTCCCTTTCTTAATGACCAACTCCCTTTAAAAAGACCTCCAGCTTTGGAAACAGTGTAATTGTAGGCATCTGCTATTAGCCTGAGGAATAAGGTGTTGGCAAGAGCACATGATGGAAAGAGAGATGCTCTGGTGTTTAAGAACTTTTATTTTAAAATAAGAAAAGGGAGTCAGTCTTTCATTGCAGCTACAGAGGAAATTAGTTTATACATATGAGATTTTCTTTTCCATTTATGTGTTTTAAGCACAGCTTTTCAACAAACAGAAAAGGCAAAACTCAAAATACAAAGCAGCCCACTTGACAGTTGCATGTAGGAAGCATATATTCAGTCATTTTTTTCAAGGGGTTTATGGTGTCAGTGTGACCTTTTTATGTTTCTTGCAGAAAAAGATTTACAAGTACAAGAAGGTGCTCAGTAACCCCAGTCGCTGGGAAGTGGTGTTGAAGGAGATCAGGACACTGGTGGACATGGCACTGACATCTCCACTTCAGGATGACTCTATTCACCAAGCACCACTGGAGATTGTCTCAAAACTGCTCTCAGAGGTATGATCTCAGCAGTGCTCCTGCAAAAATCTTTCACATTTAGACGAGAGACAAACAGTTGAAAGTTTGTGGGTGGGTTTTATTTTAACTTGGGCTGTCAAAATTCTGTCTTTGAGTCTGCTTGGGACTTTGGCTGACTTGAGTGGAATTTGTACTTGCTGAGAAGAAGGAGAATTTGACCCATGTTAGGTAGATTTCTAGAAATAAAACATATTTGAGGCTTTTTAAAAAATGTTTTTGATTATGCTGAATTTATTATGGGTCTGATTTATGTCTTCTGTCAAGTCAGCAGTGAAACTCCCCTTGACTTCTGTTCCATTGGCTTTGGTTCCATGACTGATAATTCTTGTAGCAGAGTATGTATATACCAATAAATTCATTGTGCAGCTGTTTTATTATTACCAGTTCTGTCAAACAAAAATGTTTTCCTTCTTCAGAGGTATCTGTCCTTCACTTCCAGTGAACTTACTAGCTTTTACTGGTTCCATGTTTGAAGGGGGAATTTCAGGAAAAGGGCAGCAGTTAGTTTGCTACAAACAAATGGTATGCAACACCACAACAGTCCTTCTATGAGTTTTTATAGAAACATACACCCTTTCTTAAGAAAAGATTTTAAAGAAATACATTGCTAGCTTTAATTTTCCATATGATTGAGACCTTCTTTGGCATCCTGGTGTTGATATGCTCAGCTTTCATGGCTGAAGTGGCTTGACTCTGAAGGCACTGAGGGAGAAATGGAAGCTTGCACAACGCCTCGTAGCAGATAGTATACCACCTTTTTAAGGAGAATGATTTTAATTTGGTGAAATATGTTCTGAAAAGAAGTAATTGCATTCTTGAGCCTTTCTTCTTGTGTCTAGTGGTAGCTAAAGAGACTGTGTATGCTGATGTGCCAACTCACAGTACTCCTTGCTCATTCATTTCTTCTGTTCTGCTCTTTCAGAACAACAACTTAACCACTCAAGACCATGAGAGCATTATTGTGGTGAGTACCTGTCAAAATCTGAAGACAAATCTGTATTGTTTGATGACACTTCTGTCAATGCTTTCTTCTGTCCCAGTGAAGTAGGGCAAATATGAAAGCATTTCCACCAATGCTGGTGAACTTAGGCAGGATCAAAACCATTTGTTGTACTGTTTTTGATGTGGTTTTGTCATTCCTCTTTTCTTGTTTCGTAGATGAGCAACAATAAAGTTTCTTTGTCAGCTTATATGAAACAGCACAGCATGTTGAGAGTTAATCATCTCCCAAAATAGCATCCCTACTAGGCTGCACAGTGCAATGTTCGTATCTATATATGTGCTTTAAATAGTCAAAAACCATCATTTCCAGCTGTGCCTTATAAAACCCTAAGGCTTAGTAGTTTCTTGAGGGTCTAATGCTACCATATAGAGAATGTCTCCATTGCTGATGGTATTTGAGCAAGTGATTGTTTTTATTAGTGTCACTGCAGTTTAACCCTCTGCTTACTTGATTTATAAAAATACTCTTTTCATCTTTTTTCTTTTCTGTAAATTGCATTTATTTAGAGATATAAATAAATTCATCAAATGGCAGTTCTTTTCCTTGTGCAACAAAATATGAGATCTCAACAATTTGCCAGAGAGGTGGAACTTGGTTCCTCATCAATGTAATTTAATTTCATTTCAGCCACTGACAATTTCCAGGAGATTTTCCCAGTAATCTAATCTAGAACCTCATCACCACCTGGTCATATCACAGCTCTTTCTGTAAAATGACAAGGTGGCATCTGGCTGCCAGTAGGTGTGAATTGTGTTTAACTGCTGCTTAAGATACCATTTTTGCTGGAATCAGTCACTAAGATAAATTTCTGAAGTGGCATTTGCTTTTCTTCGAGATCTGCTCTCACTTTCATTTTACTCTAGTGCCAAGGGCAGTTTAGATCTCCAGTTACAACTAGTTGGTTTGGGGAGAAGTTTTTTTAATAGAAGATGTAAGGTGTCTCTGCTGTGAGCAGGGAAGTTGGACCACATGGCCTTCTAAAGTCCTTTCAGCCTACATTATTCATCAGTTCTGAGTGATGGGTTCTTCAGTTCAAGTCCTGCATTCTGTAGGTTGTGCCTGAACCATTAAGGAGATGGCAGCTTCTGGGCATTCTGAGCTCACTGCTTTTACACAGGTGTCCTGTGCTATTCTTTGAAAAGTTGCAGAAGGATAACACACAATAATGAACAGAAATGTCACAAGTGTTATATGTAACCAAAACAGATCTTTGTAGATATGCTTGGGTTTCATTGCTAAAATTCACATTAATCTTGACCACTTTGTGTGTGAAAGTGGCTATTGTGAAACACACTCATTGCAAGCAGACTCACTGGGGCTGAAATCCTTCAGGACTTGAGAGGGAGAACAAAAAACAAAGCAGACTGCCTTAGTAAAACTCCAGATGCCATCCAAATAAAATATCTGGTGTTCAGTTGCTTAATACAAAATGTCCTAGCTGTAGTGTTTACAGTCTTAATTTTAAATGGGTACTGGGAATCCCTTTAGCTCAAGACTGGAAAAGCCTTGAAGGCTTTTCACGTAGAGAGAATACATTATTCTAGTACCATTTTCTAATTTAAAAGGAAGTAACAACAAAATAAGTTCATTACACCTTCAGTGGCAGGTATGACCTCTAATGTATTTAGCGAGCATAAGCACATCGATTTGTGTAGCAACAAAGAAGGAATGGTTGATCTCAACTTTCACAAAGTTAGATGCTTGATTTTGATGAGTAGGGTCCTCCAAGGCAGGAATAGTGTTATGTTATTTTTAGCAAATTATTTCTCATGAAAAGAGCTCAAACTCTTTCATAAAGGATATGTGCGTGTGGTGTTTTCCAGTTTTGTCTTGTAGGGAGATGTGTGTCACTGAGATACTGAGCCAGGTTCATCCTTGTTGTATTGAATCCTAAAAGAATTAGTCTACACCTGCTTTCATTTAAACCATTATAAAAATTGTACTCCTTTGCTGTGTTTTATGTATTTGCACCGATGGAGTTAAAATCAACATTTTGCAATGGATTCATAGCAGAAGTGTGCTTGAGCTTATGTGTAAAATAAACAGAGCCTGCCTATGATTCTCTATTGAGAAAATTGTCCTTTTTTAAAAAGTGACCTTTCCCCCCCAGAAAGATGTTTCCCTGCAAAATGCTTACTCTAGTTGAAGTCCTCTAATTAAATTTTTCTCTTTGTCTCTTGCTTTTTAAAGGCAATTGCACCTTTGCTGGAAAACAACCATCCTCCGCCTGACCTCTGTGAATTCTTCTGCAAGGTATCAGAATAGCTGTGCTTTTTGAAATCTCATAGTTGTATATGAGTGTAGTTCTTTGAGGGGGTGTTTGGTGGTTTTTAACTTGTTATATCATGCCTTAACTGATTTCATGTTTTGATCAACAACCAATGATACTGGAATAGTTAATAGTGCCATTATGATAAATAGATCCATATCCTTAGTCCATCAGACTGCATAGTCATGATACTCCATGAGAGTTAAAATGTTCAGACTCCTACACCTCAGTCTGGGTACAAGAGATGTCCTACTGCATGTTCTATTTGGCTAATGCAGAAATCATTGGAGCCACTGTGTACAAATGAGTTGGTAATGGGATGCACAGCTCAGCCCTAGCAGTATTATATTTATTGGATAATTGCAGTAGGAAGATCATAAGGACCCATCCTTTTTTCTGGCAAATCCATACTTGTGCTGCATTTTGCATCTTTCCATAAACTTCTGAGTACTCTGGATTGCAGAGCTTCTGGATTTGAAAATACTACTTTTCCTCTAGACCTGTTTGTGTTTCGGTTTCAAGTTTGCTTAAATTTGTGTATATTTGTCAAACGTTTTGGATGCTGCTTTTAATTCCCATCCAGAATTATTCATCAGCAGCTTCTTGCTACAGAATTTTAGTCAGAATTCAGAAACTCCTCTGACTGTGGCATTTTATAAGCCAGTCTTAAGGTCATATCTAGCCTTGGATTCAAGGCACTTTTATTCCTGGGGTTGTCTTTACTTCTGTTCTCCATTGGAGGTGGGCACCTAATTATGTTTAAATATGTGGGATGGGCTGTGTATAGTTGCAGGAAGGGAAACAGGCTATGGACTTTTCAGAACCGAAGTGGGACAAGGCTAATGAGGAGGCTAGTGTATCCTCAGTGTCGACCATGCCTGGAGCAGGAAGTTGGGCCTCATGACTGCCAAAGGTCCTTCACAACCTAAATTACTCTGAATGACACATTGTGATTGTATGTTTTAGCCTGTGAGGGGAGAGTGGCTTGTTGGTTCCCTCCCAGACCCACCACAGGTTTTTAGGCAGGATCCCAAGGAAGGGGATTATACTGCCTGTGTCTACAAATCTTTTAGTCCCCAGCCCCTTTACTTTTAAAACTGTTGACAAATTTCAATCAAATTCAACAAAAGGGTAGAAATCCCCCAAATACTACAATCCAGTGAGTTTTGTGAAGAATAGGCAGTAGAGAAAGGAAGTTGTATAGCTTCCATGGTAATCTCTTATTAGATGCCAGCAAATCCATAGGAGAGAACAGTGTTATGAGTACCCTAATCTCAGGGAAGATTAATTTAGCCCTTGAATCTTGTTAATCTCAGGGTGTGAAGCCAAAGGAGACCCCTCTTCATAATTACTGCCTGATAGAATTGTAGTACAAATGACTTCTTGCTCCTTACAGCACTGCCGAGAGCGCCCACGGTCCATGGTTGTGATTGAAGTGTTCACACCGGTGGTACAGAGGATTCTTAAACACAACATGGTGAGTGTGTGTACTATGGGAACTTAGGCAGTTTGGAGAAGTTTGACTGTGATACCTTTCACAATTAGCAGTTGTTCTATTGCCTGTAATGACCAAAGCACAGTGATACCTAAATCTAAACCCCCAAACTGTGAATGCTGCATGTAATCGTGTATTGACTTACGAATGCAGAACTAATAAGTGTTAAGTGAACTTCCACAAGCATCTAAGCAAACCATCATTTGAGGAACGTTTCTTTTGGCAGCTGTGCCAGCATAGGCAGCTCCAGCTCTCTTCTACCTGCCTCTTGGCTCCCTGCATGCCATCCTTGTAGTTGTAATGGTTTAAAACCAATTAAATAACAAAATCAGCATTAGGACTTTGTTGATTTTGAGTTGAGGCCCTCAACATTTTTTCTTTAAGACCTCCAGCTCTCTGGATTCCACTTTTCTTTAGACTCATGGCTAATGAGTTCTTACCTAGATTTCCTGAATCTCTTGATGCTTTTCTGCTATTCTTCTTTCTCATTTAAGTAAACTTGTATCCTGTCATTTCTGCGATTGTTGTCTCCCAAGCTTTCTGTCTTCTCATTGCCAATAAATTCCTTACTAGTGACTGAAGTAAGTGCTAGGAGGCTGCTCTACCAGCTTTGCTCTCTCTACTCTCTATACCAGATTTTACCCCTCTAGCTCTGAAGATACTCTTACACGATCCATATTCCTTTCCTAAGCAAGCTCTGGCTGTTTACCAACCCTGTCATCCTTTGTGGCATATTAAGTTTCCTGCCATGCTTTTTAAGTTACATAAAGAGATTTTACTTCACAATGCTTTGGCAAAGAGTAAGTAATAAATAAAATATTTAAGGCAGTTGACTTGGCTGTGATCTTGAGGATGGATCCCATACCTCTGTAGCCACACAATCAACTTATTTTCACTAACTGATACAATCCCAGAGACCATCCACTGTCCTGCTGTGTATAGTGTGAACCCAGCAGAGAACAGTTCATATTTCTTATTTTTACAACAGTTATTATTAATTAACTCCTTGAGTTTACAGAACTAGGTAGAAAGCCGAAGATGGCAGAAAGGTCATGTTCCTGGCTCTGTGCCTGCACTCTGCAGACATGTAAACATTTTTGAATATTCTGTAGTCTTCAGTGAAATATTCTGTAACTGTTATTCTTGGATTCCAGATTGATATTTTTTTTTAAAGTATCCAGAGCTCTTGAGGGGTCTCAAATAAAATCTAAATGCATAGTGCAATGCTTCTATTCGGTTAGCTTCAGAGAATTGGGTATATTTACCACACTTAACATTTACAGATTGAAAATCATCATGTCTCAACCACAGTGTGTAGTCAGAGAATTTATGGTGTCATATATTAATTGGAGTGGATTTTGGCACTTTACTGTTCTCCAGGGACTTCTGTACTGAATAGTCTTTTAGAGAATGTGTGTGTGTGCATGTAAATAAAGTTATCCTTTATGGGGACAGTGCTGTTGGCAGTAAACTTCATAACCTTAGGAGGCCCCATGCAATTCAGTGTGCTTAGGGCAGACCTAGCTGTTTGTTCCTACCTTTGCTGCTAATTTCTCTGTGGTCTTTGTAAAGTTCATGACAGGTTTTGTTCCACAGTTTCCCACCTGTAAAATGGGGAAAGTGTGAATCATTTATCTATCATTTTGAAATCTCTAAAGAGCGAGGATAGCCTTTTGTCTTGCTGGTACTACTGGTTATGTGCAGAACTGGAGACTGTTTTATGCTGAGATGTTTGGGGTTGGTACCTTTGGATTTTAGCTGTTTGTAAGCTCAGCCCAAATGTTTGACTGTAAGCACTACTGTGGGGTGGTTTGTTTTTTGGGGGTTTATGTCTTTTTGAGCAAGCAATATTGATAGAGGTTTTCTGTACCTGGCATGGTGGCAGGGCATCATATTATATTTAGAAAGATATTTTATTTTAGAGTGGTCAGCAATGACATCCTCTTTATGATCTCTTGGACTTTCATTCTAACTTCAGGTAGGACACCTACACAGGTTGAAAAATACAAACAAATTACAGCTGCAAAAGCTGTCTTGCAGGGAGTCTTCATGAAATCAAATGGCACCAAATGATGTATCAAGCACACAGGTCTCATGCCCTTGAACCAAGTGGATTTGCACCTGCCAGGAGGAACTGTTAGAAGTTTAATGATTTTAATTGTAATTCCAACTGTGGAATCACCCACAGTCCTTTTGCTGGGTGAAGTTGCCAGGTAGCCATTCAGTATTAGCAAAGAGTAACACTTAGACTTGATGGAGACATTGTTCTGCCTAGGTTTGTATTTACATTTTGGGGGTATTTTCTCTAGCTGTAAAACCTATGAGGTGTTAATAGAGGTTGTGCTGTAGAAGTGCCTGAAACCAAAGTAAGTAACAGAAGGTTTTGTGCTTTGGAAGAATATCTTCCCTTTTACAGACCACCAGTTTGTTACCACTTGTGGCATTGCTTTAAAATTTCAGTTGCCATTTGTTTTTTTTTCAGGATGACTTTTCTGCCCTAGCCAGCTGCTTGAGGGATAATTGGGAGGGCTTGTTTGTCCTCTGTGGGCCCTGTTCACCATCTGGAAATATAGCTTCATTGTTCTTGTAACACCTGAGCAATAGGTTATGTCTGTGTAAACGTGAATAAATGTACTGTGGAGTAACACTCACCAGACAGCAGATTTTACTCCTTTCACATCTAAAAATAGCAAGTGATGTGAGGAGATGCAAGATTGCAGTTAGCAGATGCCTTTCTGACTGCAAGGATTTGAAGAAAGTGAGCATTGAGCTTACCTGTCAAATTCACATTGTAGCCTGAGTAAAATCCCTGGAGAAAGACCTGATCTCTGTTTTATTGTTGATCACTTATTGATCACATGTCAGTAAGATTTTCTCTTAAACCAGAATAGATGTGATGTCAAACATGGAAGTAAAGAATTCTTTTTGAATTTCACTTCTATAAAGCTGTAGTTGGAGTTGATTTCATTTGGAAGCCCACAGTTTTGATGTGCACTGCAGGCATGTTTCACCATCTTCACTGAGTCTCTTGTTTTCTGGACAGGATTTTGGGAAGTGCCCTCGGTTGCGGCTGTTTACTCAGGAGTATATTCTGGCTTTGAATGAGCTGAATGCTGGAATGGAGGTGGTGAAGAAGTTTATTCATAGGTTAGTTACATTTAATTTTTGGCATATTTCCAGTTCTGTATACATGCTGTGCTGTGTTTCTTCTCCCAGTTCTGCTCATCTCTTTACTGACTGTTAAAAGTAGCTTGTTCTTCTTGATACTGGCAAACAGCTAATAAATTAGAAGAGTCCATGAGGCAAGGTTGCTAAAGTCTCTTCTTTAAAAAAAACCCCACAAACAAAACCAAAACAAACAACAAAAAACCCCCAAACCAAAACCACAAATCTTAATTCTCAAATAAGGCTGTGGTTTTCTGCCTAATTACACACTGCAAGATAATGGACTTTGCTGTGTGTACATTCTTTTCATACACTTGAATTCAGAACCTCTAAAGATATTTTCCCATTAACTTTAGACCACATAATGCTCAGTTATATGTGAGATTTTGGGGGAACTGTAGAGATACCACATCAAATAAACTGATGATGCAGATTAGCCTTGTTCATAAATAAGGCTATTGGATGGGGATATATAGGGTTAAAATAACTCTCTGTTATGGCCCTTCTGATGATTCCCCAAGGCTATCTACCCAGTTTTGGCACCCTATTCTGTCTGATTATGTTTTGCTCACAGAAATCTTCTTCACAATGATGTCATCTTCATTTTTGTTTTTCAGCATGCATGGTCCAACAGGACAATGCCCCCATCCCAGGGTCCTGCCAAACCTTGTAGCTGTCTGCTTAGCAGCCATTTATTCATGTTATGAGGAATTTATCAACAGGTCAGTATGAATTCCTGCCTGACCACATGTTACTCACTTCCAAACCCACGGCATCTGTAAACAAGATCAGTGTGAACATGGTGTGTGAGAGCATGTCTTCTTTGTAACTCTGCTCATTGCTAGTGTTACACTTGGGACTTCTGGTCAATCACATGCCTGTTTTTGTAGATATGTGATTGTATTTGTTACACTCTGCTTGAAAATCTGAAAGATGCTGAACCTTCATTTGCTTCTACTCACTGTGGCTTGTCCTGAGGCATTGAGCATGGCAATCTGCTATTGCACATCTTTGGCTCCCATGCTTGAAAATGGGGGCAGTACTGGTGATGCAAGGAGCTTGGCAGTTCCCAGGACAGAAGTACTGCAAGCTGCAGTAACTTCCAGGATGAAACTCAACAGCCTGCTGATCTTGGCTGCTGTTGAGGTGTTCCTCTAAGGCAAACTGCAGCCATAACCAGCCTTTTTAGGGCAGCAGAAGATGAGAGTGCTCCACAAGAGTCTCTAGGAATTAAGCACTACCCAGAACAGTGTCTGTTTTGCTCCCTTTCTGGCATGTCAAGTGTGTGTTACACCTAAAGCAAAGGGAAGGATGAGATCTTGGAGAAGAGGTTGTGTGTAAATCCCTGTGTATCTACAGCTTTGAACCTGAGCTGGTTTCACAATGCTGTCTCCGTTACCGTGGAAAATTTGATTCCTGACTTACCATAAAATAGATGCCACAGTTCTCAACACATGAGCCTGTTTCCAGTAGACACTGAGGGTTCCCCTCTGCTATGTTTCCTCTTTGTTTATGCCTATCTGACTTTCTTCATGGTAGAGCATGGACAGGGGCTGCTTAGTGTCCAACAAAAATTCCAGACGCAAGGGCTGCAGACAAATGTCTGGGCATGTACTGTAGCCAGATACATACTTGGGCATGGATTCTGTTACAGCTTTGTACAACTTGGATGGGAAAGTTCACCTTTATACTAAGCTGGCTTGTCAATTAGAGTAATGAAAAGCTCAAATCTTTTGTAGAATTGGGGCTGCAGAACATTCCTATTGGACCCTTTTAATGTTTTTAATTGATTTCAGTAATCCAATTACCCAGGATAAAGCAATCTGGTGGGCTGGGGTGAAATGCAGTGGGGAAATTGCAAAAGATCTTGGCTTCTCAGTCTTGCACTCTCTCTCCTGCTCACTGCTGTTATGTCTGTCTATTGAAATGATGTTTATTTTTAAAATGCAGTCGAGACAATTCACCGAGCCTGAAGGAAATTCGGAATGGCTGCCAGCAGCAGTGTGACCGAAAGCCCAACCTACCCCTCCGCCTTCTGCACACAAGTCCTGACCTAGTCTCTCAGGAGGCCACCTTGACTGAATCCCGTCTCAAACCAGTTATTGTCACTGCAAATGAGATCCATGTGGAAGTGGAGCGAAACAACACAGCTAATCAGAAGATGACGGCCAATGTTGGCAATGACAGCGAGCCCAACCTGATTGACTGCTTGATGGTCAGTCCTACCTGCAGCACCATGAGCATTGAGCTGAGCGCCCAGGCAGACAGGATCCTTGGCTGTTATGTTGAAATACTCAAGATGCTGTGAGTATTTTAAACAGCTTTTTGAACAATGTCATCTTAGCAATGGGGGGCTTTTCCCACAGGCCTGTTGTCTTCAACATCTGTGGCCAGCAAAGACATAGTTATAAATCTAACTCCAATTCTAGAGAGTCCAGCCTTTGAAAGAGACATCTGGCACTGCCACTATGTGCTAAAAATAGCATTAAGAAGATGAAAATGGAAAGCTTAATTTGTGCAGTGAGCCTCAGGCATACTACAGAAGATGGGATGTTGCTGCCAGTAGTTTCTGTTTTGTTCTTGCCCACAAGTTCTTTGTCTCCATTTGGCCTCTGGGATTGCCCAAGACAAAGCTAGAAAAGACAGGTCTGTGTTAGGCTCAGTGCCTGTGCAGTGATAGGCAGCACTGCTCCCCTGGCTTCAGCAGGAGTTGGATGAGTTCAGTAGCTTTCACTTAGGTGTTCTCCCTTCACATGTTTGTAGAAGTTTTATAACTTGTTCAGATTTACTTGTTTTAGAGTTGAGCCTCTATTTGTCAACTAGTTAATTTGGTATGGCAGATCTATATTAGTGAAAAAATGCTCAAATAGCCTTTACAAAATGATGGCTCCATGGTTTCCTGGGAGGCAAATCCTCTGGACATCTTCAAAACAAATATAAAATAAAAAATTCTTCAGGAATAGCTTGGTTTTCTCCTGGATTAATAAATGAAAAAGAGAAATATAAAAGGTTTGCAAAATGGAAGCTTGTAACACGAGTGCAGTAAAACAACCCATAACTGTTTTGTTGACTTTGACAGTCAGCTCTGCCTACTGAGTTGCAGTATGTCATTGGGCAAACTGTTGTATTTCTGTATTGATTATTTTTAAACAATGTAAGGCTTAATGAAGTAAGAGTTGAGGTTTTTACAGTATCAGATACAGTGGGTCAAATTTGGACTCCATTGTAAACCATGAACATGTGACTACACTCAAGTCAAATGCAAATCTGGGTGTATGCCCTTGAGGAATTAAATGAATTCCAACTGCCACGATGGGAGATTTTGTGAAAGTTTTGTTCTGCACTTTTGTTTTTTTCAAAATACGTAGTGCCAGTTTTCAACATAATTCTTCCCTCAGCTCTGTATTTGCAGAGCTGCCTTGCAAATGCATACATAAGCACTCAGAACTGGAGGCAGGACAGGTGAATCCAAGATACTGTTCTTATTAGATTCTTGAGCAGGAAGTTGCTGATGGGTAATTTTATTTTTTTCTCCCTCCTTGGCCTATCCTCTTCTGCCTTTAAAAATACTTGTGTTAGAACAGCATCTGACTTTGCTTCATCGGGTGGCTTCTAAGTCTTCATGCACCCAGATGCTACATTAAACACATGGTGTATTTATTCCTGTCCCCTTGACTCTAGATGGTTTCCATAAACACTACGAACTCTCTCAGTCCTGATGCTGACTTGGATGCTGACTCACTAAGCATCGATGGTTTTAGTTTCATCATGCAGCTGACACACACTTAGAAACAAATTCACAAATGGGCCTGTTCTTCCTCACAGTCTCTCCACATTTGATATCCCAGGTCTCAATTCCCATAGAATTTCGTACAAAGAACTTTTTTTTGCTGCATACCTTAAAATAATGTATTTTGGGATGTGTTTGCTATCTTTTTAAAAGCCAAGCTCTTCAACAGCAACAGTGAAAATGGGAATCTCTTATTGTTAACACACAGGCTGTGGGTGTGGAACAGCTTTTTGCCCTTTTTCAGCTTGTACAATGATAATTTTGAAGGGTGAAGCCCATAGGATGTGTATAGTGAAGGACCAGTGATGCTACATAAATGGTGCAACTCTCCACACTCTGCTTGAGAAATCACAGCCTGTGAGAATATAGGGTACTGTCTAAGACAGAGCCATGGCTGGTGCATACTATAGCTCTGCTGATTTGGATTCCCTTCCATTTCTATTTATTCTTTGAGTTTTTTGGACCTGAAAGCAGTAATGAAAAAATGAGCATTGCTCCTGTTTCTACCACTGGTTACCTAGGAGGTTTTAGATAAGTTGCTTCTTTTTGTGCCTCAATTTTCTTACCTATAAAATAAAGGCAAAGATTTTGAATGTTGTTTTTTAAACTGAAACCAGTGATGGAAAAGCATTGTAGAAGGGTTATTAACAAAAATGCAAGATAATGCTGTTGTGATGCTGATTCCTTACTCAAGCTCTTGAACAAAGGCTTTCTGATGCACTAAAGACTCTCAGTGTACTTTGAAATACCAAGAATATGAAGAAAGAGAGTTGAAGAACATGCTAGTAGGAAGAAAACATTAATTATAAAGCAACTGCTATCCAGGAGCTGAGCTCTCAGCAGGCAGTCACTACAATAATGTTCTTATTAATAATAGTGGTAAGCAAAACATAAATAAGTTTCTTAGCATTGAATGTAATTGTTCTTTTAGTTGTCTGACTCAATATCATCATCAAAACAAGAGAGTCACCAACAATGATATCTTCTTTACGTAATTAACATAGGGGAGCAGGGAGTAATCTATTTAGGCAGATTTTAATTACTGAAAGCCTAGCAAATAAGAATTCTTAACAGTATCTTCAGCAGAGTACTTTTCATTGTTCACCTAACTCCTGCACAATACTTACCTTTTGGGGAAAAAGTATACCTCTAATATTGATTAAAGTGTAACAGCAATTATTTAATAATCAGAGTAATCTCTCTCTCTCTTTCTCTACAGAAGGTTAAATGTGCAGATTAGAAAGTTCATCTGTGTGGCTATTATCATAGTACCAATAATGTCTTTGACCCTTTTTCTGAGGTAGCTGAATAACAGAACACAACTTTTGTATACTGCAAGAAAATAGAAAGGAATGGTTTTAAAGATGGCCTGAAGTCTGGGCAGGTTTTAAAGAGACACAGTCTCTAGTGGAACATGATATTTTTGTCCTGCACTCAAAAGTAGAGCAAACTTCTCTGTCAGTATTCTCTAATGCATTCTGGACTCTGATAGTGTTATTGGTGCCAGTCAGTGCCTTCTGAATGCTACAAGTCTTAAACTAGTGTGTAGAAAGTGCACTAAAGTAACTAAAATTTTTCTGTTCATCATACTAAGAGGCTCTGAGAACTGTTTAATGTTGTCCAGCTCCTACTTGCATGTTAATGTTTCCATGCATTAGAGAATTTTTTGTACAGCCAAGCTTGTGCTTGAACAGCACAACTGCAGTTAGAGAAATTTCCAGTAAAAGGAGCCATGTGTCCTCTTCCTTGGACTGGAAAACTTCCAAGCCTGTATGTCACCCAAAGGACCCCACTCATTCCCCTGGCAACACCAAGTGTGTTGGGGGGGGGGAACACTTAAACTGTGCCTGTAGTGAAATCCAGATGGATCAACAAGTAGCAAACTGAACAGGCTGCAAGAATAGACCCTTCTTAGGGAGACTGTGGCTGTGATGATGTTGTATTGTAAGCTGTTTCCCTTGGTCTGTGATATTTTTTGTTTTCCATGACTGCCTCTAGTAGCAAGAGCTCTTCCAGATGCCCAAACACTTGTTCCCCTCTCTGGGACCCTTGTGACCAGGGTAGAGTCAGCCTCCTTGGGCAGACTTGCGTTGCTCTTTCCTGACACTGCCATGCCAACTGTGAGCAGTGGAGGCCTTGTCTGTCCTTGGCAGCCAGGGCAGGACCTTTCTAGGGCCTTTCAATAGTGTTAAACTTTCTTCTTTTGAAAAAACAAACAAGCCCAGCTCAAAAAAAGGCTGAACGTGAAAGACACCTCACAGTTTTGCAGCTAGCAGGTTTGTGCTTTATATGACAGGGGAGTCTGATGGGGCTTTTTCTCAGCCTGCCGTGGAGCCCCGAGCTAAACCCTGTGTTATACAATTCAGAGGAGCTACATCTGGAGCCAGGGAATGAAGGGATAAGGTATATGTCTGGGGAACTTGGTCATCTTCTTATTACATGACAACAAGAGGAGTTACCTAAAACATTTTTTTGATCTTGCCAAGCTGCTTCCATGTAGTTGCTCCTTGTCTCTTTATTATCCTCTAAAGCCAGAGGACTCGGGGCTTGCAGTCTCTTGGTGGTAAGACCAACAGCTTTCCAAACACAAGCACCCACTGGAGCTTCCCCTGCCTTCTCTGCATTCCCCAATAGGTCAGTGGCATGCTCTGAATATCCCAAGAGGATTCTCTTATGTCATGTTTATCAGGGTTGCCCATGGCTGCTAATATGTTTTGGATTATTTGTGCTGCACATGACATATGGGCAGGTTTTCACTTTGGTGAAAGGTGATCCCGGGAAAGGAAAATGTATTATGTTGGCAGGCCAGTAGCAACCATGGCCCAGAGTCACTGCAGATGGGGATTACTTCATTATTATGGTTGGCCAATATTCTGGCCAATCCCTTAAAAAAGGTTTCTGGTTAAGTAAAGCTTTGTGTGGTAGCAAGTGGCTGCTCTGACAGCCTTCACCCACTTGGCACCCTGACCTGCAGCCTAGCACACACTTCCCGGGAACCCAGAGATCAGGCTGCAGGTTGACTGCTGTGCTACTCACCTAAAATTCCAAATCCTGTGAAAATCAGAGCCAGCAAGTACATCAGGGAGTCTTTCTCCCCCTCTGATTTCATAAGGTCAGTCCTGGGATTTAGGCTGTGTGATCAGTGTGAGCATTCAGCCCAGCATCCTTTGAAGAGCTCCAAAGGGAGTCTGTCACAGGCACTCTCCTGAGCTTCCCTGTAGCTCTGTGCTCCCTCCTCCTCTGGCATGGCCTCTTTGCCTGGCTCATTGCAGTGATTGTTAACTGCAACCAGAGCTAATCTATCTCCCTTTTTTTCCCTACTTCAAACACTTCTGTCTTGTGTTAGAGCTTTGAATGGACAGGAAAAAAAAGAAAAAGGCAACTGTCTGAAAAGAAAGAAGAGTGCAGATGAGATGAGCAGAGACAGAAGGAAAATGTTTTTGAAAAGAGAATGGGTGGGAGGAGGAGAAACACTGTAGGCTTTTAATAAGGAGTTTAGTTTTATTCTTTGCTATGTTTGTTTCATGTTTCCTAGCTGAGATTGAAAGGATTACAGGCTGTGTAGATTTTACATTCAGGTCCTACTCATGTGACCAAACTCTATATATTTCATAGGAGGTAGTTTTCTTTCTTGTCCTCCTAGGAAAACAGGCTATGGTTTATATTCACTACCCTCTCACAGACCTGCTCTGCAAATGGGTGCCATACAGAACTCCTAGCTTCAAGGAAAGTCAGAGGGTGATACTGTCCAATTCTGTCTGCAGCATTTCACTTGGTCTTAAGTCTACTACAAAGCAGCTTCTTTCTTCCTCTTGCAATTTCCTTTGAAGATCAGCCATGAAAAATTGATTGGTTCACGTTATTACTAATCACAACTCTCCAGATAGCTCAAGGAAGAATTTTAGTGGTGTAATGCTTAACCTGAGATGTTGTGGGAACTAAGCCTCCCAATTGAGTCTCAGTTTTTTAAGCTTCTGTTAGGAAAGATTTATAGGTGCCATATCTCATGTAACGTGAAACACCTTTAGCACTTTTGAATTTCACTAACTCAGCCTTTTGACTTTCAGGTCTTTCCTCAAAAATCTGCTCTTAAAGTTGCTTGTATCTCCCAATAAAAGTATGTTGTTTTAGAGTGAAATCAACTACTAGTTTGGTAGGAATTTCCAAAGGGTATGATGGATATTTAAACCAAAAAAAGAAAAAGAAAAAAGACTGCTCTTTAGACTTGTCAGTTCTTTGAAGACCAAAGTGCCAGCCCATTGAACAGTGCATTGGTGTGGCAGTTAATTAGTGCTGACTAACCACTAGATTTTTGAGATCATTGGAAGGAGAGGGGTGGCAGCATGCAAAGTGCCTTTCCTACATGGGAAGCTATACCTGCCTCACCACATGTGCTTGAGCAGCTGGCATTTTGCAGGTAGATGAGATGATGTGCTGCCAGACTAGTTTGCACTGACCAGCACATGCTGTAAAGCAACATGTTCACTTTATCCTAATTCACACAAGCATCCTCTAAGGGATGTCTCCTCATAGAAGGACAGTTCTGGGTATTGACAGCAGAGATGAAACTGAAGTGTATCAGCTGGGAGCTGTGGTGCTAACACAACAGGGAGGAGACACATTGCTTGGTCCACTGGCCTGAGCTTTCTGTTGTGGTTATCCTTACTTGTCCTCTTCCACTCAATCATTTTGACAATGCTTCCTTCTCTAGTCTCTTGCCTTTTAAGATAAAGACTTTGTACTATTTAAATTGACCCATTCCTTTGTGCCAAGGTCAAAAGGGGAGATGTCTTTGTTTTTACAAGTGGGCTTATGTCTTATGGCAAAAAAAACCCAAGTCCAATTAAATGCAGAGCAGAGCTGTAAATAACAATGGCCTGGTAATTGCTGTACCAACTTAGATTAAAGTATTACTTAGTAATTAAATGTCAACAGGTTTCATAAACAGCAAATGTCTTTAAGTTGACATAAAGAAGACTTCTCTGGGGTCATGGTAAATACCAGATTTATTGTGCCTTAGTGGAGACTGTGCTGCAAATGGGAAGGGAAATGTCACCATAGATCTTTAGAGTATCTCAGTAAAACAGAAGATGTTGATAGTGCCTGCAGTAAAATCTTTTAACTCCTTGAACTAACTGTTGATAAACCATACTTAATGCTTGGTAACCTATTAATAAAATGTTAATTTTTCAGGTCAGACTATGATGACTGGAGACCAGCCCTGGCCAGCTTGCTTCAACCTATCCCATTTCCCAAGGAGTAAGTTTGTACTGTCTTAGTATTTACTGGGTTATTCATGTTAACTGTTGTTTTATGGTGAAATACAGCATCAAGTAAAAACTGATGGTAATAAGAGCTTTGGGCCTCTAGTATTTACTTAGAATCTGGAGTTGATTTTGGCTGATGCAGAGGTATGTGAAGACTTCCCCATCTTCATCTTCCTTCCCTATTTCTCTAAGATGATCCTGAAGAGAAAAATGGTTAACTAAGAGACAGGCAGAGAGGTAAGGAAAACAAGCTGGTGAGGAGAGAGCAAAGTAGGATATTCAGTGGAGGAGGATGCTTTGCTGGTGTCACAGAGACTAGTATCATTTGTGTTTTGCATTAAATGAAGAAGCTACCCTACAGATCAGCCAAGCTCCCTCAGAAACCTATTAATGAACAGTAGTGTTTATAAAATGCAGACCTCCACGGACAAACATTACAACCTATAATTGTACAATTTACTAGCTTATCACATCCCCTAATGACCTGATGTCTTGAATCAGAGAGGTCTAATCCTCCCTGCCAGGTTACCTGGGCTACAGTGAGAGCTTGGGAGATAGGCAACAGAGACATCATTTACCTAAATCAAACGTTGAGTCCTTGGGGAGGTGTAAACCATACCATGATGCAAAGCACTTCACAGAATGACCATTAATTGTGTTCCTGATGTCTGATGTTAATTAGTTGTGACCATACCTTAATTGCATTGCAATTAAAAAATTCATCAGGCCCTTGGAGGGAGCCAAAATTCTGTTTGTAATTATAAAGCTTTATTATAAGCCTTTCACTTACTTACTTCTGACCCAAAGCTCCCACTGACATTAGTCAGAGCCTTGTCTAAGACAGGACTCAGGAAAAGCTACAAGATCTGTTCCAAGTGATGGGTTTTTTCTCCCTAGATTAATGAAGGAGACTTTACCTGATCTTTTTTGGAAAGATTACTCTTTTTGTCTTGTGTTCTGCAGTTGCTTAGCAAATCCTTTTATTATCTGGAAAGAATTGAAAAGTGGTTGTTTGGGTTTCTGTGAGTTTTTTTCCTCCCTCCTGTCTCCTAGATGCTCATACTCTTCTTTTTTAAATTTCAGGGCTCTTGCACATGAAAAATTCACAAAGTAAGTTTGTGGAGCTTGTTTGTTTTATTGAAGGGGGTAATTACTTAAAATACTTGTACTAGTCAGTAATAGCAGTGATGCATTATTCAATATTTTCTCTCTAATAGTTTTCATCTGTGAGGGGCTGTAAGCATGTTCTGTTAGCAATAAAACAATATAGTTTTAGTTGTAATTCACTGTGACAGCAGGAGTCCAAGGGCTATAAAGACAGTGGATACTGATGGGGTTTGCAGATGAATTTTTCACTGCCCATCTCTGAAAGTTTTTCTAGGCTATTGTGAAAAGACACTGTCCTTGGTAATCACTTTTAGATGTATTTCCTTCCTGTGGAAGCAGTTAAACTTTTTCTCTCTAAACCGCCTGAATATATATTGTTTAAAGTGTAATCTATGAGAAATAGGATTCTTGTGTGAATACTGCAACCAGCAACTGCTTATTCTTGCCCTTCTAACTGTTGTTTTGTTGGGGTTTTTTTTTCAGGGAGCTGAAATATGTGATTCAGAGATTTGCAGAAGACCCGAGGCAAGAAGTGAGTTTATTGCCAGTTTACATGGAGTACTAATTGAAGGGACTGCAAGCACACTTGTTCAGATCTCTCCTTAAGCAGTTTGTTTCAAAACATGGAGTGGTTTTGCTGTGCTGAAGTCTTTTAAGGAGTAATAGCCACTAAGGACACATGTTCTTGGTGCAAATGGTTCCTTGCCTGGAACATAAGCATGTCTTGTGACCTCCTTGTCAGGCATCAGTTTATGGCCTTGCTCCCCAGTAAACTGCCACCAGCAAGATTTTCCCACTCTGTTGAATCTCTCTGAGCTTTTCATCTTCCATACAAAATAAGGGAAGCAAAATCACTGGATCATAGAGCTTACAAAATAACAGGTTTTATTTAGCAACGTTTTAGTTACATTATGTGCAAATGACCATAATTCTCATGAATTAGCAGGAGAAAGGAGGTGGGAGGTGTATTACTGGAATGAGTGCATAGCTGTAGCCTCGTGGTGGCTGCACACATAGCTTATTCAACATCATCAGCTTTGGCTGAGTCAGAGGGAATCTCTCATCCACATTAATTTTGGTGTTGGCATAAAGGGAAGAAAGCTCCCCAAAACTGTGGGTGACGAGGCTGTTTCATCATTGTCATTACCCATAACTGGATTTATGGTTTTAGCCTTTGTGAGCAGTAGTCAGCCCTGTCAGATAAGAGAGACCTCCTTGTGTTAGAATAGCACAGATTTCAGTTGTGACTAGTGTTACGTGCCCAAAGGAGTGAGCATGGATGCCCCACTCCCTCCCTCAAAAAAAGCCTCAAAGACCTAGAACACCTGTCTCCGTAAGGCAGAAAAGGGGAAAAAAGATTTATCATGACTCCTCTGTTAAACTGTGGGACTAGATACATTAATCTCTACTGTGGGCCAAATTTAGACTATTATTGGTTGCTCACTGGTGTCAGTTCTGTGCAACTTCTGTCTTACATATCCCTCTTGGATTTTCTTTGTGGACTTCCTTCACCCTGACTCTGGTCAAATTCTATTATAGCAGGAGTAATAAGGCTTTTTAATGAATGGAGTGAACAAGCCATCAGCCTTTGGTATGCAGCTCACATCAGACACATGTGCTGGGAGGACTGGGGGGGGAAACAGCAGAAGCTTAGAAATGGAAGAAATTTTTTGTTTGTTTTTTTTGGTTGTTGCTTTTTCTCCAAGTGAAAGAAGCTGTTCTATGTTAGAGCCATTTTGTGCTTGCTTTGTGTAAAGGCAATGAAAAAGGCCATGCAATTAGTGAGACAGATTGCTTCTTTCCTTGCTTATACTGAAAAAAATGGATTCTGTGAGTGGAGGCTTGCCTGTATCTCCAGAATATTACCCATGAAATTTCCAGCAGTCCCTGGTTTTGCAGTTACTTCTTTTGACCCAGTGAGGGACACACTGGTTATTATTGGCAGGAACTATAACCTTCCCAATGCCTTCCCTTTTTGGCAGGTCCACTCCTGTCTGCTGAGTGTGCGGGCTGGCAAAGACGGCTGGTTCCAGCTCTACAGCCCTGGAGGAGTGGCATGTGATGATGATGGAGAGCTGTTTGCCAGTATGGTACGTGTCTGCAATAATGTGAGTTTTGTAACTTCTTTGCAGCAAGTAGCTAATGCCTAGTTGGCAGTAACAAGATTTGCTTGCTTCTGTCAAAAAGAATGTCAAAATGATGGTTCTGTAAACCACAGGTGTTTATCAGGAAATCTAAATCTTGGTGACACCAAATCCATTGAACTTCCTTGCAGTCACAATTTGGTTAATGTGTAAGCTTTCTCTTTGGGAGCTCTGGAGTGTTTTGTGTAAGGCACAAAACCATATATGTGTGTGCATATGTATGTATGTATTTTTGTATTTATAAATATGTATGTTTGTGTGTCAGAGAATATGGAATACTGGGAGATGGGAGACAGACTATACTGCACATCCACACCTATAGTTCTCATTTGTAGGCTACCCTGGAATTGAAAAACAACAGTAAGATTGAATTAATCCAAGGATGGATAGATAGATTATAACATATGTTAACAGTTTCTCTGCCCAATGACATTGTGGGGAGGTGTGATTAGAAACCAGCATTTCATTTCCCACAGTTATTTCTTTTGTAACTCTTAGAAGGTTTAGACAGAAAATAGCAGGTTTTAATCACTGATGCTGACACTGTGTCCCTGTGCAACCTGGCTCAAGTCACATAGGTCTCACTGTGTATTAATTCTCTATATAGCCAGTAAGATGAAAATGATACTGCTTCCTTTCCTTGGTAAGGGGGGAAAAACATTTGTTGAAGTTGGGTGTTGCATATATAGTAAAGTGACCTTTGGGGGTATCTACACTTTGTGCCTCTCCTACGTGCTAAACACTTTGGGACATAAAGTACATGCATTTTTGTCTATCAATCAACTTAAATTCAGGTGGATCAGATACCTTTAAAACAGACACAGACAAAGACTCTTCACAAAAGGTTTTATCTCTCTTCACTGATGCTATTTCTTTTATGTTTGAAGAGAAAATTTCTCCAGAACTGTACTGTTTCTCCTGTGAGCTTTTGTGGTCCAAGATATTTATGAGCATCAGGAGATGGTGTGCATGAGAAAGCACAATGCTACCACACACTAATATGCAGTACTCTGTGCCCTTTGCAAGGATGTTGATAAATACTTAAAAAGCTTCTAACGACTAACTGTAAAGTTTGAGAAACATCCTGTTCTGAGATGGACCTTTCATTAGTGTTAGAGTCAGTATTTTCCATCACTCAAAACAAACCTCTAGAAAAGCTTAATGATAACTGCAGGAAATGAAATTTGAAGTCTGAAGCTTGCTGTTTCTAAAGGCCACCTGAGCTGATGGATACTTAAGAAAAATTATATTGTTCTAAAGGCCTTGCTGGTAATGAAGCCATGAGGAAAAAGAATTGCATGGTAGCACATGATCTGTGTAGAAATGACCCCATCATGTCATGACTGCAATATTTTTAGCAGTATTGAACATAATCCAAGCAATGCTATACACCAGGGGGACCACAGAATATGTATCTGAGTTTATTGTTGAGTAGTGCTGGTACTGAGTCTACATAATGGAGCTCTTACTGCCCAGGTCATTGGAAACTACAAATTCTCACATAGTGCTCTGGTGATTCAGCCATCTGGGCCATAAAATAAGACTTTCAGCTAGCAAACCAAAACTCTGCAGCTAATCTCTAGGGCTTTTAAATGGGAAAGAATATTGCCAACCACTTTTTTGAGAAGAGACTCTTATATTTGATTTGTACAAGTGGCTTTGCATTTCTGCCATAGGTATTACTATGTGATTGTAATCTGATGCTTTCTGGAGCTAGGAGACAGTCTACAAGACACTCTTGCCAGCTAGTGGACTCAAAGGAGTCTTACTCAGGCAGTGTTCTCAGCATTTTTTTTCCATTCAGGGGAAACTGAGCAAAAGGGAAAGCAAGATAATGACCCAAGAACATGAAAGCACGTGAAGTCTTAACTATCTTTGGGCTCAGGACTGCTGGATTTTCTTAAGGCACTCCTTCCTTTCCCAGTCTACTGCTGTCTGTTCATTCTGAACAGGTGATTTTGTCCATCACCACCCCTTAGCCAAGGCCTGTGTTCAGCCAGCAGTATTTTCCATCAGTAGTTTGCTAGCAAACTGCCTTTTACCTAGACACAGCCCTTGCTCACCAGCTGGCATTTCTAGAGAAACTGAACTACAAACAGATGCGAAAGCAAAATCTCCTGTGGTTCCCCTGGGGCTGGGTTCATCATGTTACTAGGGATGGGGGCAATTGCACAGCTGCTCTGATGTTTCTTGGGGAGCCTGTACCAGGCCTCTGGGCTGTCAGCTGAGCTTCTTCATGGAGGAAAACTACTCATTCCCTCAGATCTCACTAGGCATTACCTTTTCCAAAAAGTCACTTCCAGTCAGCAGTAAAGCTGTTGAGAGACTGCAACCATAATCACTATGAGGGCCTCTTTTTCTTTAGGTTTGTTCCAAATACTTGTGTTTGTTTGACTGTGTAACATTGTCCCTTCCAGAGGTATATATGTTTCTTAGGCTTACACCTCTAATTTTAGCTCTGTTTCTCAAATAGGTTCATATTTTAATGGGATCCTGCTATAAAACAAAGAAGTTCCTGCTTTCACTGGCTGAAAATAAATTAGGACCTTGCATGCTACTGGCTTTGAGGGGTAACCAGACCATGGTAGAGGTAAGCCCTAAACACACAGAGTCATATAAGTTTACAAGCAGTGTTCAGATTTGGTTTCGCACTGCCTTTCCCAGAATTAGATCTAATGGAACTGGAGAAGCCAAGTTCAGGTTTGTGTCATGTTAAACACCAGCAGCAGGCAGTTGTGTTTCTCTTGATGAAGTGGAACAGAATATTGTTGTTCTTCAGCTATGACTGTGATTTACATGAAAAGTGGGTGCAAGAATCTTTGGAGAAAGAGACTGCTTCCTATGATTCAAATTGGCTAAGAAGGGAAAGAAATGGCTGTGGTGAGGAGTCAGGATTCAGAACTATAAGGCTTTTCCATGTCTAAATACCTGGTGCTTGTCTTGTCACCTGCAAAATGAGTAGTACACAAGAAGTGTGTTTACAAAACCTTATTTACTTGCATTAATATGCATTTTTTTGTGTCTGTGTCGGGTTATTTTTGTTGCACTATTAGTTTATGCATATTTTTCTGGGTTTCTTTAGAGAAGTTTCTTGATAAGGGTCATTATATATTTTAAGGGGAAATAGAGGGTGGTTAAATAGGTGGCAGTTACAGTTTCTCATTGACTTAGATCTATGCATGCTAATGTAATCCAGTAAATAAGTGTGATGCATGACTCTGAATATTGTATTGCTCCATTTTCTTTCTCATTAAAAATAATTAAAATCACAGAGGGAATAAAAACTTTATAGACTTTAATTGCAATGGCATGATATGGAGCTGAAAAGGAAAGGCAGCATGGAGGGGGGCTTGTGTCCTAAGCCCATGTGACCCAGTGGAATCACCCCTTGGTGTTTAATTTATTCCTGGCAGCCCCTAGCCCAGGGGTGAGTCAGATGTGTTCCCAATGAGATGGAGAATGTACTGCCACAGCAGCAAGCTCCCAGGATCATCATCTTTTGGAGCCTCTCTGGCCTTTTCTCCTTCTGCCTCATAGACTGGATGCACTTCACATGCATTCTGTTGGCAGTTAGGGACATAAAGTCCAGCACTTAGGGGACTGCTTGGCTCTACTGCTCATGTGTAATGTCCCAGCTCTGCCAATCTGCAGTCTAGCTGATGTACCTGGGAAATACTGGATCGATTGTACCTGTGCTGAAGAGGGCTGTGGCATGAAGCCATCACCCAGGACTGATGCAAAATAATTGCACCTCTTGGTCAGAAGGAATGAGCACTAATGGAAGATTGGATAGATGGACTGACTTTCAGAGATTAGAGTTCCTTCTTGATGAATAAAAAATTGGGTTCTTGTTTTGGAAGGTCAGTAAATGTTGTTACAGTCCTCTAATGTAGCCTGCAGAATGCATGCTCTAAAAACTTACCCAGTAATTTAAACCAGCGTGCACAGTGTAATTAGGATATTTGGAAGAAATTGAATGTAAGCACTGCAGTGACCACTCTTCTTTCATTCTGCTGCTAGATTTTGTGTTTGATGCTGGAATACAACATCATCGATAATAACGACACCCAGCTCCAGATCATCTCTACCCTGGAAAGCACAGACGTGGGAAAGAGAATGTATGAACAGCTGTGTGACAGGCAGAGGGAGTTAAAAGAGCTGGTATGTCACCCTGCATGCAGTATTGCCATAGCACATTGTGGTCTGTACTCTCCAGAAATGGAGGTACAAAAGAAAGACAAGCAGGGTGTGAAATTCCCAGTTAACAACAGGATGGGAGTAGGATTTGACTGTGAATATATATACTGTGTGATATTTACTCATGTGTCTAATCCCATACTATGTTTATGAAAGATATTCAGTAACCTGCTTAGAATCTGTGTGAAAGAATAAAGGTGAAATTCTGATGTCTTGAGATCTTCCAAGTCAGCTTGTCAAATTCTGCCACCTTTTGACATATAAGTAGCAAATGATTCTAGTGCTGGCCAGCATTTTTTAATGCTTTGACTTTCACAATATTTCACTGAGATGGTCTTTAGGTCTGGTTCTCAGAGCTAGAGCCTGTAAGAAAAACATTTTTTCCCTGATTTTATAGAGAACATCTACAGATTGAAGTTAGATCTTCTCTCATTAGCACTTTTCCACCTAGGCAAACATATCCACAATCTTCCTCTTCCCTCTTTCACATTTGTATTTGTTGACTTTAACCACTGCTCCCAGCCTGAATAATATATGCTTTTTTTCAAGTCAAACAAATGATTTTTATCAGCTGTGCAGTCTCAACTCATTTGCTATCTTAGTCCAGCATTTTAAGGCTGTTTCCTTTAAAGTGAAAGTAAGCTAAAAATGGCAGGCTGAATCAGACAAAATGCTGACCCATGGCACGAAGACCACTAGCTGTGGTTAGTGGATGTCCCTTGGGTAGCAAGAGGCCTGCATCTAGCACACTCAGAAAAAAAATCTGTCAGTGCAGAAAAAGCAGGGCAGAGGTGGAAGGGCTAGCAGAGAGCTTTGAAATTGGAGCAGGGTTTGCTCTAGTGAGGAGCTTGCTGTACTTCAGTAGGTCTGAAGTATAGAATGGCAACTTGTTTGACCAAAATATCTTCTCTCTTACAGCAAAGAAAAGGTGGTCCCACAAGGTTAACACTGCCATCCAAGTCCACAGTAAGTTAATCATGTCAATAGAAAAACAAGCTTTGTCTTTCCATATTTAAACACTTGATTTATGTTTGCCATGTGGCACAGTGATTTTGGTCAGTCGAGAGGGGAACAATTCCTCTTGCTCTGTCAACACAACTGGAGTTTACAGAAGTAAGGGCACATTTCTGCTCTTGGGTCTGTGCAGCAGTTTCCAATGACAGTAGAATCATCAGACTGTCAGACAGTTACAGTAGGATGTGATGGTAGATTTGGGGACAGAATTTTGCATTAAAAAGGCAGACTTCACAATGTCCAGTTCTGGATCTGAAAGAGACCCGTCGCTGTTGCAGATAAGCCTGGTGTAAACCCAGAGTAACTTCACTGAGGCCACGTAACAGTCCTGAACACAGTTTGGATCTAGGACTTGCAGTGAAATCTTCATTAAGTGAAAAGAGTCATCTACATCATTTGTTCTGAGACTGAAGCCTTCATGTCTCATAAGGATACACATACAAAGTAAATTTTTCTCCTAATGTCTGGATAAATTTTTCCCAAGGCATGTGAAGCAATGCTGCCACAAGAGCCCAGCTGCTTGCCAAACAAACAGAAACTTCTCTGTGGGTTCTATTACTGTAAACAAGTGGTATAATTGTGCAACTCTTGCTGGTTAACAGTATCAGTGACAGCACTGCAGATGATTGCAGGCTGAGGAGTCAATAATCTTGCTTATCAATCTGTTGCTTGCTTTCAGGATGCAGACCTGGCTCGCTTGCTAAGCTCGGGATCTTTTGGAAATTTGGAAAACCTCAGCCTGGCCTTTACCAATGTGACAAGTGCTTGTGCTGAGCACCTCATTAAACTGCCTTCACTCAAGCAGCTGAACCTGTGGTCAACTCAGGTAAGTGCTTTGCAGACTGAAACTCAGAGCAGGAACCAATGCTGATTAATTCTGAAATTTCACATTACGTCAGCACAAGAAGAGTGTGTGAAGAGGCTTGCTTAGAATGAATTTGTCCTCGTGCTATTTTGATTGTCTAGCTTATCTTGGAGGCTGATTTTTCTTTTTCCTTTGTTTTTTTTTAATTTAATTTAATTTTACTTTTCATTATAAAAGAGTTGCTGCTGTCTTGGGTTGAATGTTCCAGTTAGGCATTGTTGATACTGTGTACTTTGCAGCACAGGCTGCTGTTTATCTGAGAAGTGCTTATGCTGTCACCCATTTAGAATAAAAAAGATGATGCTGTGCAGCTCATCTGGTCAAGCAAAACACAGAGACTGTGCACTGTAGGCAGTGAATTGTCCTGAATGCTGATCAACCAGATTTTCTTTAAATACAACAGCAACAAAAAAACCCCTTCAAATAATGAATAAAAAGAAGGAAACTATAATGAGAATGTGGTTATTTTGTGAGCAAAAAGAGACCAAGTTAACGGAATAAATCATTCAACTGTTAATTGAAAGAGCTTTTAAAATCAAATTTCTCTTCTAGATTTCCCTGGTGGGTTTGGTCTCTGAGGTTCTCCACTGAATGGGTTTTCCCCATTTTCTGTTAGCACCTATCTGTAGTGTTTGCTGAAACAATGATTATTCTCAGTTCCAACCATAAAAAGCAGTGTATTTTTTCACTCAAATGTCTTGTAAATATATTGTTTTGTTTTCTAACTTCTTTTATATCCCAGAAATGTCCCCTTTCTGTCTGGGGGAATATGAAGTAGAATCTGATTGCTTACTTGTTTTAAGACTAGTATCTTCTCCAAATTTGCCTTAACAATGTAACTTTTGGATTGGAAAACTTTGATGCTTCTTGTTAAAAAATGAGTTTGATTTCACTGGTCAAAGAACTTACTTTTTGTATGGTTCTTTTTTTATATTTAAAAAGAAAAAAATTCAGATTCCATTTTATTTTGTGATATCCTGGTTTCTATTAATCTAGAATTTAGAAACAGCAGGAATGAAGTGGGTCAATAGAACAATTGCCAATCAATAGTACATTGTTCTTGAGACCAAAATAGCTAATTAATACCACTTGCATTTGGCTTTTGTGTGTGTGATGTGGTTGGGAATTGGCTAAGACTGCCATAACCATCTTGTGTAGCCTGGTTGGGAGCTCTGTCATACACAGTCCAGACTTCAAAGGCACCACTGTAATTAAATGATGGCCTGCGGTTAAGTGTGCACAAGTCACTTAATTTTTCTATTCCCCATCTGCAAAACAGGGAGAAAACTATTTGCTTTCTCTCCTGTCATTTGAGATTGTGGTAAATAATCTGAGTGTGGCTTTGAGGGCTCCTCTGCAAACCTTATGTTAATGTGCCCTATTTGCAGTGAGGTACTTGCACATGGTGTTCATGCATTGTTTGCTTTGTGTCCCACAGTTTGGAGATGCAGGGTTGCGGCTTCTGTCTGAACACCTCACGATGCTGCAAGTGCTCAACCTCTGTGAGACTCCTGTCACGGACGCTGGGCTGCTGGCACTTAGTTGTAAGTGACCAAAATAAGCTATAGAGGAAAATTCTGTGGGTTCAGAGGAATTCATGTGGGTTCAGACAGAAAATGGATTTCTTGGCTGCCACATTGCTGCTTCCACAGGGATTTAGGATGGGCCATGGTTGTGTTTGGGTTTAAACTTCCCTCCTCCCTACCCACTCAGGTGGCTCTTTAACTGTGAGCAAAGGAAATGGGACGATGATCTGAGCCTGCTGACCTGAGCCTGTGACCTTGTGTGGGCTCTGTTGTCCCAGATCATACTCTGGCTCTTGCCTCTGACTTAACTGATGGCACTTGTCTCGATCTCACGTGGCGACCAGTTGCCCTGGGACTTCCCAGCTTCTTTCCCATGACCTCCCGTGGCTGGCTGCTCTGGGTGGGAGTCTGACCTTGTGCTGCAGGAGGGGAACATTGCAAAGCCATGTAGCTACTTAGTAGTGAGTTTAGCAATTACGCAGCAGGTTTCATTCCCTCTCTGACATGTTTTGTTCCTTCTTTTTTGGGGAGGTGAAACTCTCGCGAGTCTCAATTTAAACAGGGCAAGGCAGAGAGGGACCATCTAAGTAGCATTTGGGATTCCCCTGTGCACTGAGAGCTGCTTAATGTGCCAGAATGAGACCCTTTCCTACATCCAGCTGTGTATTATAAACTTTGCCTATTGGGTTTAAAGAGCTCCTTTAATAGGCTTGGTCCTACAGAGACGTGCCAGAAAGACCAGTAGTTATGGCTCATCTTAGGAAACTATTCTGCTAAGTACTGGAGCCTAAAATGGAAATAGGGGGGAGGAAGGGGAGAGGGAGGACTGCTAGATCAGCGTGGCCCCTGTGTGCACCATGCAGAGCACTGAGAACAGGCACTATTCAGAATAATGAGCAGGAAACTGATTATGAGAAGTTGCCTGGACTCCTTTGAAGTCAGTTGCCTTAAGCATATGCTTAATGGCCCTTCCTAAATAGGGACTTTTTCCTGGATGAGGCCCAAACAGCTGTTTATCCATTTGTACTTCTATATTTTACACTATTCAGCTTTTTCTTGAGAGTGCTGCCCATAGTCCTGTCTTGTTTACACTTTGGCCTACTGTAGGGCTGGTATTTTAAGAAAATGCAGAATGATCATAAATATCAGTGTGTTCTCTCTTTTAGCCATGAAGAGCCTGTGTAGTCTAAATATGAACAGCACCAAACTTTCAGCAGATACCTACGAAGATCTCAAGGTATTTCTGAATTGCATCCCCTAAAGATGGGAAGTAGCTGGCCCAGGAGGACTTAAAGATTTAGCAAGTACATGGTAATAGTGTCTAGTGCAGAGAAACCTGGCCCCATGGAGTGGGTAGCATGAAAGTCACCTGAAGAGGGTGAAGAGGAATGTTTTGGGGAGATAATGACTGAAAACAGCATTCTGAGGTTGCTGGCTTTGATGGACCCAGGAAACATTTCATATGCTGAATGGAGGAGTGTGAGATGGAATTAGAAACTGGATCTTTATGCCAGTGCTTTCAGCAGTAAAGGTTTCGTAAATATGAGCATATTAGTTGTTTCTGATGAGGATATAGAGACAGGTGAAAGCTAGTGCACACCTCCAAAGCAATGTCCTGTGCTGTTAACAGGACCAGAAGTAACAGGGGTGAGCAGTGTGATGGAGCTTTAATTCAGAAGGCAAAGGGGGAATTAAAAGCATGGAGGAAGGTTCAGGTTTATCTTAACACCTCTTAGACTGGAACCAGTCTTAAGGCAGAGAAGCCTGCACAAACACCTGGTTCCTGAATTCAAGATGGAAGATATCAGATGTTATCATTTGTGCTTTGAATTTACAACTACTTCAGCAAAATGGTGTAAAGAACTAGAATGTAGCTGTAGGAGGGGAACAGCCCCAAGTAGTTCAGACAAAGACTGCCTGAGATGCATTGGCTTTCATGACTTCACGTGGATTTTGTCTTCACTTTGTTGTTGTGTGAGTCGCGTCTCCCAAAGTCTTACCTTATAAACCCAAGCACTCAAGATGAAACTTGACATTAGTTTGTCTTGTGCATTGAAACCTCAGATTGTGCTAGGTTTACTCAAAAAGATCACAACCTTTGATTGAGTTTCAGACTTGAGGCAAGTCCTGAAACTGCTCTGCTTTCAAAATTCACTGCAAACGTACATCTTCAGTTCTGGCTGCAGAGCCAGGGCTTCCCCAGGGACTCAGTTGCAATGCTGCTAGCACGGGTTTTTCAAGATCAAGTTTTCAAAACTTGTGTCACTATTGTGTATGCAAAGACATCGTCCCTGGAATTAACAGCTGGCTTGCAGATGGATTCAAACAATGGAGCTTGTATTGAGTCCCAAGCATTTACAGACAATCAAGGTCAATGCTGTATTTGGCCCAGGGCTCTGAAATTAAGTCTGCTGAAAGGCTCCTCAAATCCTACCCCTGCTTCTGATCCCCAATGCCACTAACCTCGTACTGAAACTCATAGTTTCCTAACTGGTTGCCTCTGCTCTGGTATTACGTTAGCAGTCCTTAGCAGCAACACCCGAAAGTGACTTGCGAGGGCAAACAGCACGACTGGCTGGGAGTGAAGGGCCGATGATTGCAGAGAATTAGAAAAGCCAAGAAACCAGGCGTGCGTCACTTTTTCCCCTTTCACCTCCTTCATTGAGATTTATCTTAGTGGCCATTTTTTTAGAGCTCCATGTGTGTTCAAAGCAGGGTAATAGTTTCTTTCCCTGGGGCACATGGTTGTAGGTCTGTTGAGAGCAGCCCAGACTTCAAAGAATGCGTTTTTGATACAAATCTTTCCTTCTTCTCCCCTTGGTCTGCGAGAGCATTTGGAGCACAAGCCAGTGATGACATTTCCTCTCCACTCCATCCCCCACCCCACTAAATACACTTGCACACACACAGACACCCACATATGTACCAGGCAGGCTGAACCAGACAATAAATAAACACCCACTACTGAAGTCATTATTGCCTAACTGAAAAATTATTTGCTGGCAGTGTCTGTAGGATTGTGACTAGCTCTTATCAAAATATGCATGCACATAAATCAAGGAGTGAGGTAATAATGACTCTTAGAAACTTCCAACTCCTCAATTAGACCCTGGCCTAATTAAATGTGTTTATTTGTTTTGAGGGAATTAGCCATACAATTATGGTCAGCAAGCTTGGAAATGGGATTGACAGGTAGGAACAGTGCAAACAGCTGATTGCCATCTGCTTGTGCAGGGTAGTTTAGGAACAATACATCCAAATGCAGTTTATGGAAAGAAGAACACAAAGACACCAAAAGTTGCTAATGCTCTCCAAATTTTTTTAAATACATGGAGGGAAAAATCGAGCAGTGAGTTAGTGTGGAGGCTGAAGCAGGAACATGTGGCTGTCTGCTGTCTGGTTTGAGTCCCCTGCCTTCATGGCTGGAGTTCGACAGAACAAATTATGAAAAGCATTTGTATAAAAAATAAAGATCAGGGTCTGATCTGGCCCTGCCCACTGGTGCATGGTTTTACTGGAGCCACTCGGTTTTTGCCACAGATGTGGCTTACTCTTGTGTGTCTGTAGAGGCTCAGCATCTTGTTCCTGCATGAACACGTGTAGGCTTAAGCTCTCTGCTGAACTCGGCACTGCCACTCTGCAGGGTCAAGGTTGTAGCACATCTTCCTGCAGTTTGTGGCCAATAGATCAATCCTCCCAGTTTGCTGATGGTACAGATTGGACCACGTCTTGACCACATCATTAATTCTGACCTCTTCTTACCTCCTGCACAGGCTAAATTACCCAATCTGAAAGAAGTGGATGTCCGCTACACCGAAGCATGGTGAACTCTCCCTGCCTCTGACTCTTCTCTTTTTCTTCTCCTGAGAAGGAAAAGATTTTTTAAAACAAACAGAGAAAAAAATGAACCAGAAAATAACTTTTGGCTAATACCTGTAGAGCAGTGAGTCCTGGGACTTGGTAGTAGGAGTTGTGGTTGTGGGGTAGAGGAGTGGCGTTGTGTGTGGCAGGGGGACAGGGTGAGCCTGGACCCAGCCAGAGTCTTTCAGCTTTGTGATTTTGGAATCAACATAATATAAATTGAAAAGGAAAAAAAAAAGACTTTGTAGCAGCAAGAGGATTATAAAGAAGAAAAAAACCATCATTGTGGATTTTATTTGCCTTTGTGTTTTATGCCGTGTGGAGAAAAAAAAATATTCATTTGTTATTATTTACCTGGGTTTCCTTGGCTGGCACCCATCCAGTCAGAACTCCTCTTTCACCAGTTTTGCTCCAGAAAAATCAAACTTCACAAAAATCTCAAGAGAAGAAAACCAAAACCAATCTGATTTTTCACCTCCCTCTGTGTCCTTGCAGTTGTTATGCAAAGTAATTTTGTTGTACATAAGATTTACATAATGCACCTATTTAAGAAAATGGTTCACAAATAACAGGTCTGGGACCTGTCTTTTATTTATGAATTGTTAATTCTTTTACCCTTTTTTTTTTTTTGGCGTATAGTACTGTATAAACTAGTTTGCTGTCTTGTTGTTATTATTATTTTTTTAAAGGAAATGTCCTCCTTGAAGAATTGCCTTTTAGTAATGCATATACTGTATTATACTCCCTCTCTGTCACGACATTCAGCGCGTTGTCTTTTTGATTTCAAAATGCCTCAAATGTTACCAAATAGGAAGGAAAATATCTATCAAGGGGAGCTGTGGTTGTCTGGTGGGAGGGGATGCAGGGATTAATAAAAGTCACATTTCCTTCTGAAAGTCTGAAAACTTTCTTTAGTCTTTCACAGAATCATTAAGGTTGGAAGAGACCTCTAAGATCATCTAGTATAACACCATCTACCTATCTCTTTTAAACCATGTCAGGTTTAAACATGGGAGATGGGGAGAAGACATCATTAATTTTGCCAGCAGGCTATTTGCAGAACTCTGTAGATTTGACAAGTTGCCTCAGTTGTTTTCTGTTTATGTCCAATATTTCAAAAAGAGAAAGAAAAGCTCTCCCTCCATTTTGTGCATCAGCTTTTTCTATTCTTTCCCCCGTCCTCTTCTCCACTCTCCTTTGCCCACCTCCTCCCCTCTCCCTGTTCTGTGCACGCATTGTTCTGCATGTTCCTTTGGGGAGACTGAAAATCTAGCGTTGTTGCCGATCCAATAGCTCTGACCTGTCTGTAAATGTGACTGCTACATTTGTCCAATTCCACAATTGCTTAGAAGATGATTTTTTTTTAAAAATTGTGGTTTCTTTTATAACTATGCTGTTGACTTTTTTTTTCATCATGAGCCTTCATTGTACAGAGCTGCTTATTTAAAAAAACCAAACAAAAAAAAAAACAAACAAAAAGGTTTTCCTCTGTTTAACACCTTTATTTTATTCTTCAGCACCTCCAGGTTTCACATACAGCCAATGTAATTTTTTATATATAAATATATATATATTTAATCTTATTCAATGGAAGCCAAGCTTTTGGTTTTGTTTTGTTTGTGGTTTTTTTTTAAACTTACTTGCTATATAGACAACCCTGACCCCAATCATGTTGTTTTGTTTTTTTTTTACAGAAATTGAGTCTTAACTCATGTAGTGTGCCAGGTTTTTTTTTTCCCCTTCAAATCCCAAACTGTATGTAGATTCAGTCTGGGAAGAAAGAAGAAGAAGAAGAAAAAGAAAAAAAAAAAGATAAATTATGCCAACATTTTCCTTAGCACTGTTGCTTTTACCAATGGTTTACTACTACTGTTCTGTAGCTGTGTACAAAGAGATGTGAAATAATTTCAGGCAAAAATAAACTGTAAGTGACTATCTTTTAGCTGCGTGCTTTGTGTTTTCTGTGAAGGAAGCTCTTGCTGGCCCAATGACGTGGGGATGCTGTGGGAGGTGCAGAGAGGCCAGAGCTGGAGGATGATGCCTTACAGAGGAGCTGTAAGAGAGCTGCTCCGGGAGCTCCCTCTGTGCCACGGCTCTGCTCTGTGCACTGGTGCCTCAGCACTGCCCCTTCCCTCCCGTTGCAAAGCCAGGGACCAGCAGCCAGCCATCGTGGGCCATTTCCACCAGGCACCAGGTTTCAGGACAGCGTTTCCTAGAAGAAGAAGAGGAGGAGGACAGCTGAGTCTCTGTGCATCAAGTTCTTGCATCCCTCCCCAAGACCATTTATTTCTGCACCATTCCTAATCCTTCAGAGGCTTAAGAAGTTCTTGCTTTGGCTATCTAAAGAGTTGCATTGTGATGGGGGTTTTGTATTGGTTGCCTGAAGTAGGCAGTAGTGGAAGTGCTGGGGCATTTCCAGACTTGAGAGGGATTTCTGTATATTAAGGTGTGTTTCAGGGCAGCATTAAAATGGAAAGATCAGCTGTGTTTGCTTTCTGCTCCCTGTCCTTGATAAAGCATGCTGGAGTGTGGGCTGGACATCAGCAGAAAATCCAGCTGGAGCTACATGACTCTGCTTCGATCATTAGACAATTACTAAACTTCTTCAGCTTTTAAACAAATGAGCCCTACTTGAAACCAATTTCTACAGATGTTCTGAGAGCCACCTTCATCACCTATGTTACCTAGCTCATTATGCTATCATTTTTATCTGTATTTCTGTCCTGTTCCACAAAACAGACTTTAGGACTTGGAGGAACACAAGCATTTGTGCTGTGTTTCCAGAGCAGGTAAGAAGTGCTCACAGGATGGTCCTTGAGGAGATTAAACTGGACTTTGTTTTTTTCCCCACTGAACGAAGACAGTTGTAGCTGAGGTTGTAGGGATTTTTGAGTCTTTTCCCCTTAAGCAATCCCTTCTGTGCATGGGCTGTCCTCCCTTGGCAACAGTCAGGACTTCACAAAGTCCTTCTGGACCCTGAATAGCCAGAAAGACTCCTTAGATGTTGCATGAGGAGCTGAAAAGTTGCCCGGGGAAGGAGAGCTTTAGGCCTTGGAGAAACACAGACAGACACTGGACACAGCTTCTCTTCCTCCTGTGGGCAGTGACTCCTTCCCTTGCTGCTCCCTGGGCTCTTCTGAGGAATCAGCACAGTAGTTGGGTTCTGCAACCTCATCTGGCTCAGAGATGATCGGTTTGGTGTTAAATAAAATGATCCTTGTGCTCTGTCTCACCTCGTGGGAGCTGTCTCCGTGCCAGGGCAGGTGCCTTTCACCTCCAAGCTTGTGGCAGTTGCAGAGTGGCATTGTTAGACATCTCTAAGGATTGCACCAGACCAGGGATTCTTGGGTTTTGTACAAAAAGGGAGGATTAGACATGGTGTAATAACAATTGCTCTATCTCAGCTTGCACTGTGAAAGGGTTTCCTGAGGTTTTTTTCTGCTACAGTGCTGGGCTTTGTAGAGGGTCAGGGTGGTTTCACTTGGATAATGATGCCTTTCTGCCTGTCTTTCAGCTGCTGCTTTCTGATAATATGAGCCATTAAAAAGCTTCCCAATTTCATTTGGGAGGTTACTGCAGCCCATCTTCCCAGGGACTGTGAGTACCAGGGGTTTGTCTAACCTACAGCTTTTGGCTTTCAACCCAAACTAGTGCGATAGCTTTGATGCAAGTCCAAAGAGCACAAAGCTACAGCACTACCTTGTTTCAGGAGCAATTTTTTCATGTCCTCATTAAAACCCTGCAGTTGTCTTTCCTTCCTTCCTATTGCTTCTTCCACTGCTCACAGCTATGTTTTGAGTTTCAGAAGGCCAAATGCAGAGATGAATCTCACAAAGTACCAGTTGCCTCTAGTTTCCCAGCTGGATCAGTACAGCTTGTTCATTGCTGAAAGAGTGAGATACTTGTCAAAAATCCTGACAGTTCAGTGTGGATTTGCTTGGAGGGGAGTGTTGAAACAGCTGCTGACCTGAAGCATTGTCTGGTTGTATTTTCACCAGGTAAGAGCTTGGTATATGTCATGTTTATATGGTCCTTTCACACAAGGTGGAGCCTGAGTTACCTACTAGTCCTGTCTGTGAAGACCTGAGGCTCTTGGCCTAAGGCTGGCTGTGGGACTCAAAGGGGAAAGGGGTAGGTGGTGGTACCAGGGTGGGTCTGGGACATCTGGGCTGTCCTCAGGGCAGATCTGCAGGTTGCTCAGTGCCCTCTTCGGGTCTCTGGGTGTCCTGATCTCCTGAGAGCCCTCTGTGTATCCCCAGAGCGGGCAAGCCTTATCAATGGGCTTTGAGCAGGCTTTGTCCTCATGTCAGGCGAGACAAGCAGGGAAGAGCTGCAATCTCTGAGCCTCAGCATGAAGCACACAGTTTCTTTGATATTCTTCACTCCTTATGCTTCCCAGAAAGTATCAAGCCTTTGTTCAGGTAAAATCCTTTTGGAAATATAACAGGAAGGTCTTTGGAGTGAGCAGAAGGATGTTGTTGGTAGATTGGTTTAGGGCCTGGTCTCTGAGTGCAGTGAAGGTATAAAATAGTAATGATGGGTTGAAAAGCAAAGCATGGATTCCAGCTCTGCTCAGGACTGCTTTCTTCTGGACAACAGCAGGAGCTGGAGCTGTTCCCATCTGTGGGATTACAACTCCTCTGAAGGCTGGGAGCAAGAATAGCCTTCTGTCTCATAAGGATTTCTAATCTGCAAAAGAGCTCCTTGGAACTTTAGACATGTCTATAAGCAGTAAGACCATAGTGCTACCATCATTCTCACACTGAAGGCAAAGCTGACCTCTCCCAGCCTCTCTAAAGCCAACCAGCTGTACCTATTAGAACACATCAGTCAACTGTATTGCTGTGTCTTGAATTTTTAATGATTTTTTCCAATGAAAGAGAGTACACATATCAAAATATTTGTTTTAAGTGGATGTTACCATGCAGTTTTTTCCCATTTTCTTTTCTATTGACTGGGGAGCTTCTTACATAAATATTTCATATAAGCCTTTTTTATTAATAAGAGATCTTGGAATATCCTTTTTTCCAGTAGTATTAAACATGCAGGTATTTTTCCTGCAAGTCCAGTACCTGCTTTTTTTTTCTCTATGTGATCTCACTTTCATGCTTTCCATCATCCAGCTAGAACAAGTACTGTAACGTATTTGTGACTTTAAAATAGACCCTATCAGATTTTAGATATATATGCATACACAGACCTCCTAGAGACTCACTGGTCATGAATGAACCTTGTTGGTAGATCACTGCCAATGTAAGAAAGTGTCTTTTTCCTACCAAACTCTACCAAGATCAAAACAAAGGTCTGCATATCAGGATATAGCTCACAGCTCATGCTGAGCTCATGACTAGCATTGAATTGGTCTCAACAGCTAAATTAACCAGTTTGCTTCACAGATCTGGCAGCTGATATAGTAACCAGTTTCTTTTTAATTTTTATTCCAGCTGGGATATAATATAAAACATGAATCCTTTAATTTTGACATGGCATACATTTGCAGTTGAATTGTTCACAGTAGCTAACCGAGATACTTATAAATCTTAGCAGTCTCTCCCACCCAGAATCTCCAATTCTTACATATGCCTTTACTAGAAAATCAGTGCCTTTGTATTAAATCACTTGAAGTTCTTTAAAAGAAAAGTTTGCTTTGAATATGGGGTCAGAGACCTGCTGACTGTCTCACTTTAATAAAAGAGTTGTTCGTGCCTTTGGTATGCAGCGTACGTTGTCGTATTTAAAATACAGGAACCTTGGCTTAGGGATACTTTTCTTTCCATATTTTACCAATTATGATGACATTAAGGGTAACTAATGTTACTGACTCATTTGCCAGTGCTTTGAGTTCTTGCAGCTAGGTTTTGTTATTTACTGCTCTGCTGAGAGGCAGGGTTGTGAACTTTGAAGGTTGCAGAGACACATTCATCAGGAATGCTTTGAATTTCAGCTTAAGCATCATAATGTTAGAAAGACACGATTTTTTGTTGGTTGTCTGTGGGCTAGGATTTTATGTTGTTCTCTGATCCTATTTTACCAGTCATCTCCCTTCCATGTGGCACTTCTTCCAGCCCTGAGGGATGGGGTGAGCAGTGGTGGGGCTGGGTGAACATCCCCATGCCTGTGTGCCCAGAGCTAGGCAGATGATCCCAGCTACAGGTAAACTCAATTCCCTGTGAATCAGGGAGAAGGGCTGTGTATGAGATGGGTAGCCAGGAAAGCCAAGCTCAGCTGGGCTGTTACTCCTGCCTTGACAATTAAGTGAAATGTGTGTTTTAACATTGCAGTGAACTGGCTAACATGTAGAATATTTTTGGCTGGAGCAGCCTGACCCAGACTTCTGCAGTGGTCTAGGATGAACAGCAGTAGCCCTGTACGTGGGAGTTAAAGGAGGCTCCAGGAGAATTGAGGACATGTCTAATGGGATTATATCCAGCCCTGGAAAAGGGGCTGGCAGAGGTCTGAGTCTTCTGGTTCAAGCCTGGTGAAGAAGTCAGGTTCCTACTGCCTCATGAATCTTTTCTTCAGAAAACATGCCAGGTTTAATTGGAAGAGGGATTTTTGGTTTGCTGCTGAGGGATCACTGCACTGGTGAATGTGGGGAACTTGTCCCAGCTCCAAGGTCAGAGTGTGGCCTCCAGCACATAGCTGGAGCCATGAATGGCTGTCAGATGGTCACATCAGGTGTTACAGCCCTCACAGAGTTGTGGGATTTCCACCTTGGAGAGTGTGTCTGACACCTCCTGACGGGAAAGCGAGCGGTGGTGGCTCTGCTGTAACACAAACAGTGAGATTGTTGTGTTCCTTCATGGTGAGAGCTGCAAGTGCTGTCTGGGGCAGGTCTGACAGCATGAGGCACTTTGTCAGGTGCAAAACCTCTCCTCAGGTCACCTTCATGTTTCAGGAGCTTTCAAACCATCTTCCCTTGGAATACTGTTGGTTAACAAGGACAAGGGCAATAGGTTGGTGTGCACAGGGCAGAGCATAGTCCCAACAGCTCAGTTTCTGCAAGACAACTCCATCCCACTGTGACCAGTGACAGGGATCCCCACCACCCCCAAACGATGTGAGGAAGGGTCTGGATCTGGTGAAGATCAGTGGGTGCTGCTACAGACTCCAGCAGCAGGGTCACCTCCTGAAAGAAATGAACAAATAAATAAAGAAAAACCCCAAACCAAGGGGGGAAGGGGGGGGAGAGGAAAAAAAGTTGCACTTGAGGTTAACACAGCGCTCTGCTGCAGAGCTGATGACATCAATGTTGCTATGGTGATAAAATCTTCACTTAGGTATGGTGAGCGCCCTGGGCTTGCGGCTGCCAAGGAAACCCGCCCGAGCTCCAGCACATAGCCACTGCAGTGGCCCTGGGGCCTTCCTCCTCCCCTCCTCCTCCTCCTCTTTTTTTCCTCCTCACCCTGCTCTGTCACTGAGGGGCTCTGGGCTGCACTCTGCTCCCTGTCCCTCATGGAATTTAGTTAATGATATCTTCCATTTTTCATCCCCACAGTTGTCCCAGTGCGTCCCAGGAATGACAAGAGAGAACTGCCATCAGCAGAGACACAGCGACACAGCAGCTCTGTGACCTGCCTTTGCCAGCACCGTGAGTCACCTCTTGTCCATTGCCAGACTCCAACATTTTCAAGGAGGCCCAAGCAAAGCTGTTGGCCTCCACCTGCTCATGAGTTAAGTTTCTTTGGGCTGACACTGGGCTCAGGGGCCACAGGGAGCCCGGCCTAGCATGAGGCCCCTTCCTTTCCTGGGCTAGCACCAGCTCCATGGCATGGTGTGGTGTGACCCCATCCCTGGGACAGCGAGCAGCTGGAGAGGTGGCCCATTGACGAGCAGGCAGGTGGAACACTTCATATTCCTCCATAGCTTGAAACGCAGCACAAAGCAAACTCATTTGTGGCCATTTCTTTGCTGGGAGGCTGTGCCAGAACAACACGGGCTGTTTCTGAGTCTTTTTTTACCCTGTGATTCATGCTTAAAGCCTGTCAGTGCCCTCAACACTGGAAACAGCCCCCCAAGGAGAATTAGGGGAATTCATGAGGTGAAGCAACATCTTCATGTTTATCCTCCACGACCACCACATTTTTCCCCCGTCTTCATCAGGACAAATGAGAAACTCCTCATAAAGTTTGGCTATTCCTTTGAAGTCCACTGATTTCAGAGAAGAGCTGTCATTAGTCACCAGGGTATACCCACAGGTTAAGGAACAGTGATTGAAGTGAGGTAAAATATTTGATGAGATATTTGGATCTGAATAAAGCCCTGGTTTCAGAGCTACGCTCAGCTTAAGCCATGCCATAGCCTGGCCATGCATAAGCATCCTGACCTGTGCTCCCACAGCAACTTTGGCAGCCCAGGGATCCCAACGGCTTCTCCAGCATTGCAGAAGATCATTTGGTGGAAAAGGGGGAAGGAGAGGGGAAAGGAAAAGAAAGAAAAGGGAAGAGGAAAAGAAAGGGAAGGGAAAAGGAAAAAGCAAATGTCTGGAGAAAATGAAGGTTTGGTTTTTTTTTAAGGACTGAATTTTTGGGGCTAATTATTGAAATATTGATATCTTTTCAAAATAATTATGAATTTTACAGAGTACCAGATCTCCACTACCCAATTTCTGGTCATAAGACAGGAGTGTAGTCAAGGGAAGTGACTCATGGCTGCCTGTGGTTGAAATTAATGAGATATTTATCTGAAATTATTTCTTTTGTCTTTGTAGTCCAAGTCGGGACAGTAGCATGGCCGTAATCATTGAGGACAGTGGTGCCCTCGCTGTGATGATTGCAGGGCCTGAAGAATCAGCTCTGGTAAGTGTAGGATCAGATGGGTGATGGGTTTTAAGGCCAAAAAAACCATTTTGAATGTTCAGCCTGGCTTGCTGCAGAACACAGCCCCAGTTTGCTCCTTAAAACCCTTGATAATCTCACAAGCAGCATTTATTGGGGAGAGAAGAGAGAAAGGAGATGATGAGGAAAAGCAGAAATCAGCTGTGGGATCTTGGGATGGATTTTGTTGTTTTGCACGTGCCACAGAGAGTCCTTTCATGTCCTGCATTATCTTTTCTGTAAGCAAGAGCTCTTGCAGAATTGCCCAGCTTTAAATATACGTGGAAGAGAAATCCTTCCCCTGCCTGTGCCTGGAGTTTCCCAGCCTGTCACCTTCCCAGAGAGAAACAGCAGTGACTGTGCAAGCAGAAAGCTGTGTTTTCTGGACTGCTTCAGAGCCTTGCCCTGCCAGTCAGGTTATTGATCAAGAGGAAACGTTGGCGTTTCAGAAGCTTCCCCAAAAAGGCAGCGAGCCCACTCGGCTCCCGTGCGTCACTGGGGCTGTTTTTATCCACGGATTTTCCAGCATGTTTAGCGGAGCTGAGCTGGGTCGCCCAGGAGGGACCCTGGCAGAATCTTGCCACGGAGTGACTCACGCTCACACATCATGGGAATTCAGGCTGGCTTCAACATACTGCACTTTTCAACTCTGATTCACGCCACCCTAAGAGAGTAAATAAGGCAACTCCACACACATCTCAGCTGTGATGAGTTGCCTTCCCACTGCAAAGGTGTTGGGGCAAATGACACTGCCAGTGAATGGTGTCATCTGTAACTTAGCCAGCAATTTCCTAAATAGGGCAAAAAGTCTCTTTGCACATATGCTGTCAATCTCGCTGCAGCCCAGGATACCTGCATGTCTGGCACGTCGCAGGAGGTCTTTACTGAACCAAAGATGCTTTGTAGTAGGTTTGCTAAAGCCTGGGGACATTTATTAGCAATCTGGGGTTGTCACTTTTCAGGCAGATCATCTCTCTGCAGATCACTTCAGAAGGGTGATTCAAAAAAGCAAAAAGCCTCATCCGTCTGGACGATTCCCAAAAAGCAGAGCAAGCCAGGTCGCTGCTGCAGAAGGCATTACGTGGTATTGATGTGTTTAGCACCACAGAGACAAAACTCAGGAGCAGATTTTTTTAATGGGGTCTAAACAAATGACATATCTGAAATCAGTTGTTTGGGGAAAAACTCCATCTGTCATTACTGGTACCTGTGGTGAGTCACCACATTACATCTTTGGGCTGGGAAATGGGTAGCTGGATAACTAGATATCTAGGTGCCTGTTAAGCCAGTGAAGCAGTTCAGCTAAAAAGCCTCCTGCCCAGGTCAGATGATTTCTTCAGTAGAATTTCTCTCCAATCCTGGCTTGCAGCTTTGGCCAAGAAATCTGAAGGAAAGGACCCAGGCGCTCCTGACATCTCCCACTGAGCCTCCACAGTGGCGATGGCAGGCAGCAGCAGTCAGTCCCTGCCCTGGGTTTGCTGTCACAGCTCCTGCTCGCACATGACACTGCAAACCCAGTGACTCAGCAGGAATATCTCTGCAGAAATCGTGAAAAGAAGGAAGCCCTAGACATCTCCTGACAGCAGGTTGTGAATTTGTGCTTTTTATTTAACCTGACCTGTCATGAAGAAGACCATGTAGATACCAGTCTGCTCCTGGAGGAAGTTGGGTTACAGGTGATTTTTCTGATTGTAGGTTGCAGATGTGGGAGAGCTGAAGTTGTTCTCTCACAGGTTGGCCAAATGGAGGGGCAGAAGGTATTGAATAAGCATTGAATGAATTGGGTGCTTAATTCCTAATGAATGCCAGCTTCTCCAGTTCTTTGCTCTCTTGGGCTTCGGTAAAAATCTCAGTCTTCTCCTCAAACCTGCAAGAGAGAAATATTCACAGCAGCATACTTAGTGCATGCTATGCCACCTCTTACACTGCTGTGATACAGTCTTTCTTTCAAAATAAAGANCCCCATTTGATTACATGTTCTGTTCTTTCCTTCAGGCTTGTCAACATGAAGCACAGAGATTGCCTAATCTGTTCTTGTTATTTAATTAGGTGACTATGGTACGCTGCTCTGGCTTCTGTCCATGACCCATCACAACTGGCACCACACTCCTGCCCAGCCTCCAATACTTCACACACCAGTGGGTAAGGGAAGTGTGTCCTCACATCTCTGCCTATCGAGTGCTGTGAGTAGTTAGCAAACACCAGAGCAAGGACACGGCTTGAATCCAGCAGAGGCTTGGTAAGTGAAGTGCTAGGCCTGTGGCCCCAGGGAAACTTCAGTCAAGTCCTTGAGGAGGAGGCAGGTGGAGGCTTTGGGTGTCCCACCCTCCTTGGCATGGCAGCTCCCTGAGTGTGCAAGCTGGGATTTGCATGCTGGTGTCCCCCTTGGCTCCCAGTAATCCTCCCAGCCCCAGGGTGCTGGATGACCCAGACTATGCAGTGTGCTGGAGCTGGTCTCCCTGCGGGGTGCTGGCAGCTCCTGGTGGGAGCCAAGCCCCAGGCCTTGCACAAGTCCTCCACTGGCCAGCCAGCATCTGCCATGGGCAGGGGAGAGCTGCAGCTTGTGTGTGCAGGGCCAGAGTGTTTATCCTGCCACTTGAAAAAAACATAAAGATGTCCTTCTGCCAAGATGCTGTTCAGGGAAGGACAGAGAAGCCCAGCTGTACGGCTCGGTGACAGGGATGACAGTTGAGCTTCAGTGATGTTATATCAGATGAATTTATCCTCTCAGCCTTAGTCAAACTGTCTGCATACCTGGTCCCTAAATCACTGTCTGTGTTGTCTTGTTATTCTCTCCCTGTCACAGAGCTATTAAAGCCCTGGGCTTAAGAACATAAAATGTCTCTCCAAGACAGAGCCCATGGCCTCTGCTGTTGCAGTTTCCCTGTGTGTGTCCCTCTACAGCATAGCTGTGTATGCCAGAGAAGGAAATAAGGAGGAGTACTTGGTCCCCACTGGCTTAAGCCTTGAGACACAAAGTGCTTTTCTTCCTCTGCCACTCACAAGGAAATGGGTTACCATAAAGACAGCAAACAGCCTGAAAATAAGATCTTCTGCTTAAGGTTGGTGAAGCTCTTGGAAATGATCCTTAGCAGTGGGATGGAGGTATGATGGCACTTAAAAAGAGCCACTTGGATCAGTAGTTTTGCACAGACACCTTGGTCCTTTACTGTTTTCACTAGGTGAGCACCACCAGAGGCACAGAGTGATGTATTTTCCACCGAGTGTTATTTGCCTGTAACTAAGCAGCTTTGCCTTGGGTGTATCATAGACCATATGGGGCTCCTGCACTGTGAGGGTGACTTCTTCCAGCACCAGGACCATAACACACACAAGGGAGAGCTTGCAAAAAGAAGGGATTTCAACTTGAATTTGATGCTTATTTTATTTAGGCTTTAGCCACCTCACCCAAATTCACAGGGTGGTGAAGGATGAAGTTTTCCTCTGCTTTTGTTTCATTTGGGCCCCATGACAGCAATTCTTGGGCACTTAGCAGCAGTAGCACAGGAATTGATTTCAGCAGAAGCAGACAATTCCCTAAATTATTAATGTTAATAGTGGACAAACCACAGGACACAAGCAAAAATATACTGAAGGAAGAACTGCAGAAAGGCAAGAGGTAGCTGGAACCATCAGGGTGATAAGAGACAGAACTGGGATAGAGAGAGATGTCCCAGGTGACTGGGACCAAGACAGAGCACAAGCAAAGGAGGCTTTGGGCAAATCCAAGAACAAAGAAGTGCACTCCTTGGAGATGGCCCCAAGTGCTATGGGCACATGCACTGTTACCTATCAAGGTTTAATAACCAGCACCAAGCATCTCAAATACAGAAATTCCTACATGCAAGATGTGTGCCTCATGCCTGCGTTAAAAACGTGGGGGGGGGGGGGGGGGNGGGGGGGGGGGGGGGGAGGCAGTGGACATTACAGTGTTGCCCCCATCCTCTGCAAGGAGGTGACCCTTGAGCTTGCCCAGTCTGTATGACACTGGGTGGCTGGTTGGCAGACTGCCTGCCATGTCCTAGTTGTGTTTCTCAGAACCCCTCTGTGTTTTCAGCTGATTTGCTTTGACATCAGCAGCCGGCAAGAAGTTCTCTGTGTCGGGGTGTGTGGGAGTGCTATGTGACACCTTAATCATGCTAAACAGGAACACGCATTCACATTGCCTCGGCGTTTCAAAGAAATGTGGCTTCCTTTGTGCTGCAAAGAAAGAGTTGGCTTGATTGCGACTCTCCGGTGCCTGTGAATTAGGGGCTCAGGATCTCATTCTGGGAAGAAAAGGGAGATAAACCGTATTGGGCTTTTGAGCTACAACCATCAGAGTTCAATTTCTTGCTGGTAACTGGGGGTCATTTTGAGGAGAGCTGTTTCATTTAATTGGCCAATGCATCAAGAAATCAGATTTTGTTCAAAAATAAAAATCGGTGTAGAGTCAAAGCATCAGCAAATATCATAACTAGACCCCAATTTCTGAACCAGTTGTCATTTAGCACAGGTGTTAGAAACTATGATTCAAAGTCCAAAAGAGCAATTAACTTGTTAATTTCTTTCTTCTTCCTGAATGGGTGACAAACATTTAAAATCTCGGTGAAAACTGGACTAGTGATAGTTCCGTATAGATTTGGCTGAGCATTCACTGGTCTGAATGAGATGAAATAATGGCAGGGAAGAGATGGGAGAGACCTGCTAGCACAGGGCCAGGCGAAGAGTGATATGTGACGTAGGGTGGGATTTTGGAGCTGCTGTGGTATGTGGTAATGCCATTAGAGAAGCTGGATTTGCTAGTGTATTCATCCTGCTGACAGCCTCGCTCACTCAGCCTTGCTTATCCAGAGACATAGGACTGCTTGGATGCTCAGCATGAAAATGCCTTTCATTTTTTTTTGAGATTGATGCGATAACATTAAAAACTCTACATTTGGTGCATTACTATGCGTAGTAATAGGCTGTTGAATCTGATAAATGAATTTGAATGATGATGCTCACTTTAGAAAAAGGCTGTGTTCTTGCTAGATATGTACGCAAAACATAGGTCTGAAATGGGGTATTGTCCAGTAACCACTGTCATGGGGCAGTAAGGTTTGCCATGGGATTCACCAGATGTGTGATAATTGTTGGTGCCCAACAGTTCTAGTTTTCAGCACTGAATTAACTATTACCTAACCTTATTCACATAGCGTGCAAGAAAAGTAGGTCACTCAAGACAGCAGGTACTGCTCAGCTTGGAAATCCATTTCTGCATGTTCACAGTTCAGCAGCTCCTCTAGAGGAAGGATTACAGCCATTGCCACCAGGCTCCAACCTGAGGCACTGCTTCAAAAGAGCAGTGACCTGTGTTCTTCTCCCCAGTACAACGTGAGGGTGTTTTTCCTTATTCATGTGGGCTTCTTAAGACAGGAAATGTCCTTTTCCATCTTCAGTGGTAATGATTTTCCTGTTTTAATGGAGAGCTAATGATGAGCTTGCCCTTGCTCTCTGAATCAGGGCCTAGACTTCCAGTCTCAGAGTGGGAAATGATGTCTCTACAGCAAGGGGAAGCTGAAGGATGAATTTCTCCTCCCATGCCTTGGTCTGCTGTTCCACTGCAATGTCATGAAAGCCAGGTGCTGCCCAGGAGCAGGATGAGCCCTGCTCCCTGTGGATGCCATGGGCCAGTGGGGTCAATGGTGGTGTGTAGGACCTAGGGACAACAGCAGATCGAGAGAGGTTATTCTCCCCCTCTACTCTGCCCTGGTGAGGCCCCACCTGGAATACTGTGTCCAGTTCTGGGCCCCCCAACTCAAGAAGGATAGGGAGCTGCTGGAGAGAGTCCAGTGTAGGGCCACCAAGATTATTAGGAGAGTGGAACATCTGCCCTACTAGGACAGGCTGAGAGAGCTGGGTCTCTTCAGCCCAGAGAAGAGGAGACTGAGAGGAGACCTCATTAATGTTTATAAATATGTTAAGGGCGAGTGTCAGGAGGGGACAGAGCCAGGCTCTTCTCAATGGCATCCAATGTTAAGACAAGAGGGAACGGGAGTAAGTTGGACCACAGGAGGTTTGGTATTAACCTGAGGAAAAACTTTTTTACAGTAAGGGTGCCAGAGCACTGGACCAGGCTGCCCAGGAGGCTGTGGAGTCTCCTTCTCTGGAGACATTCAAGAGCTGCCTGGACACATCCCTGTGTGACCTCGTCTAGGTGATCCTGCTCTGGCAGGGAGGATTGGACTAGATGATCTTCCTAGGCCCCTTCCAACCCCTGGCATTCTGTGATTCTGTGAGATGGCCCAAGAGCTAGGTGCTGATAGGGCAGCCTTGCCCTTGGAAAGCAGGACGGTATGAACTGGCACAAGCAAGGTAAGTTTTTCCTATGAGCCTCTTAAGAGGAGTTCAGCATTAGACTGACAACACTGGATGTTTGTCCACGACAAGCTGCTCTTTCCCACGGTGCTCAGGTGTTCTCCTTTGCCTTGCTCAGGGGGATTAAGGCAGTTTGCATGATCTTGGCACCCAACCTTCCTAACGCTTTGTGCTCTGAATCTAGCCTACTAGGCTGGGGTTAGCTGGGCTGGACATCTGCAGGAAAGCAGACCCAGGCAGGAGCTTTCCACAGCATACTCACAGCTGTGTTACCACCCAGTCCCACACCCAAACATGCTTTCTGTCACCTCCTGCTCTTGCCTTCTTTAAGTTATGTGCCCAGCTGCTGGCCAGTATGGCAGGAGGCAGACCTGTGATGGCAGGTTTCAGCACAATAGCAAACAGCAAAGTGTTTTTATTCCCTCAGCTAAAATACATCTACTTACATCTTTATACAGATTGAAGAGCAGTGCTGGCATCAGGCCAGCGTCCATCACTGCTCTTTGTGAGTGGGTAGAGTGAAGGGCTATGCATTTGTCAGAGCTTGGGGATCAATGTCACTTTAGAGCTGTGGTTAAGCAGTCACACAAAATTACCTGTGTAAAAATACAGTGCAGGGAATGTTAGCTAAGCTTCACTTAGATCACTGCAGATGTGTTATTTTGGGAGAGCATTCATACTGTGCAGTCCTTATTCAGACAAAACTGCAATTGACGTAATTTTTTCCATAATGTTGCTTTTATTTGAAATCATATCTATACATCTTGTACAAATCAAACTAATAATAAGCATTTCCATGGCAGACTCTACTTATGGATTAATTTTGGAATTTAGTTTATAGACATGATTTGACTTCAGTGGGATTTATGTCCCTAAAAGGACTGCAGCAGCAGGGGACAAATGCTAGAAAGTGGCTTTTTGTCTATAACTCAACATATTTGTTTGTGGAACCCTGAACAATGTTCCAATCTATCTGAAAACTGCCTTGTCGCCTTGTGATTTACAGCATTTTCCTTTGCCTTTCCTCTCTCCGACTCAGTTGGTATTTCTTACAAGGCAGGTATTGTCAAATCTCTTTCTTCAAACATATAATAACCACCTTTTGTATTGAACAGGCATATAAATTACTCAGCTTATATGACAGAACAGAAAATAAAGAGTTGAGTATCTAGCAGAGATGCCAAAGAGTGATGTTATTATAACCTTACTGTGAAAGATTTGCCAACAGAAAGTTATATAGCAGTGAGGTAGCTGATGACAGTATTTCCTTTAGTACACCAAATATTAGAAAACATTATTGTATAATACATTCCCAGACAAATCACACCTCTCATCAGGATGTTCAGTAGCCATCCTTGTGTAGAACAGATGGAAGTTAGAGCTTAAATAGACCCCAGACCCTCAGGCACTGAGAGACATACCATCACAGGGTTTACACCTGTCATTCTTACAGTCATATTATTCAATCCTTCTTTGGATTTTTTCCATGATGTTTGTTTTTAAGTGAAAAATAGTGCCCCTGCAAAATTAAAATCTTGCAGGTTTTCAATTTTCTTTCATGAAGATTATACTAGGAATAGAATAGCTGTTTTAAGTGGAGTGGTGCAAATGAAACCAAATGACAGCCACCCATCCTTGCTTGTGCTGCCATCAGATGTAAGGGATTTATGTTCAGGTTCTTTGTCCCGCCAGTTTCTGTGAACAGGCTTGGCTTCCCCAGGCACCTACAATCATCTTCTGGGTGGAGCAATGCAATCCACCCTGGCAGCCAGCAAACACAGTGTCCCTTCAGTGAAGAGGTAAAAGGAAGCACACTGTAGCCTTGTAGAAAAAGCTGAAGAATTCAGTTTATATGGGACAAGAAGATTACAGGGTTGAGAGGCAGCTTAGACAAAAGCACTTATAGCTGCCTCTCCATGTTGGAATTTATCCACTCAAACTTGTACTGCCCTCTCTAAGCCTCAGAATAAAGTGGCCTTTCCAAGGGTAATCAGGACAGCACAATACATCCACTGAAACAGAAACCCAAACCATTATCTTGTCAGCTCTGTTCTCAGTGGCTGACTGCATCCTGAGGCAACCCTGTTACTTAGTGACTGGTGGGAACAGCTACCCCTCCCCTCAATATCACCTACGGCACCTGATCAATAACCAGCAGCATTATCATCAGCACTTCCTGCTTGATTTATCAGTGCTTGTAAGCAATCAGCTGAGTTTGGATGGAGGCTTAGGGTCAACCAGGCTGAAGAGAGGTAAAAGCTGTTGGTAGCCATTTACTCACGGTTAGGAGTTGGTGCACAGCTCCACCTCACGGCAGCTGCACAAATATGCAAGGGAAGTATTAGAGCTGTAGCTGGTACTCACAAATGACGTTGTTTCGGTCTTGGGTAAAATAATCACCAAGTGTCATCAAGTCAGACTTCATGGACATTGGAAATCAGGGTCAGGGGCAGCCAAAATCTCAGTGTTGAGGTTTTTCTACTGAAGGCATTAAAGTCACACACAGGCTTTGGCTGGTCTGTATTGTTTCCCCTCTCTGCACTATAGATGGGGTGAATAGTGCTGCCCACCATAAAGGCCACCCGGTACTTCCCATTATCCTACTCTGTTTTCATGTATTTATTAATATTTTTTTACAAATTCTGGGGAGGCTGAAAATTTGCAGGCCCAGTGTCTGCTTTGGAGAAACTTGCTGCAGAAGTGAACTAGTTCATGGACACAGGATGAGAGCAATGTGAATGTGCATTTGTTCTAAAACAGGCTTGCAGACCTCATTATTTGCCTTTTCAACTGCTTCTGTGCCAATGTTTCAGCTCAGGAACATGGCATTTGCTAGCCTGAGGCTAAGCCACACTGTGCATGTGCTTCTTCTTGTTCCCATCAGAGCTAAATCATAAACATTAAAAGTTTAAAACGTTGTGGCCTCAGTAGAGACTTACTCATCATCTGATTCTCCAGACGCTGCCTTTAGTTCCTCATGGCGTCCACATCCCCTGGGATCTCCAGCACAGCTTACAGGAGCCCTGCAGCTTGTCCCCAGCAGCCACAAAGGGAACTAAGGTAGGAGCCAAGGTGGCCAGGGACACCCTCCCGGGCAGCGCCACTCCTGTCCCCGGCACAGCAGCTCCCCGTCCGACAATCTTTGCTGCCCTCACATGGCACATGTAGGAAAGAAAATGAGCCTGTTTTGAGCAAATTAAAAGGCATGGTTTGAATGTGACATCTTCTATTTGTGAATGCTAGTACAGGCTCACAGGCAGTTTTGCAAGTGCTGATGTAACGTTTTCCACAGTAGTAATACTGGAAAAGGATCATCCCTGGACTTTGGCACATGCAAAGCTGTGTTCAATAAGAACTCTGAGCTTCTGTGTGAAAGGTCTTCAAATATATATTTATCAAACCAACCCATCAATCTGCACTTCCCCAGTCAGGGAGTCCTTGTCTGCTCTTTGGTAAGTGGGTTTTTTCTTTATAATGTGATTTTCCTCTTCACTAATGCACTCCAAGATTATCAGGAATCTAGTCAGCTAGACCTCCTAAGAGCAAATCATTACCTAGGAAAATACTGCTTACCCCAAAGACCAAATCCAGCCTCAAGCCTTGCTTTGAATAGGTATAAAAGATGGATGTTCCAACCTGATGGTAAGAGTAACAATTTTATTTGCATTACGGTCTTCTTCCTGCTCTTACTAGTAAACAATGCATTTTACAAAAGTATCAAATAGATACATAGATAGATCTATGAAGAAAGTCTGAATCTGCTTCTCAAGTATGAGAAACTCTCATACTCTGAATGTGTTCAATACAATATCCCACATCAATTTCTAGTTACCACTTAGTAGAACTTTTCTTTCATTTTTTTAAGCTTAATTTAGTATAAGGTTTTTCTTACCGTTCACCTCCACGTTGTTAAATCCCGAGATAATATTTGCAGTGTGATACACTGCTATGTGTAATTGGTCTGGTAGCAATTACTAAAACCAAAGAAAGCTTGTTGTACAATGACTGGTAACCTAGAGCATGCAAAGGACTAAAACTGCCGTATCATGGGATGTGTGCCATATTCAAGTATAGGTCACATGTGCAAGGGCAGATTTGAGAAGATAAGCTCCTAAACTGGCCTATCTCTGGGAGAAAGTAAAGCTGGCAGACTAAAACAGCTGAGCTAATAGCTAAGTTGATCTTTAATCCATCTTTGTTGTAAACTATCTAGAAAGAGATCACTAGGCACTAAGTAGCCTGTGTGGATGAGTTAAATGATTAAATCTGAGAAAAATCACTGAGAAACTGAGAAAGTCAAAGTTTTGAAACCTAAAATCTACTGTTATGGCATAATTGTACAAAGTGCAAGGCAGAGGAAAGGCAGCTTGCTTTTCTTCGTGCCAGGCAAACAAAATACAGCTGATGTTACTCTGGATTAGTTCCTTGATCTGGTTTACGATGTGTGCAAAAATAGCACCCTTGGGAGGAGCAGATGTAACTGGTGAAGGTGGGATGAAAGCATTTGGTCATGCTGTGCAGTTTCAGTCTATGGATGCATGAAGGGCTGTTGTACAGTTGGAAAGAAAGTGTCTTTTCAACAATGGTAAGGTTTTATAGCTGCCAGAGAGCTGGAGTAGACTTTGTGCTGGTGGCTGTTTGGATGTCTGGCGGTGACTTTGCTGATGCAGTTAGATTTAGCTGCTCAGTTGTGTTTCCCCTCTGAAAGAGACCAGTTTAAAAGATCCAGTGAGTGCACAGCATGAAGAAAGGCACTTATGAGCGAAGCCAGAAACCTGTACACTTCTGCTGAAGCAGCAACTTTTCTACTACACGAATCTGAGCAGAAAACTGCTAGTACTGGATGCAGGCAGTGAGTGGCATCATGGTACTACAGAAGCAGCAGCAGAGCAAAAACCTGAGATGGTTAGACACAGCAGAGAGAAGAGAAGCTGAGGAAGGTTATTTTTACGATGAGGATCCTACCTGTATTTCAGTGTCCTGATTGTATGCCCAAGCACAATAAGCTGCATACACTGCAGCTTATGAAAATAAAGTCATTTGCCAGTGGAGCTTGTGTTGCTCCTTCCTCTCAGCCCTGTAGTCCCCAGTGATAAGGACAACAGTCATGCCTCTCCTTTCCTCTCTCTCATAAACTGATGTGTTTTCTTTATGGCTTGTGGAAATGCACAGCACAAACAACAGATCTTGATGATGGAAGCACTTGGTACGTTTGGAGTCATTAAGCCATTGCTAGGGTATCATTAAAGGGAGGATGGAAGAGATGGTACTAGAAGAAAGGGCATGAATCCTGGTAGATGTAACAAAACACGTGCCAGAGTGCTCACAAAGCAGAGATCACAGAATCATGGAATGTTAGGGGTTGGAAGGGACCTAGAAAGATGATCTTGTCCAACCCCTCTGCTAGAGCAGGATCACCTAGATGAGGTCACACAGGAACTCCAGGTGGGTTTTGAATGTCTCCAGAGAAGGAGACTCCACAACCCTCCTGAGCAGCCTGTTCCAGTGTTCTGTCACCTTCACTGTGAAAAAGTTTTTCCTTGTGTTTACACAAAATCTCCTACGCTCCAACTTAACTCCCATTGCCTCTTGTACTAACATTGGATGACATTGAGAAGAGCCTGGCTCTGTCCTCCTGACACTAACCATTAACATATTTCTAGACATTAATGAGGTCCTCCCTCAGTCTCCTCTTCTCCAGGCTAAAGATACCCAGCTCTCTCAGCCTGTCCTCATAGGGTAGATGCTCCACTCCCTTAAGATGATGCTTTAACCTCCTGGGAGAGGAGAATTTTAGGGATCTGAATAACAAAAAGATGCTCACTGGTGTTTCTGGGTCACTGGCTTGAAATCATGGCAGCCAGGAGCTCTCGGAAGGCTTGCTGATTGATCATAGCTGAGAGCTGTAGGTAGGAGAATTGAAACTGGAGCTGGATTAAGTTTGCTAACTGAAGCTTACAGTCCACTCAACACAGCTTTCCAGCTTGAGGAAATGCAACAGAAAGGACAAATAAATGTAATGTGACATATATGAATAGGAATATTACTTTGACAGTCTCCTCCTCTGTTACATTCTCAGTAGAAGCACCTATAAATCATCTGCCCTGTTACGTTTTATTATCTGTAAGTACATGATAGGGCCAGTATTGTTTTAAAACTCAATTTATCATGCTAATTTCAAACCTCAGTGCTATAATATTGACTTTCTTTTTATTACACAATTCTTTGCCTTCAGGAAAGCAGTATAGAAGATGTTAAAGTTGCCATAAACAGCTGATGTTTTTAAATATATTTCTTTTTCTTGCCAGCATGGTTCTATCATATGGTAGCTGAGAAACAGAAATACAGATAGGCATAGTTGGCATATTGGCCTCAGAACTACAAATTACTTTTTCAGTGCTATGCTCACACAGATTTAGTTTCTAAATACAGCAACATAATATTTGTTAGCACAGATTTCATTCCAGTAGTAAAATAACAGCAATGTTAATTGTAATGATAACGCTAACATTAGTGGTGTTCTCTTGCTGATAAATACTGTACTCACAGATCCTTCCTTCTGTACTCCTGAAGCAGGAAGATCTCAGCAAAGAGAAGAATCCTTGTCTCCAATTTACAGTTGGGGAAACTGAGGCATAGAATGGCTTGCCCAAAGTCACTTGTAGAGCTGGGGAAAGAAGAGTGCAGCTGTGGCTACGATCCCAGGAGGAAGTCTGCCCTGACATGCAAAACCCGTGCTGTGCAGACCACCTGCACCCACAGAGGGGTTCTGGTGAGGGGACTAGGAAGACCATGTTGCTATGAGGTATTTGGAGTCCTTTGAAAAAAGCTCACAGTTTTTTTGAGTGCTGTTCTTGTCTCAGGATGCCTATGCAGTGCTTTCTGCAGAAAGCTGTCCCTGTTCTTTTCGCCATATTGACCTCCATCATATCTGCTGTCTATACAACTTGAGGTCAAATAAGAAGAGTAAATGAACTGCCAACTGCTTTCCTTTGAATTCACCATTTTCTTCTGGATGCTTTGCAAGAGTTTTGGTTAGCCCCACTCTGACTTCCATGTGCAGTGGTATGAAGAGTCAAATGAGCCACCACTGCTCTCGTGTGAATATGAAAGGCCCAACGGTGGTCACACAGCAGCAGCATATCAGATGGTTGTGTTTGAAATGTGACCTGATGCTACAAAACCACAGCACAGCCCCAGGTATGTCCTTTGTTTTATTATTATGCTTTTTGTTCTCAGGGACCTGTAGCAAACCCTACAGAAATGAAGTATGTCCGTGTTTGGGATTTTAGGGTATTTTTTTGAACAAGTTGTTGCAAATCAGCTGCTAAAAATGTGTTTAATTTCTGATAAAAGCCCATTTCCTGTAAAACCAACTAGGATTCTCACTCTGCCTGGGCTTTTTTTTCCCTTCTGCAGTAACCTAGCACTTTTGTTCAAGAAGTATGGTCATTTATTCCTTGTCTTTTCTCAACTAAAACATATCCAGAAGCACTGCTGATCTCCACTTCAAGACTAATTAGAAAACATCTTCATTATACTGGTAGAATCAGCCTATTCCCCAAACATTCATCTTTCCTTTGAACACTAAAAATGAAAAGAAAGTAGAGTTAAACCAGCATAATGCAGGAGCTCCACACACACCAAGAGGCAATTGCAGCTTTTTGTATCTTTAGCTTATCCAAATCCTTCTGCAGAGCCTGATTTTTGAAGGGATGATTAAACACCGTTTTTGAGCAGGCTTGGGAAGGCAGCAAATTTGTTCTCAGCACACACATAAATAAAGCCATGATTGTTGAAGGTCTAAAAAAAATTGTAAAAGGTATGTCAGTGAGAAATAGCATTTCCAAGGCAGTTCTACTCTCATCTTTTCTGCTTCAGTGTTTCAACAGAAATTATTAGTGTGTGTGGGTATTTTTTTCTAATCATCATAGAGGTTTTCACAAAACTTGATTCTTTTTCTGTTTGCAGAATGTTCTTTTAGTGTATCTTTGACAAATTGTTTTCTCTGCCTTTTTTCTTTTTTTTTTTTTTGCAAATCAGCTGTGATATGTCTTTATGTATTTTAAGATACTCATAGATTTCTCGGCACAATACATTTTCTTTTCTTCGTCATCACAAGAATCAGTCATTCCCTGGCTGGGTGGGTTTTTCATTAACAAATTTCAGAACACACAATGCTTTGCATAAGTACAGAGCCACTTTTTTTAGCTTCCTCATCTGAAGGGCAGGTGTAACTAACTGTGTAATATGCAGATCAAATTCCAGGTATTTCAGCTATGCTGTGCAAGGACTATTATGAGCCTCTGAGTGGTTTTGTTGCATTAATTCTTCATGAACATTTACAGCAGTAAAGATTATCAGCTAGTGTTCTGCTAATAAGTAATGATGATGAGAAGCCAAATTAAAAGCTGTTTTGGAATTTAAAGAGGCATACCTCCAGCTGAGTCTCTCTTTTTCATTACTTGCGGTATTCACAGGGTTGGTTTTGGATTTGTGTTTTCAGATGCCTTAGCCCTCTTCTTCCTTATCTACATGTCAGAGTAGAGACAGAAAGAGGCAGACAATGACAGCAGGAGGAGGCACTGTCTTTTTTCATTATTAGTGCTGGATGAAGATGTAGGTGAAACTTCAGCTTTAAACCAAAATTTAACAGAGATAATGATCTCCCATTGTTTTCCTGTCCTGTCTTCTGCTATTATCTGTGCTATGATCCAAAGGAGCACTAGTTTTAGCTATAATAACAGCATTTCTATAATAATTTGAAGATGCAAATTATTCCACTTGAGGTGGCATTTTCAGTGTGAAACATGATGTCTGTTGATAACTTAGTTAACTATAGGTGGACTTGAACTTTGCGTTTTTTAGCTGAAGAAAAGTTTTCTTGTTCTCTGAAACACAAAATATCTGTCTCAAATACCCATCCCCACACTTCCTGGCTGACCCAGTATGAACCACTGCTACTCTGTACACATTATTTGCTCTAGCCACAGTCTGGCAATACCTTCCTTTCCCACTGACCTTATCTTTCATCTTCTGGGGGTAGCAAGCTGCTCTGCGCGAGATGCTAAAGAGAGTGCAGAACGTATGTGTGATGTATGATAATAAGCATTTGAGACATCTGCTTCTCCAGTCCTGGTCTTCTCTGATTCTGTTGACTGGTCTCCACCCTGACATCCCAGTACCTTGCTGATGTCTACCATTTGGCTTTCTCTGTACTAGCAAAGATTTTCTTTTGCTGTTTTCTCGGTTTTGCTATTTTCTTAGCAAAATATATCCTTTCTGCAACAACACTGCTATTGCAACACCAGGTGCTGAAGTCTGACTATTGACAGACTACAGAAATCATCCAAAAGCAATATCAGCTCCTGTCTTTGCTCTGTAACTGAGGCTTTCCTTTCACAGGAGTAGCCAAGGTCTCCATTTCCCATTGAAGACTTCTATAATCAGATAAGCATCTCTGTGTGTTATCTTCCATCTGTGCTGCCAGACCAGTGGAAGCCAGTGCCTGTCACGTGCAGGGAGCAGGGTATTCTTACTTTTATTTAGAGGTCCTGTAAGGAACCATGTCTTCAGTTACATTTCTGCAATTTTTTTTTGAGTTTTGCTTGTCTTCTTTTTGGTCAAATGATGTCATGTTTTGTGTTGCTTTCATAAAATACCTCAAAAAATGAACTCATTTTGCCATATTTGAACATTGTTTTGATATAAACATTTGGATTTTGCTTTAACCTATTATGATTATATTTATAAATAAAATAGGTTTATCTGAAATTAAGACTGTTATTTGAGTATATATATCAATAGAAAACATTATTCAGCTTCAACATTTTTATTATTTTTGAAATGAAAATTAACACTGCTGCATATTATCTGTTACTGACAGAGGGAACCATCTTTCAATCTATTTCCATGTAAGGTAATAAACGGGGAGTTGTCTTCTGGGCTAACTTGTACAGCCTCATTTCCAAATGTAAGTCATTTTTCTCCTGACTGCATGAGGCTGAACACAGGCTGCATACACATACTATAAATGTATATCTCAAACAGAAATGAGTGCTTTCCATCTTTCAGTTCTCACGTGGGGTTTTTTTGTTTGGTTGCTTGGGTTTTTTTCCCCTAAGGATTAAAGATATTAGGTGTTTTCCTTAAAACCTAGCTGCTGGAATTGGCAGAGTCCATGAGACTCTTACTGTTCATTAAAAAAGTAAACTATGAACTCCCTTGGTAATGGAGAAAACTTAAAAACAGAACGAGAAGACATCCCAAAGGTTTAGAAAACAGAAAGCAAAGAATTCAGAATTTGCTTAAGACAAAGCAGAAACTGTAACGATTGTTGCATTGAACTCACGTGGGGCATTATTAATGCATTATTAATGTGTGATGCAAGTCACACAGCATGAAGAGAGCTCAGGCTGTGAAGGTGGTAGAAGAGAGAGTCTTGCTGGTTGGAAGTGACATATTTCATTATTAATGTTCCACTTTCTTTCTTATGACTTCCTCCCCCCCCCCCC
>VWZO01005907.1:132826-222042 GCA_013396975.1 Bucco capensis | reverse complement strand
AGTGTCATCAAAGGTGACAGCTTTTTTTTTTAATTTTAAATTAACTAAAAAGCCTAGGCTGCTGAAAACTTGATTTAAGATTTTGTATGCTTAAGGGGGGTCTTAATAGTGTGCTTCTGCCCAGGTGGAATCAGAGTACAAAGAGGAAGAAACCTCCGTTCAACACTGACTCGCTAATCTCAGCAGTGTATCATTCATTATTCTGCACAGGATTAAAGGTAAGCTCTATATTGCTGCCTTTGAGACTCAGCAGGGCAGCTACCCTTTGTAGAAATGGGGTTAAATAATTCCTGATGTGTGGCAGAAAGGTTCTGGAGAGAAGACAGTGGGGGTTTAAATTACCTAGCAGAGACTTCTGTGTTCTAGGTTTTGTCTTCTCTCCTGCAAAATAAAGTATTCTGTAGCTTAGCTCCAGAATAAAATTACTTTCTTAATCATCAAGGAAATCTAAAAAGTATTTTCTTTGAAAATAGAGGATGGTATCTTAAAATTACTAGTCTAGTCTAAGAAAAAAAAAGTGGAGGAAACAACTTCTTTGTGTGTGAAACTTTTAACATCATTACGTATAAATCCTGGATGCTCAGCTGAAGATAATGGACCTATTGTTAATTAATTCCAATTTGGAGATCTGGCTAAATAAGAATTTGCAGTTCACATTGCTAGGTTCTTTATTCTAGACATTTTCTCCAGTTAAATGAGCGACATGTTAGAAATTTTCCATTGGAAGAAGGTTGAGGTAAAGTTCAGATTGAGTGTTTGTTTTTAAAATGGCTCATAGTGTATAAGATTGGTTTTTCAGTCAAATGTTACTGACTGAGAAGCTGTTTCTAGTTGGTAGTTACAACTACACTGTAAACTTGCTGAATTTTGTGGGACAAATAAAATCTGTTAGGAAATGCAAAATCTTCTTATATGTAGTTTTTAATATGGTGAGTGAAATAATGTGACTGCCTATCTGTGAACACACATACTTGAGAAACAGAACAAGTTGTGTGGTGGTTGATATCTGTCTGAATTTCTGATAAATGCTCCCTTGCCAACAGAAGCTTTTCTGAAGCTGCAAAGTTAAATTTGCTCTGCACTGTACTAGGAAGACTGTTATAACAGACCATGGGCCTCAGTGAATTTGCACAGGTTACAACATCACATCTTCTTCACTCACCAGTGGGTAGAGAGCAGAGTACCCAGCAGACTCTAACACAGCTACTCTGATTTGTTCTGCAAGCTAGAAGGCTGTTTGAGAGACTAGAAAACTTAAGTAGCCTATCAGGAATATCTAATTTATTCAGGATTTTAGTCATTAGTAGATATGTTATCTAAGTTTTCTCCCCCTTTGTTTATTCCCTCTTTTAAATTGTTAACAAGATTGGGTCCCTGCTCCAGGGTCTGTTGTACCTCACCCAATGCCAACTCCTACAATGATCTGCTGACGCACAGGATCTATAACGCTGTATGTTAAAAAGATGCTTATCATAAAAAGTAGAACAGAAGGTTCTGACCCTTTAATGTGACTCATTCAGTTATGACTGCAGTGTATAAAGATAACAGCAGATGAAATAACCATTTGCATTCTATAGAAATACGCTGATCCTAGAGATACACCAGATGGATGCTCCTCCAAGGCACAGGCATCTGCAATGTCTATTCCAGAAGTCTATCTCTCAATCTATCTCTATCCAGAAATTATCACTCAACTACATCATTAAAATTTCAATCATATTTTGATTTTAGTGAGATTTAGACATGTGTTTTTATATGATTACATGCTTATCTGTGTTAGGACCAGTCCTCTCTCTCCATCCCCACATAATTCTAGTGCTCTGATAAGCTGATGGTCTTTTCTAAACTTTTCTGATGTAACATGTCAGATTAAAGCTGATTTTTGCATGAGTGAGCACAGATGCAAGGAACTTCTCCTCCCTTCCTGTGTGCCCTGAGGGACTGCCTTAGACAATAAAAAAATCACTGCAGTCAGCCATATATAAAGTAGAGAAAGACCTGGGCTATGTCTTTTTAATGGTCCCAGAACAGCTTCCACCAGCAGTAGCACAGTCCACATTAAGAAAACTTCAGCGAAAGGGAAGGAAAAGGGGAAATGACCATCAAGAGAGCACATTGCAGCAGTGCTCAGTGTAAGATTCCACCACGGCTCCCTGCGATGAGCTCAGAGCAGTGCCAAAACACTCCAGTTCAGCATTGCTCATTGCTGTATGTAGCCTGCCTTACGTTACCCTTCTTCATGTCTCTCAGAGCTTACAGGGATAATGAGTGAGAGTGGGAAGCTAAAGCAGATGGTAACAGAGTGGTTTTCTCTCCTGAACTCACCTGTGGTGCTACTCTGCAGCAGGAAAGAAATGAAAGGCTGGAAGGTAACTAAGGGGAGGATCTGGGCTTTTCTTGCTATGCTACAACTCACTTCATTCGAAACTATTGTCAAATGCTGGGTTTTTTTGGTGCTTCCCACTTGCAATCACATTGTTTTTATGATAGATTTTCAATTTATTGGTTTAAAAAGCACATGAGAAAAGTTTTCCTGGTTCCCTGCAGAGCCTCCTGCAGTTTTCTGCTGAGGCTTTAGTAACATTGAATTTCTCACAGTTGATAGTACTGGTAACAAGCTGCTAGCATTTTATCACTGTGGATGCAGTGGCTGCAGTGTTTCACGTTTCAGCTGAAGATATGATTGTAGGTCCTTTAAATATACTAGTGGTCTGTGCAGCCAGCAAAACTAGCTCCAGACACTGAGTAAATAGCTAGTTAGTATGTGTATAAAAAACCCACACTTTGACACTTAGTTCAAATGTTCTCATGTGTGTTTTTAGGTTTTTACTGAGCATCTCAAATCACAGTTTGAGTTTCTGCTCAACTGAAACTTAAAAAAAGAAATAATTCTGACAAAAGAGAAGTTTTCTTCTAGCATAGCTAGCTTTGCTATGAGGAAATACTATTCCTAAGTCAGGACACTAGTATAAAATCTGGAAGCTATGTTTATGTCTTTGAAAATGTGAAATAATTATTTCTCTTCTTTTTTAAAATTGTTTTGACATCTACAAGTGAAAATTGTTACAGAAATTGTAAGGAATAGTACTGTAGTTTGTGCATGAGGATAGAGGGCAGTAACTCCTCAGAAGTTTTTTAAATGCAGTGCTGGCAAAATAACAAAGGGCAGTGACTGAACTGAGGAGTAGCTGAACACCGCAGCAGGCAACAAGCTAGCCAACCTCCCTTCCTTCATGTCAGCTTTTGCACTAACGACCTAAGTAGTTTGCTTTAAATCAATATTTACTTTAAATGTCATGATTAAGTGACAATAATTTACCAAGATTAAAATGAAACTGATAAGAATGGAGCCAAGTATACACTAGAACAGTTTTTACAAGAAACACACTTTGCAAGAAGCCTGAATTCTGTTATGCTGAGAAGATGTGCTGAGAGCATTGTACCTGTCACACAGTGTGGTTGTGTTTGAAGGTGAGTCCCCTGTAAAGTTTGTTACTTGAGCTGTTCTGATACAATCAGACAATATTCTCAAAGGTTGTCTTCATGCTACAAAGGCACTTTGAGACACTAAAGGTGACCATTAAAATCCACTGAAGGCTTCCCAGCGTAGCTGAAGCTATTGCTATGAGGAGCTGGGATGGTATAGTGACTGTTATCACTGGAAGGGATGTCCTTCCCCTCCTCCCTCCATACCGCAGCAGTTGCTGCCATCTCAGCTCTGGAATAGGGCAGCTGGGCAATGGCTGTTTGGCCGCTGCAAGCAACCTTAAGTCTAGGACTAGCCTTGGTTACTACATCCTGTACTTAAGCCTTTTAGTTTTCTTTGCAAGGGAAATAATTTGACGAAATAAAGGAATCTTCTAATGAAAGCTATTAAAAAAGCAACATGTCCTTTGCATTCAGTGGTCCCTAGTATCCCATCAGCCAAACAGTTCATGTGGATGTCTGTGTGTGAGTGCCCTCATAAATCCATCCAAAAAGAAGTAAACAGTTCTGCATAGATAACACACTCCACTTACAGAATCTGTCTTCAGCTAGTCCTGAATGATGACAGACGTCTCACTCACAAATTGGTGCTTGCTTTCTGATAGGAAACGGGATTGCAAGTTCTCTTGTCAATGAGTGTGAAATCTGCTTCAGAGTCCTGCAGATGAAAAGTTCATAAAAGAGGAGCTTGAGAATGAAGTTTTCTCTGTGAAAGTTCTGCTTATAAAATTGCAGCTCTAACCAGAAAATCTAGCTGAGCTGATGCGTATCTTGCTAAGGAGAGTAAATGCTATGGTGGTGCTTAAGTACTTAAGCTAGATAACCATAAGTGACAGTCTCTAAAATATATGTTGCTCCTGCCTAAAGACTCTTTAACATTTCTTACAATTGATGGAATAAAGCTATTCAACTTCTATCATCTACACAAAAGATATATTTTCTTTCTAGGTCCTGTGAGGAAGTGGCACCAGTTTTGTGACCATTATTTATTACACCCATGAGGCTCCCTAACCAGTCTTGTGATTCTCTTCCATGCCTTGCTTTATTCTTCAGGGGAAGTAATCAACATTTCATTACCAAATACAACAATAAGACAGGGTTGAAGTTTCCAGTGCTGTAATTAAGAAAGTGTCAGTGTCAACACTATAAATTCCCTTTTTGAGGGATTTATGACTGAAATGTTAGATTGTACTCCCTGCTGAAAAATTCTCTCTTCAGATATTATAGTATGAATTGTGATTATATTTTTTAACAATTCAAGAAGCCTTTTAAAATTATAAGAAAAAATAACTGAAAAAAAAGGAATTAAGATTTTATTCTAGTGGCTAACCTTCTCTTTAAACACACAGGCTTTGCTGGGGCTAGATTCTTCAACTCAAAGAACTATGTTTCCCAAACCTCTCCTCAGCACATGTATACAGGTTTTTTGCTGCAAAAAAGGACTGAATATATCACCCGATAGTTATCTATAACTCTGAGGTCTATACTCTCCACAGAAAATTCTGTTGTTTGCCTCAAAGATCACGCTTTTGAAGTTTGAAAGGTGGATAACAGGAGCTGCTGATTCTGACAGTAACTTTGAATTACCTATTGTGATTGTGAGGGTGTCTGAGTACTCTTACTTCTGGTGTAGTGGATGTGCTGAGTAACAGCTGGTGTTTCCAAAAGTTACTATTTTATTGTTTTGTTTTTAACAATTGCTTACTCCATCTATATGGCTGAGTTTGTTACATCCAGCAACTTACAGAACTCAGTGTTATGATCCCTATTGCAGCTATGATTTTCTTCCATGTACATATTTTCTTTGACTATATAATGACTCTTCAGCTTTAAGAGACAGAGTTTTATCAGCAGGCCTAAGGTTGGGCAAGAGATGTTGGGAGTTGGTAGGTTTTAGTCTTCCTTCCAGGACACCACCAAAGCACAACCACACTGAAGTAAGTCTAGACCCAAGTCTGATATACTTTGCAGCAAAGCCTCTGAATATCATGAAGATGGTCAAGTGCATGCCTGTGTGGCTTGCAGGTTGTTCAAGGGTGGTTCCTCTGCTGAAGCTATGCCATGTGACTAGTGAGGAGCCTGTTGGTACCTGGCCTAGTGAAGCAGAACCAGGAAGGGCTGCTGAAGCTGGTATTTGCTGGAACTTAGATTCACTGTCAACATATCCAGATGAATCCTGGATCTGACAGCTGGGATTTGGAGAATACTCTTACCTCCTGGTTGTAAAAAGCCTGGGATAACCTGCACTCATCAGCGTTCTGTGGTGGTTGCTGTATGCCTTGTAGCTTTGACCATATGAATGTTTTGGTATTAGCTTTTGCAGCCGAGGAAGTTGGATGCTTGGCACTGGTATTCTGTCATTGTTCAAAGGCATCTTCAACATGCAGTGTTGAAGGTCTTAATGATGAAGAGCTAAAAATAAAGTGTAGGCAAGACTCTTTGGTGTGATTGATACGTATTCTGCTACCAAAAATGTCTTTAACAAGATGGTTCATGAAATAGTGAACAATAAGATTATAATGGTCATCTTTTCATTTTGCCTTTTAAATGATCCACACCTTTCACAGATATTGGGATTTAGGCTCTTTTCCTTTGGTGGTGGTGTATTTCAAATGGTATCTTCAGTTCTGTTCTTTTTCCTCTCAGTAGATTAGATTCTGGTCAGTTAAAAGACATGTCCTTTTTTATTCCTTTGTGCCAGCTACCAGTCTTGGAATGAGAGGAGATGAAAAGCTGTCTATGCCATATTTAACCTCAGAGTTTAGGAATCAGCCCTTGGAACAGGGGTTCTGCTGTTGTAATGTGGAGCAGAAATGAAATTTCAGCTTTAGCAGAAATGGCCAAGAGCTTCCGTTGCATGGGGAAACGTGTTCCCTGCAGACACTGTAGCATCCCTAGCTTTGGTTTCCAGGCATTTGTTTTGTAGTCTTCTGAACTGGCATGACTTGTTTCCTTGTGATGGCTTCGATACTCTGCCTATGGACGTAGGATTTTTCCCAAGCTTTATCAGATAAGTCTGGGACAAGACTGATAGCTCAGATTTCATGGCACTGTCTGGGCTTGACTTGAAAACAGCATGTCATGTCCTTTCACTACACTTCTGAATCCCAAATGGGGAAATATTTTTAATATTTCAGATCATAAGATGAAGTTGTGATATAATGCACGTTGTAGTGGATCCCATAAAGCAAGTCATTTTTTACATGAAAATGTTAACTCCAGTGGCAGCAAACTTTTAAAGCTTTTTTTTCCTGAATGCAGTCTCTCAAGGTTCTGTTCAATGCTTTACAGATTCTCAGCCGAATTAGGTGAAATTTCCTCTTCAGACGAGAAGAACCTATCAACCTCAAGCGGCCGGACAGCAGCCGAATCATCTGTCCTAGCAAACGTGGGGACAAGGCGCCTTAGCTTTCCGTCTCAGGGGCGACTGTGGCGGCCAGGGCAGTGTGGCCGCGCCCGGGGCCCTGAAGGGACAGAGACAGAAGGGAGTTCGTCTCGACATCAGCCCAAGGGGAGACAGAGGGACGAGGGCGAGGAGTCCCGAAGCCTCCTTCCCTGGCTTCGCCGCTGAGGGAGGCAGGGCAGGGCAAGGCAGAGCGGGTCCCAGGGTCGGAGGACCCTCCCCGGGCTGAGGGGTGACAGCCGCCGCCATCGCTCCGGGTCCGCCTAGCCCCGTGCGCGGGAGGTGTCCTCGGAGGGTCACGTGACCCCGCCCCTTCCCGGTTGCGGCAGAAGCAGAAGTGGGAGCCCCGGCGAAGCGCGGCGGGACGCGGGGAGTTGAGGCACTGTCAGCCGCAGCCGCTGGTACCGCGTCGCCGTGGGAGGCAGCTCCCCGCCGCTGCGCAGGTGAGGGAGTCCCAGGGGCTCTGAGTGGCTCGGCGGCGGGAGCGGAGTGGCTGCGGCCCCTGTCCGCTGACTCTGCTCGGGCCTCTGGTGGGCAGCAGGTGCCGCAGGGCTGGGGCGGGGCAGCCATGTCCTCGCGTGGTTTTGAACTGGCGTGGGATGGTGGGTGTGAGGGAGGGTCCTGTGAGGGAAGGAGATAGCTTTCTGTGTGAGCAGGCTAGTTGAGAGGGCTGGGCTGGGCTGGGCTGCACTGCACTGCAGGCGAGGGGCTGCGAGGTGCGAGGGTCTGATAGTGCCAAGAGCAGGTGGAGGGCTCCTGGCCTTAAGGGGACAAGGGAGTGTAGGGGCTCCCTGAGGGGACTCCACCACCCTGCACCTTGTGCCTGGCCCATCTCCAGTGCAGGCCAGCCTGGAGAAAGAAGAAGGAAGGAAGAAAACTTCGCAGTGTTGTCGGCGTGTGCCTGACAGCAGCCCCTTGCTGTGCAGGGCTCTGCCCAGGGTTGAGGCCCTCAGCCTGGGGCCAGGGCTGCAGTCTCCGTCAGGCTGTGGCAGGTGGGCAAGCCTCTTGCTGCAGTTACCCTCCCCTGCTTTTTGCCAGACCACAGGGCTCAGAGGCCAGAAGCTGCGTCACAAAGCTCTGCGTGAAGAGCCATGTGTTGTTGTTATTAGTTATTAGCACTGTGGTACTGAACTGGTGTTGCTGGTGGATATCTGTACTGGCAGCGTGGTGCTGAGGCAGTGCTAGCTCAGGTGAGGTGACAGCCTAAATGCATCCAAACAAAGGCAGAGCTAGATGCAAAGGATGCAACAACCCTTTTGCAGTGCTCAGGGTACATGGGAAGACTTTGACATTGACTAGAGTCAAGCTTTGGATTACACTTTTTGGTTGACCTTGTGTGCCTAGAAAGCACTTGCTGTGTCATGTAGGTGAAGTTATGAGTATGGATTCATCACTGCTTATCTGAGATGCTCTTTGCTAGCCTGTATGTTCATAGTTTGCCTTTACTACAGTTTCTCTCTGTGTGTTACAACAAAGAGTAAAGAGTAGTAGACAGATCTTCAGATAATAGTGGTTTGTTTCACAAACTCTGAGGTACTGTAATAAAGTAAAACTAAATATACAGTTTTTTTGATAGATTAAGTGTTTTTTTTCCCCATGTGCATGTTCACTTGGTTACTTGCAGTGAGTCTTTGTGGCTTTTTAGTCCAAATCAGTCAGGTTTTTCAATAAAATACAGTATCAAAACTACTCTTACACAAACAGTAACAAATGATCTCAATTCTGCGTGTGGTACAGGACACGATCGAAGTTTAGCTTCTGTAGTGCCTCCAGTCAAAGGGAAAGTCATGTACTGTTGTCTGTGTATAAACTAAAGCTTATTATGTGTTTCTCTGATAATTAACTCAGTGAATCGTGGAAGTGATGCTGGATGTTTACACTTTAAGCTTCAGTAAATCTTTGGTAGAAGAGCAATAATGCTTCTATTGCATGTAGAGGTGTTTTGTAGCTCATACCTCACTGGTTTAGAGGTATCCAGACAATGAGGTGATGAGGGTAATTACAGAGTTCTGCTGCTTGACTTGATAGAAATATCGTTGATTCATGCAGTTGTGCAGTGGTGGGTGCAAGAAGACTGAAGGCCACCTGTGAGTGTAAGAAGACCCAATATTTAAAAGGCTGGGTCTGATATCAAAGGCTACCATGAGTTCTTTTGGGAGGTCTAATGTATTTTATTGTTAGGAAGCTCTCTGTGGTGTTAGTCTTAAATAGGAGTGGGAAACTCCAGTTGAAACTGTATGGAAGTGGTTAGATTGATTAAATATTATGATATTGTTTCTACCTTTTCTGATGAAGTAGATATCCTCAGCTACAGTATTGTTTCATAGTATGTTAAAGAGTTGCCTTATGACTTAGGATTGAAGTTAGACTGAAAACACAGTTTGCTCTGGTTTTGGGAGAAAGAGCTACTTTAAAAGGGGAAGTCCAGTGTATTATACTCAGCGGAAACTGTTTAAGAAGCCACCTCTGAAAGACAGTTCCTTTGTATTAAGGGACTAATCTCTTAAAAAAACCTACTGCATTGCATTTTCTTAAATAGCTATATGTAGAAACTCCTTTTCTTATTGTCGTTCATCTTTCATTTTACAGCTACACCTTATGCTGTAAAAGGCAGGAGATTTATATTTTGTTATATTCTCCTGAAAAACTCATTTAAAAGTTGAGATTTTTATTATTGCAGTGAAGTGTTACTAAACTAGTTAAACCTTGTTCCAAATCATGGCATAGTTGTTTTATTAAAATTCTTAATGAAAAGAGTGAAGTGGGAATACAGAGTTTCGGGGGGTATTTTTGTAAGAAAACCAGACACTGTATGAAGATTTTAATTTGATTTAGTTTTTATTTTCCCCTCCTTTCATTTCTGTTATTACAAGTCACTGTAGCAAGACAAGGTGTCTTTCTTGTTAGATGCAAGCCTGTGATTATTTCAATGATTATTTGGTTAGTCTTGTGGAGTCAAAAAGGATCAGTTATATTCTACCTAAAATCTGCCCTTGCAGATATTTAGAAGTTGTCTGCTCCCTCTCAGTTGTAGGGTTAAGGTATAGATATATTTTTTCAGTATTGTAAGCAAAGGGTACTCTATTTTCTTATTACAATAGCAAGCTTAGGATATTAAACACCAAATAATGTGTATAATATTTTGTAAAACATGGAGTGAGACACAGTTCCTGTTGTAGAGTACCTCAGGTTCACTGTGAGCAAGGCAGAAGAGGCCACCCTGAAGGTAAGAAGGGACTGTTCTCCGTTAGCTTATAGAAATAAAAAACAACAACTGTTTCTTGAAGTGGTAGAAATTAACAAGGGATGGAAAAGATTGCACCAGCCAACCTCAAAGTCAGACAGATTGCAGCAAAAGCAGCTAGTGACATGATGTGGAAAGAGAGTTTTGTGATATTAGTGAGAGAGAGCAGTCTTTAGTGAAGAGCAGGTCAGGAGATCATGAGGGGGGTGAGGAGGAGGAGGGTTTGAAGAAGTTACTAAGGGGAAGAGAGAAGTGGTATGGTCGAGTTAGAGATCAACACAGAAACTGAAACTCCTTGTGATGGAGAGTAGTGGACTGAGGAAAAGGAAGAGAACCAGGGGAGATGCTGTGGCTGGTGGCTGCATGTGCAGAGAGATTCTTTAAACCTGGCCTGCTCAGGGATGTGATTAAGGGAGGTGGTTTGGAACTGTGTGGCAGCAGCTCCTGCTTACTTGTGTGAAAATGATACACTTCTTTCTTTGTACGTGGATGAAACAGTAGGTTTCAGAGCATCCTCTTTGTAAATAATCTCACTGAGGAGTTATCAGGCTTGTAATTAGCTGTTTGATGCAGTGATGTGTGAGAGCAAAGCACAGGAGCTTGCTAGTATTTATGAGAGCTGCTGTGCATTCATCTCTCTTTTGGCTGTTTTGTGCCAGGATGTGTCCCAGGTATATGTACACGAATACCTGCTACCTGGCGTGTGAGTAAGGAAAAATAGATTGCGCAGGAGAAACACAACCATGAAGTTTTAAAAGTGTATAAACTGAGACTTTAGACATAGCCAACATTTCTTTCATTATTTTCTCCTTGTTTTACTTACGGCTCTCAGAAAGATAGTTAGCTGGTTTAAATTCTCATGTAAATCTCATATATGTTTAAATTCTTGTATAGTGCAAGAGTTCATGCAAACTGCTGTCATTTCTTGTTATTATTATCTTGTCATTGGATTGCTAGGCTTCAGTCATGAACACTTCTTTGTTCCTCCTGATGTAATATCAAGAAGACACCACACTGGCTGCCAGAGCCTGTGAAGCTTCTCAGATTTCAGCGGTCTCTTCAGGCAGCAAACTGATGCTTCTGTAGTAATACAGGGCAAGAAGAAAAACAAACCTGCTGCGGTTCACCAAGGGGGACAGCATTTTGGTTGTCTGAAGATAGCATTGGGAATATAAAAAAAATAATCCTGGGAGAGTGTAGAAAGATTTTGAGTATGATTCTAATCTGTTGCAAATGTCTCTGTTCTCATGTTGATATGTGGATTGTCAATACTTAGTACAAAATGGATTTCCAGATACTGTGCTCTGGAACACTGCGTACTTCGGTGTTGGAAGACTGAGGAAGCAGTTAGTGGTATGGTGCAGCTAGAAGAGAGGCATTGGTCTTGCTGAGAAATTTAGATCACTCAGCTGTTTGTTTTTAATAGATTTTTGTAGCAGTGTATCACCACAGTGTCACTGATACCACCCTCTATGAAGATTGTTTATGCTTTCTTTCAGGATAAGCTGGCAAGATGCTGCTAATATTAGCCATCTATCTACCTTGTTTTTGAATAGACAGCAGTCTCTGTTAGGTAGCTTTAGCTTACACAGATGAGATTTTTGAAGAAATGAAGAAAATAATAATATTGAAATTTCTCCCTTTACTTTCTTTTTTTTTTTTTCTTTTTCTTTTCAGGACACTGGAAACCATAAGAAGTTTGATTTGAAAAAAAAAAATGCCCAGAAAGAGTATAGACTATGGAGCACTGCCAGAGTATGAGAAAAGCCAGATCAAAAGGAACTTGGAGTTGGGAACTGTGATGACAGTATTCAGCCTTAAGAAGAGTAGTCCTGAAAGGAGGACTATTCAAGTCATAATGGAAACCAGGCAGGTAGCATGGAGCAAGACAGCTGACAAGATTGAAGGTTTCTGTGAGTATTTGCAAAGTGTACCTGAGCTTGGAGTTACTAATAAATTGATGTAATTGTTAAATACTGATTTCATAGAATCATAGAATTGTCAGGGTTGGAAGGGATCTTAAAGATCATCTAGTTCCAACCCCCCTGCCATGGGCAGAGACACTTCCCCACTAGATAAGGTTGCTCAGAACACTATCTAGCCTGGCCTTAAAAAGTTCCAGGGATGGGGCTTCCACCACCTCTCTGGGCAACTTGGTCCAGTGTCTTACCACCCTCATGGGGAAGAACTTCTTCCTAACGTCCAATCTAAATCTACACTCTTCAAGCTTATATCCATTCCCGCTAGTCCTATTGCTGCCTAACATCCTAAAAAGTCCCTCCCCAGCCCTCTTGTAGGCACCCTTCAGATACTGGAAGGCCACAATAAGGTCTCCTCGGAGCCTTCTCTTTTCCAGACTGAATAATCCCAACTCTCTCAGCCTGTTGTCATAGGAGAGGTGTTCTATCCCTCTGATCATCCTCATAGCCCTTCTCTGGACATGTTCCAGCACATCCATATCTTTCTTGTAATGGGGGTTCCAGAACTGGACACAGTACTCCAGGTGGGGCCTCACGAGAGTGGAGTAGAGGGGGAGACCTGCTGGCCACGTGTCTCTTGATGCAGCCCAGGACATGGTTGGCTTTCTGGGCTGCAAGTGCACACTGGCGACTCATGTTGAGCTTCTCATCCACCAACACCCCAAAGTCCTTTTCATCAGGGCTGCTCTCAAGCCACTCACTGCCCAGCCTATATCGGTGCTTAGGATTGCCCTGACCCAGATGCAGGACCTTGCACTTGCTCTGAGCCTTTGTTAACACAGTGAAGTTTTTTGGCTGAGAAGAGCTTGGCAATTTGCTGAGAATATTCTGAATTGTTGTAATGTAAGTGAAGAATCTTCTGCATCTTGTTATTTAGGTGTCTAACACTACTTAAATATGATTTATATGCTTTTATCTTAAGCCCCATTCTCAGAGTTTTTTATTTGAATATGATGGTGCTTGTGTTCTCTGAACTGAGTTAGAGTGACAACTGTTTTGCATCACTAAACATCAAGATGTCTTGTAAATTCAAGCGAGTAGTACTTCTTCACCCTTTCTCTCTTCAAAAAGGAAAAAACTTCAAATACAAGGAAACTGAATTAAAATTTCTGTTTTCTTACGGAATTTGCTGTTTCAGGATAGAAATCATTATTTAGGACCATTATGGGAAAGTTTATCCTCACAATAACAAAAGGCAGCTACTGTTATACTGGAATGAGTGGACCTGTGCAAGGGAGATGTAGGATCATATATACTGCTCCATGGCCCCAAATGTGGAAGAACTATGTATTTTTGTATTTCAAATTGCATTACTGTTGAAAGAGTTCCTTCCATTAAAAACCTGTCAGCATTTCTGTTTAGAATAGTGTGAAAGAGTTTCTAGAGTTATGGCTGTTCCCTGCTCAGTGCAGATCTGTTTATCTGGATGAGTAAAATGGAGATACCTTTCTTTAGAAGACTCTTTCTAGATCCAGACCTTTGGTATTGTCCTGCTTTGGATTAGAACAGAACTAATTTTGTTCAGTGATTTTACTTTCTAGCTAAAGCTCCTTTAATTAACTGCACTTTCTGAAACTAATAGCATGTTATAGCAGACACTGCTTGCTTCTAGCAGTGATAAGACCTAATGTTTAGATTTACTACCAAGGACTGGTATGCAGACCAAGGTCACTGCTCTTTTAGTCACCTGCTAAGACTGCAGAGTGCCTTACATATGCCTTTCCTACACCAGCTAGATCCAACACAACTCATTGTCAAAACCAAAGTGGGAAGAAGGGAGCAGTGCACCTCTGAGAAATGTCTCTACCGTGATGTCTGGCATGCAGGGTTTCATTAGTGTATTAAAATGAATGCCAGCAACATGTGCTTCCTTATGTGGGCCTGTAGAGAGGTATGCAAATAGCTGGAGGAAGCAGGTCTGAGCTAGATGTGACTGTGTTCACCCATGCTTGGACCTGTTTTAGTCATCTTTCTATTGTTCTGTACATGGAGACATTTTAGATGCCCTAGTTGCTCTACAATCAACTGAGGGAAATACTTGTAGATGCTGGCTACAAAATGGCAGAGCTTTTTCTTCTGCCTCTTACTTATTAGTAGCATTTATTTTATGTTCTGCATTGTCCTCACTTTAAAGTTAACTGTTAAAGATAACCTGAAGTTTGCAAGGTAGTCTATGGGACTACTTGTAGGGCTCAGAATCTCAGTGCTGTTGAGCCTGTTACCAAGGTCAACAATGCTAAAAGATTGGTTTAACTTCTGATGACAAATGTTTTTCCCTTGAGGAGTTGCGGGAGGGTTTTTTTGTTTGAATGGGTTTTTCTCCTTCCTCTTGTGCTTTGTATGTTGCAGTGTGATATTGATACTTGATCAGATCACCTGTGCTTTCAAGCCACTGTGGGTTTTATATTTCTTGGTATGCACACTAACTCTGGTTTCAGTGGAGCCCATGTCATGTCAATGTAAAAATGTAATTTGAACTTTGAAGGTGATTTTGAGTGTAAAAGGAGAGAAATAGAGGAGCACTTTTTACAGGGCCATGGATGTAAAATCCATAGCACTAGATCTACAGCTGGCATCAGACACTATTGCCAGGAAAAATAAGCAAATCTTTTCAAAGTCTGGGGTGAACCACAGTCTTCTCCCACCACTGTTCCTTGCTGTAGAACAGCCTGACTTAGAAGCTGCCTGATGCTAGGAAAGGCATTTGGCAACTTTGATTATGTAGCAGAGGAAAGTGTGTGGTAGGGGACTGTGTTTTGCATCGAGGGATACCCTTGTACAGGTGGGACCCAGTATGGCTTGGCTATAGTTTGTTTACTTGTAGGTTTTATTGACCATGGTACACTCATGGGTTTGCAATATAAGAACTAAAGGTCTTGGTAAATTTGTAGAGCTGAACTTTTGTTTTACCGACGCATAAGAGAAGGAAACTTCAATTTCCTTGTACAGAGGAAATTGATTTGCTTGTTTAATTTGTAATGGACCCTTTCCTGCAGAAACTAGTTTATGCATACTAGATCCATGATTGTGAAGCTGTGACATACCAGCATGATTTATTGCAGTGTGTTGCTCAGCATTTTACTTCCTTACAGTTCTGCTTTGTGTGTTTTTTTGTATGTTTACCCTTTACAGCTGTGTGTGGGTCTGTGTGGTGGCCCTGTTGTTTCTCTCCACTTCACACTGTCACAAGCTTGCCACACAACAGGTGTGTGTTGTACGTCCCTGTGGTATCTCAGGGTCACCTCTGCCTCCATGTCAGCTACTTTGCCACTCTGTTTCTTTGCTAGGATACCAGCTGACCCATGAACAAGTGCACTGTCATAGCTGAGCTAGTGGTGGAGGAAGCTACTGAACAGCAGTGAAAGGCAGAAGGGAAGGATGGGGTGGTCAGTATGGGAAGTGCTTGTCAGTACTCTGCTAAAAGACATGTCTGTGTGACCAGCAGCTGGGGTTTGCTGACTGAGAACATGTCAGTACGACCAAATAAAGCCTCCCAGATTTCTTTGTATTGTGATATAGGTATTTATATGTACATGAATAAACTAGGGCCCAAAGAGGTTATGGCATTGACGCATGTAGAGCATATGTGTGGCAGGGCGTAAATCTCCAGGAAGCTGATCTGCAGTGGTTATTTCATTCTTTATCAGATGCAGAGTGCTTTAAGGACAGTTATTAAGGGAAAGTTTGTGGCGACTAGAGTTTGATTAGTCACTGGAAAATATGTGGGTTTCTGCATACTCTTCCATAATTCCTTGTGTTAAGTGATGATTCACAGGCAGGAGAATTTATGCTCTGAGAAATCCATGCTGACTTCCTTGAATGTGCAACTGTATGATATTTAATGATCAAAGCTCATTGGAGAAGCAGTGCAGCCATACTATAGTCACATAGATAACAGGACCAGATCAGGCCACATCCAGTTTACAAGATCAGGTGAAATGCAGGGATGTATAGTTTAATGTAATGGCAGACTCTTATGTATGTTGTAACAAGTAGGGCTCTTCTAGGTAACAAGGGTTGGGATTATTTAATCTTTATTGTTGTATTTTGTGAAATTTATCCTCCAGCCCGTTTTCCCTGAAATTAAATTGTGCTGATTTTGCTTTTAAAATCTTTGCTAAAATGACCTGCCAAAGAGAACAAATTTTGCTTCCATGCCCCCTTTTGGCTGTGGGATATGTTGGGAAATTTAAAAACCTAACACTTAAGAGATAATTTATGCAAGTGGCTTACATTCTTAAACATAAACGTGGGATATTTTTTTCCAGAGGTTGAACAGCTAAGTAATTTAATTAGTAGAATTGTTAGTGCCATTTTTTTTTCCCTTTTGGAGAAGATGATATAAACATTTACAGCATCTGTACCTTTCTGGGAGAACTGATGAGTATCTACGTATTCTGCTGAAGAGTGTGAAATGAGTGCTTCTTTGGCTTGACCTTGTTAGTTTCTGGTAGTGACTTCTGGGTTTGTTTTTTTACTTCTAGTAGAATTTCTTTATGTCTGAATTTCCTTACTGTTCCAGACAAAGTAATAAGTAAACTTATTTCACATTGAAAACTTCATGCCCATACTGTCATTTGTTTTCCCCTGTATTCTGAATACTGTTAAAAAGCAGTATATCACTGCAAAAGTGAATCCACTTCTTTCTCTTTGTGGAGTCTCTTTTCAAATGAACATTAAAATTCACCTTTTTTCTGTTTTGAAATTGCCGTGTTTCAGTTATTACCCAAGGGATCTTTGTGTAAGTCTTCAGCTGAGTATTTAGTGCTTGGTTTCCATGGTCAAATGAAAAAAATGTATGTGTGTAGCCTTTAGCTGTTTTGAGATTATTTCTTCCTTTAGCAGCTCAGTTCTGCAGTGTTTAATGCTAACTTACAACAACCAGAATTCCTGTCATGGCCAGCCACTGAGATAGGGATGGAATGAACTTCACAGACCTGAGTACCCCTAACGTGATTGACCAGAGCGAGTGTGAGACATAGATACTCCTATACACTTTCCCCAAAGTCTGATTTTTACGTGGAAACATGTTTGTTTTACTTTGTTGCATGGGGTTGAATGTAAACTTTTATGGGCATGTATGTAAATCTTACCCTATTCTTGTCTCATTTTGTGAAGGTGCCTTTTAATTGTTATTATGAAGGCAGTAGCCATTTGAGATGTATGGCCCCTTGAATTCAGAGGTCAAGCTGGAGAGGGCTGTAATATGTTTTTGCTCTGCTGAGCAGTCTAGTGAGAAGCTATAAATTTAATGGTAATTTGCTACTGTACATAACAGCTCTGTGTGACCTGATTACTTAAAAACCTGTGGGTTTAAAAGGCACACTTCTCTAAAGCTTATGTCAGTCACACAGCTAAATCCCCAGAGGACCCTTGGAGAGGTAGTCATCTGTGCTTTCTCAAGACACACCACACCGTTTCTCATATTCCATCCTTGTAACTGTTTTTTCAAATAATATTGGGGCTTACCTGTAATGATTTCCTTGGACCACTGAATGTCTCACTAAATTTCACTGTTTCTATGAGCTGGATTTCTTTTCATGCCACATCTGTACTGTCAAGCTTCAGAAGACTTTTATATGACTTTCCATATGGTCAGCAGGTTGAGGGTGGTGATTCTGCCACCTTACTCTGCTCTGGTGAGACCCACCTGGAGTAGTGTGCTCAGCACAAGAAGGACACGAACCTGTTGGAGTGAGTCCAGAGGAGGGCCAAAAAAATTTATCTGAGGGCTGGAAACATCTCTGCTGTGAGGACAGGCTGAGAGAGTTGCGATTGTTGGGCTTGGAGAAGAGAAGGCTCTGGGGAGACCTTATTGCAGCCTTTCGGTACTTAAAGGGACCTAGAAGAAAGATGGAAGCAGACTTTTTAGCAGGACTAGTTGCAACGGAACAAGGAGTGAGGATTTTAAACTAAAAGACAGGAGATTTAGACTAGATAGAAGGATGGAATTTTTTACAATGAGAGTGGTGAAACACTGGAACAGATTGCTCGGAGAGGTAATAGAAGCCCCATTCCCTGGATCCATACCAGGCCAGGTTGTCTGGGGCTCTGAGCAACCTGATCTAGTTGGTGATATCCCTGCTCACTGCAGGGTTATTGGACTAGATGACCTTGAAAGCTCCCTTCCAACCCAAAGCATTGTATGATTCTATGATTTGTCCTTCTCTGAGAGAAGCCTCCCCTTGCTCCCTTTAGAGTTGTACAAGATCTGTGTTTTGTTGCTGCTCTGAATAAAACAGGCTATTAGGACACACCTTGTATAGTTAATCTTTAATACTGCAGAACAGAGCCATTGTCCTCACTAACCACCATGAAGTACATTTGCAAAAGGATACTAAAGGCTTTCTTCCTTCCCAGGGTGCTCATTTGCATATAGCCTGTGTTGCAGGGGGAAGTTTTAGCTGTTCCAAAGGAAACTTTATTTGGAATTTTTTTGTAATGTGAATTGTTGGAAAAAGAAATGGATTCTGAAAACTGATTCTTAAGTGCAGAATGTTGATAGATACATGTATATATATATACACACACACACACACACACACATGAAAATGTGAATCTATTCATACAGAGAATGCCTGTTCCATGTCTCAGTCCACAGTACTTAGGTGATCAGAGTTCATTATTTTCCTCTCTGCCAGTAGTTTAGCCTTCTTGAGACTTGGTGAAAATAGCTGCTGAAGTAAATAGTGCTCATGGGCTGATTTCTGACTCTGTAAGCCCCTTGGAATCTCTCCAAGCATCATTTGTGGCCACAGACGCTCAGAAACTCCTGGGAACTTTGGGCTTTGAACTGGGAGCTTTATTTTATAAGACTCTGTAGCCCATAATGCCATTCTCAGTTCAACTTTTACAGCATTTATCAAGACTTTCCTGTCAAGGGTACCTTGCTATGTTCACAGCTTCTAAGGTTTTTCTTGTCTTATCCCATTTATATACAATCTACCTGACTTTCCAGCCTGAAATTACCTGACTTGACTGAAGCTGATCTGTGTAAACATGCCTTACTACAGTGAACTTACATGGACACTTCCAGCTAACATCAGTTTTGCTGTTGGCATTGATTGGGGTTTTAAGCAGGGTCTATTCCCCTATCACTGTGGTCTGTTTAGGTGCTAAAAGGTTGTGCTTCCAACCAGAGGTGGGTGTTGCATGAACATTGGGGTGGACAGGCAGTTTTTGCAGTTTTCCTGTTCACATTGTTCTCTACTTTTGCTTACCTTGTCTTGTCTTCTGCTCAGCTTACACAGCACCTACTGTAGTGGAATCTGTGTTCTGTTTTACCATCTGCCTCTAAGTGTAACTGAAGGAAAGGAAAAACAATTCCTACCTATAAGTGTGTGACTAAGTGTGATCACTGCTGCCAGGTTATTTGAATGGAGATCAGTGGAGATGTTGAGGATCAAAAGTCTATTGTTGAGTTTGTGGCAGTAAAGAGCTCTAGCAGGTGCTCTGGAAGGCACTGAGCGATTAATCTGTGCAGTCTTTGGAAAGTAGCTGTGTAGTAGTATAATGATCCATTGAATTAACTGATTTGCCAAACAACACACAACAGCAGGAGATGAGGTTCAGCAGCTTCAGGCTCTGAACTGCCATGAATACTGCACATCCAGATCAGAGCCTGAAATAGGATGGTAATTGGAGGTGCCTTAGAGTCTGGTCTCATTAAAGAGCCACTTGAGGGAGTTGTCAGAATCAATAGGTGACTGATGAGGCTGCCAAAGAGATTCTTTTAACCTCTGGAAATAACCACATTAAAGAATGGATGAAATGTAAACTAGTGTTGTAGGGTTTTTAGAGTGTCAGTAGGCTTCAAAACTGTTTAACTGGGACCAGATGTGTTGGGAGTGTCCTCCATCCTCCTTATCTTGCTGGATGTGAGTCAATTTCTCTACAGGGCATGCTCTGATTTATATTTTCTTGGAGAAACTTTAATCTTCTTGCTATTTTATGGAAATTGCACCTGCAAGTGTATTGGATTTGATGTGACACCACAAGCTGTGTATGTCCAGGTCTGTGCTTTTTTCAGGTGTATTAGACCCCAGTGATATCTGTCTGTGAAGCCAGGTCAGGATACTACTCTGCAATTTGCATGTGGGATTGAGCAGGAGGAAACCTCCAGTACTTCAAGGGAGTAAGAAGATAGAATGTCGGAAGAGCTGTGCTCATTTCTGGCACAGGAGTGAAGTTACAGTTTAATTGTTCAAGTGACAGATTGTGCTATAAAAAGTTCACAGTAACTGTGTAATAGCTAGGTTGGTACAGTTGATTTACTAATGTCAGTCTGAAATATGTTGCAGGTAGTTTCTATTAATTATCAGAAATGATAACATAGTATGTCTGTGTTTCTGTAAAAATATAAAGAATGTTTAATAAAACTTGTGTTTTGGACACTTGTTTCATATTTTATTTAAGGAAACGTAATGATCTCTTGCCAGAATTTTGTAGGACCTGTTTAATATGTTGTCTGAAAAGTACAGGAGTGTAAATTTCTGACTTTCAGGGATTTTATATATTTTCTTTCTCTCTCTTTTTTTCTCTTGCTGAACCACTCCTCTGTTTGCTGAATGTTTAACAATTAGGATATAATAATCTGTTTTTTCAAAGACCAGTCAGAGAAACAATAATATACTTGCCAGTGCGAAACCTATGCATACAGAAATCCTTGGGCCTCTCTCCATATATGTTCTCTTAAGAGAAAGGGTTCGTGGGGTTGAAAGGTTGTAATGCAAGGAAAAGAACTGTAGTGAGTGTATGTAACTGAGGGGAGACATTGAGTAAGTTTGTGTTTATTTCAGAGGTCAGTGTGAGGTAAGAGCCACTTGAAATGACAACAGCAATGCAGGTTGTGAAATGTTTTATTGCTGCTTATAGTATATACTTAGAGGGGGCCTTCATGGTGTGGTATTCATATGTGTGTATTTATAGGAGTCCGAAATGAAAGGTGTGTGTCACTTGGAAGTTAGAACTGTTTTTCAGCAGAGATTTGTTGTGAGAAGGGAAAGCAGAAGGGGTGGCTGGGATTGCTCTTGCCCATGATTACAAGGAGCCAGGATGGTGTGCAGTCCCATACTGTTTATTGCAGCCATTCAGCCTCCTTACCTTTCCATCTGCGTGCTTTCTGTCTCAGCATCCCGATTCTTCTCTGCTGGTACTAACGTGAATTGTTGGACTTGAATCACCTTTGTCAGATGCTGCTGTTTTGGGATAGATAAGTGAGACTCTGGATGGTAAAGGGATCAGAGTCAGATATAGGAGCTTTAGGCTTCTGGTCATTTATGGTCATGTCATGAATTTATTTTAGAAGTTTGCATCTAAAGTTAGAAGCATTGGCCAATCAGATATGCAGATATTACGAGATGTTTTCATGGATTGAGAAAGTGGCTGAGACACTCAACCAGGAGAGTGATTAAGCACTGGAACAGGTTGCCCAGAAAGGTTGTGGCTGCCCCATCCCTGGCAGTGTTCAAGGCCAGGCTGGATGTGGCACTGGGCAACATGGTCTAGTGTTTTGGCATCCCTGCTTGTAGCGGGGGGGTTGGAACTAGATGATCTTTGAGGTCCCTTCCAACCTGGCCATTCTATGATTCTATGATTCTATGGAGGTTGAGCCATTAAAAGCTCTATCTGGAAGATAATTATGCTTGGAAAGATTAATTTAAGAAAGATGCTTGTGTCCTACCGTTAGCTCAGGTTAACCTTTGAGTTCCTGTTTGCCAAAGGTAAGTTATTTAATGACTGGGAGAAAGGAGTGGCTGGTGGAAAGCTTAGCCTGTATACTTTGCAGAAAATAAGAAATTCCAAGATGAATTAATGTTTCATTATCAGGATTTTATTGATGAACATCCTTGCTTGTCTCTCCCTTCTTTCCATGTTGACATCATAGAAACCCAGCATTTCACAGGCTGAAGCTTTAACCAGTGTTCAGCAGCTCAGTCTCAGTTGAACTTTTACAATGTTTATCAAGACTTTTCTGTCAAAGCTAACTTGCTAGGTTGACAGCTCTGCTCCTGCTCCATTGGCAGCAGAGTTGCTTTTTCATTATGTTATTAACTATCTCCTGCTACTGATAAGGTGCTCATTTAAAACAGGGGTTTTATATTGTGACATTCTTCAGTGCATGGTCAGAAACCCTCAGTTATTTCCCTTGGATCTTGTTTGGTCTGATAAACACATTTCAAGAGCAGCCATGAAATGTTTTTCTTCACTCTTCATCCTGTAGCTCATAAGTCAAGACTATCCAGAAGTGGAAAGAGCTGTTTATTTGTCTGGTCCACAGGCAGAACAAAACCACTTCCTCAGTTTTCTAATAAGTATCTTATCTTGAGAGTGCACATAGTTCTATTTCAGTGCTTACTGCTGTTACACAGGCCATGTAGCAAGGGTTTGATAAAAAGAGAGCTTACTTGAGAAAATGTGTACTTGTGCAGTGTTCCCATTCTGCTGTGCTCTGATACATACCTGTGTTCTGTAGAAAGCAGCAGGTTGGAAGTGCTGCAGCAAGTTGTGTTAAATGACAGAGATCTCTTTGGAGTTGACAAGGAAAAACCTCACAAACATTTTAATTATTAAAAAGGCTGGATTTCCTCTTTATATTTCTACGTTAATATTTTTCTTCCAAGTGCCAGTGAGTGGACTAGCTGACAAGGTTAGCTGACTATCTGAGGTTTGGTGTGTAATTTTTAGGTGGGTTAGACGTTGTCTTTTTTTTTCTCTGAACAGTTGTCATGACAATTGAAAATTTCTTACTTAGAGTAAATGCCATTTGTGAAATCATCTCTTCTGTAACCCAAAGGGGCTATGTGTATACATATTGCACTATCACATGGATAACCAGTGATAGTGAAATGATAAAAATATGACAAATTCTTTTTCTTTTTCTTTTGATCCTTCTCTACTGTTTGTCTGTTAGTCAGTAATATATTTAGTTGTGGATTCATGGGTTGCAAGCTGTCGCAATTTGCATTTCTTGCCCAATGAGGATCTGTAAGTTTTTATTTATGTATATGTTTGATATATGTATGCATGCTTTGAGTTGTTCATCTTCCTGTAAGTACAGTTGTACTGACAATGTTGTTTCCTTTCAGTGGATCTGAGGGAAATAAAAGAAATTCGCTCAGGAAAGAACTCAAAGGACTTCGAGCGTTGCAAAGCAAAGCAGAGAGAAGAACACTGCTTTACTATTTTTTATGGTATCCAGTTTGTCCTCAACACCTTAAGCTTAGCAGGTACTTTTTTCTTTTTGTTTCTTCTCTTAACCTATCAAATCCATTGATGGAATAGTAATGCAGAGAATACTGAGGTTTTGATTTCTGCAATTCAAGAGTACACCAGATAGACCTTTTACTTGGCTCTTTGTGTCTGTGAGCTGCTGCATTTGCAATGTTTTGATTTCAAATAGTGTCTTGTGTGAGTGCAGCTTCTGATATGCTCAGTCATTTCTAGCAAGGTAGACTTCTGTTGGTTAAATATCTGGGTAAGTTTTTTCAACACTGAAGACCAAAGGTGACACTGTCCTCTTGAAAGTCAGCAAGGGATTTGCCGTTGTCATCAGTGTGGCTAGAATATTGCCCTGGAATTTTTAGTCTGGCCAAAATGATTCTGGAAGGAATAGCCATAAAGAATGGCTTCTTATTTCGGGTGAGATTATCAAGGGCCACAAAAACAAAGACTTTGAAATTAAAAGGGATATGAATTGTTACAGTGCAAGCTCAATACAATTTCTAATTAGTGGAGCTTACAAAGAGATTTATCTTCTGAATGTTTATGATGGCTCCTTGGTTTAGAATCATACAGATGATTTATTTGGAGTGATAATTCTCTCTGTGCTGTGCAGGAACACATTTGTCCATTTAAATCATTAGGTTCATTGTAAAGTCGTAATGGTAGAAAAGGGAAGTGCTTTGTAAGTGTTTTAATACTAAGAGTAGCTTTTTCTTTAAATGGAATTTATTACTTATAGATTACAGACAGGCTTTTTTGCAGTCTGATGCATTGAAAATTAAAGACTGCTTGTTCCTAATCCATTGTTATAGGCCTTTAACTTTAAAATGTTTTACCATTGTTGGCTGAAGTCTGTGAAGATTTTTGAGTAAGCAGCTCTGCCAGGTACTTCAGATTGATTTCCTCTAGCAATGGCCCTGTCCCTCCTCCATGGCAGTTCTCAAAACCAGGCCTCTGCCAGGACTTTGAAAACACTTGGTACCATGAGATATGTTGCTGTAATGCTGAACTGCAGAACAACACAATATAACTTTCAGTTAAAGGGGAAATCCTTTTGCTTGTTAAAGTGTTTGTCATGGTTTCTTGAAACAATATAAAATAATTCTTATTTAAAGGGAATGGTAGCTGTCATAAAGGGCAGAATTGTCTTGGGAGAAGAATTGGTTTGGCAGTAGTGGTGGGTGTTCTTTCCAAAATTGTAACTAATGGAAAAAAAATATCCATGGGGAGCTGAGGCTGGGCTCTAGCTTCATCCTTGGGGGATAAAGCATTGTTTGAAAGTACATTTAAATAAAATACTATTGTCATCTGTTGAGAAACTGTTTTGTTTGAAGGCAGTTAAAAGAATTGACACAGATCGCAGCTCCTGTGTGAAAAAAATTTTTCAGAACTGTTTTAATTTAAGAATGCTTTCACAAAATTTCAGAACCAGCATGCTAAAGCAAATGGACTTTGGCCAACTGAAGGCTGTAATGATAGCATCTCATCCAAGGCCAAAAACTTGGTTTCTGCTTAACTGGTATTCTATAGGGAAGTCTATACCCAACACACCGTTCATCATCTTGCTTCGTTGGGTTGAAGCATTACCAAATGCAATCACGTTAAATGATGTGGAGTGCTCTTTTGCATTTCTACCTTCCTGTTCCTCTTCTCTAAGTCTAGTTGGAACAATCTGTGTTTAGAGACATGGTTAGGAAAGATAGGAGGTAGTTATGCCCATCAAGAGCCAGTGCTTCACAATTTTATTGTAGGTTGCTTGAAATATAGTGAACTAGCTTTATGACATAACACACTAAGTTCTTTTGCCTGTGTGCTTCAAGTCATCCCTGGGCTTTTGCCACTTGAAAGACAGAAGATAAGAAAATGAATTTTGATTATGTTACCACAAGACCTCAGTAGTAGTTTCATAGTCTTTCTCCTTAGATATTGAAACTTGCCTACCTTGATAAGCATAGTTCTAAAAGGAGGTATTTTTTGACAGAGCTTCCAAAATCACCCCTTCTACCCCAAATATGTGCTGGTTTTTATTAGTTTTATTGCTAGCAATATGAAGATATCCAATGAGATTTATCAGAGGTTAATTAGCTTTGCATACTAGGGTTTATCTAAATATCACAAGTTCTGTCTTGGTTTTGTGTTGATTTTGTTTTGATGTTTCTCATAACATGTTACTTTTTTCAGCTGACTCTAAAGATGATGCTGATAAATGGTTGTGTGGCTTGAATATCTTGTATCAAGAGGTCATGAGTGCTCCCACACCTGCCATCACAGAAAGGTAGGTGGATATTTTAACTTTGTGAGACTTGACAATTCTTTGGAATTGAAAGTGAAAAGTCTGAAAGAAATTTTTAAGGTGCAGCAAGTGGTGCCTGCCAGTTACCTTAAGAGAACAACTCTTCTCCAGTTAGTGAATGATACAGAAAGCTCATATGAAATTCTCCCGATTATTTGGCTATATACATGTTCTGGAGTCACACTCTACTGCTTCCACTGGTGTGGATTTGCAATTTATCTTGTCCCATATACCAAAACCAAATCAAAACCAATCAAAAATCTCTTAATGAGATCACAAGAACATCTGGTGTAAGTGTGTGTTGACTTCTTGGAAAATTCAGATGTCTTGAGATGTCCATGTGCCCTGTGTCCCAACAATACTGAAGCATGCTTTTGCAGTTTCCTTTTTTATTGGACCTGTTGCTTCATATAGCAATGGGATCAGCTGACTCAGAGATCCAGGCTGAAGATGAACATTCTTAAGGATTACTTTTTAGCATGGTGAAACTGCCCCCTTAAGTGCTTCTGAGGATGTTACATACAAAACTACTCATGTTCAGAATGTTTGATTTATTGACAAGCTTTTAACACTGTCTCTGTACCTGATTGCTTTTCATCACTGCTGACATTTTTGTTTGTGGTCACTGCTGTTACCTGCTGTGAGGATGTTCCCTGTCCTCACTTGCTACCTGACCAAACTGTGGCTTTGACATTGGTATTATCTTTACCTATTTGAAGTGCATTCTTACTTATTGTATGGTATTGCAACAAGCTGCTATACAAAGTGCTGCTGGGTTCCAGGCTATGTTTGTGCAACAGGGTGATTCCCATAGAGGCTGGGGACAAGCTTTATGATCACATGCTGTGTTCATCCTTTAGATCAAAATTGTGTTTGTATGTTTTTACTATTAATGCTGCTAATAGTATTTTGCTTGGCAGCTAAAACTGACAGGAACTCTAATGAGGATTTTCTTGAAAATTCTCTAAACCCCTCTCTGTCACCCCTAATTTTTTACTTTTATATATCTAGCATATCTCTGAGGCAGCAGCCTCAGCTGGCGTAAATCATTGACTTGAGGGAGTTACTCTAATTGGATTAGCTGAAGTTTTGGCTCGCTTTATCTGCTTAAGTTTTTACAGCTTCTGGTTGCTTATTCTTTTCTGTTCTGCCCACCCTTCCCCTTCCTGTGTTGTTTATGTGGTTTTAAAATGTAGTATTAAGCAACAGAAAAGTATATATTTACAAACATGATTATAAAATTGTCTGAATCCTTAGATGTTGCACTGGAAATGTTTTTGCTTTATTATAAGAGACGTATCTTACGACTTTAAAATACTTCTTTTGAATTTTATCTGTGGATTTTGATATTTTGTGTTTTCTTTATAATTCTTAGATTTAAACCTTTTTTTCTTTTTTCCCCCTTTTCCACAAGCTGGCTGAGAAAACAGATCTATTCTGTTGACCAAACTAGAAGAAATAGGTAAGAAGCTCTCTCTTTGTTCAGTTTGTTTTTAGTGAACTTCTGTTGCAGATTTTAACATGGAATGAAAAGAAAAACAATTCTTCATCCAAGATGTAAAACCTGAGACCCCTGAAAATGGCATTTGTTCTTGCTTTAACAGCTTGAGTTTTGCCTTTTACTAAGCACAATGTGTTCGCAGCACTCACATTCATGTTTGTGGTATAATGAGGAAACAAATGATGAAAAATTGATAGTTTTAGTGTAGAATTACCCTGTCAGAATGGGGAAAGGGAGATGACTTCTTCCAGTCTTACTGTAGAGATGCAACTCAGCTGTCTAGGTTGCTTGCTTTATAGAGGTCTCTGTCCTTTCAGAGCCAAGTTGGAGCCCAGCAGCTTGGACTGTATAACCCACCATGAGCTTTCCCGTGCTGCTGTGTCACCAGTTCTTCCTTCAGTGCTGAAGTGGGTTTGCATTGGAGTGACTTCACTCTGATACTGTAGACAGACCAGATCCAGCTTTTAAAGGCTTGTTTGAACATTTGTAACAATGAAGCTGCATATGTAGAATTCAACATGGGCTGCTAATGATCCAGGGCAGATGTTTCAGTGATTAGCCTTCCCTTGTTTCAGTCCTGATGGAGCCTGAACATGGCTAATATGTGTGGTATCTAGTTTGAAGCAGCAGTATCGTGTATATCTAGAAATAGGGTTATCCCAGCAATAAACATGAATTTTTTCTGCAGGAGTCAGAACTATGAGTAGAATATTAAGAGGAAGGGGAGATAACATCTAGATACATGAGGTATTAAGGGAGAGAGGAGGAGGATTTCTGGTATGCCAGGGTAATACAGTGTGAAAGAGTTACTTTAACGGTGGGAAACAGAAGATAATCCTCGACACTCCTGAGGATCTGTAGAAGGAACCCAAGTTAATGGTTTGGAATAAAGGCAAAATCTTTCAGGTTTTGTTTTTTTTTCGAGCAATTGCCCTGGCTAAATGGGCTTGTCTCTTTGCTACATATTTTAATAGACCAAAGCCAAAGAATCACCTCTGACTTGGTGCTGTTCACATGAAAGAAGTCCCATGGGTTGTAGCTCCCAGGGTGCTGTGTAGCTTTGTATGTTCGGGTTTCAGTAGTTCATTTCAGGTCGATGTGTGATGTGGGTTTGTAGCTTTTGTGCAGTGAAGGAGACTTTTTATTTTAATGAATTCAGCTGTATGCCTCTCCTTAGAGCTGCCACATAGCATGTGACACTGAGAAGAATGTTAATGCGTCCTCCCTCATGCCTGTTACTTTTCCATGATTTTGCTCTTTGTCTAGAACGTGCATTTTATTCTAAGGTGTAGTTCGGTGTAGAAAAGTACATGCGTTTCCTCTCATTTAGGTCTTTACCTAAAAGCAAAATAAAGTGTGTTATTTCATTGTGTGAATGAGACTGTGTTATTGCAGGAAATAACACCATTCTGCAGAAAGGCTGTGGCATTGTGCAGCTGGCTTCAGCATGAGCTGAGACATCATCACAGAACAGTGTTTCCTAAACTGGCCCGAGTGGTGAAGGGGAAAGTACCTTCTTTTACTGGATATTGGCTTATACCTCCTAATGTATTTTAAAAAACTAGCCCTGCAATGGTGATATGTTGTCAGGGATCATGAAGCAAAAGGAAGTGTTAGGATAGAGATGTTGTGGTTGACAGTATATGTCTGCTGAAGAGATTTCATTTGCTGCATTAGGGTTGTTTCATCACTACAAGGCAACGTGGTTAGGATCAAGGGGACTTGCACTGTGGAGAGAGTAGTTGTTAATTCTCTTGACAGACGATTCTTGCTTTTAGAAAAATTCAGGAAAGGAGTTTGGACTAGAGTGTTGCAGTTTCTAGGGGGGTTAATTGTAAAGGTTAGCTTTCCAGGCAAGTCCTGTTCCACAGGTTGATTTTTTTCCAGCAGTAATGAAGTCCCAGCTCTTTGTTTTGGCTTTTACTTGTCTGGTCAGAGGAAATTGCTTGTGCTTGCTGTTTAGGGTACAAATGGAGGGCTTGTTCTTGCTCCTAAAAGTAGTGTTTTTTTCCAGTGGTCTGGCGACAAAGCGGAAAGCCAGGAATTTCCTGTGTTCTAATCTGGCTTTGGCATGGACTTTGGCTAAGTTCCTTGTTCTTTTGCCTCTTTCCCTCTCTACACAATGGAGATGAGAATATCTCAGAGAGCTTGTATAGGCACTGGAGAATAGAAGTGTTACATTCATCTAGGAGCTAATGGTTTTTGTTGCTCTCAAGCAACTCTGTTCCACCTCAGTGTTTGCAGAGAGTTAATGGCTTATGAATTGTTTTGTAGGTGAAGGCAGAGTACTTTAGCCTTGTTTTCTTGGATACTGTTGGTATTGCATTAATGTTTTGTGGGCATTGGCAGTAGGACCCACAGATACTCTATCTGTGTTCCCTTGACTCTTTATTGCCATGGATTCCCCTTATCTTCTACTCTAGGACTTGTCACTGTGCCCTTCGCAAGTCCCACTGTAATGCTGAGTCTTTCTTGTTGAGACCTCACATCAGTGCCTAGCCAGAATACCCAGAGTTTGAGACTCTGCCGTAGAACATGTGACCTAATTTCCATTCTTTGCTATCTGAAGACAAGTTGAATGGCAGGTGCCTGAAATGGGGCTACAGGAGACAGCTGATCTGATGTGCTAGCTTGGTGCTGCTGAATGGATAAAGTTTCTCTCTTTCATTTTCCTCTGCAACCTCTACATGCTAAAAAGGCACTCCAACCTCTTTTCTTATTCTAGCTGTGATGCTGATGTGGGCATATTGTGAGCTGGGTGACCTTGTGAGTTTTCTGCTCACCTAGCAAGTTGAATCAGAAGGGGAGAGTTTGCTGATGTGAATCAGTTTTACCATCCGAGTAAATACCAGTTCAAGTGAGATGAGGCCTACCCAAAATATTTGAATAGTCATATATTTGTATTGATAGAAAAATATGTTAGTGGCTAACTAGATACAGAACTGTGAAGTTTTTCTACCTTTTTTCTTCTTTTTTTTTCCCCCCAGTATCAGTATTAGAGAGGTGAAAACTGTCCTTCCCCAAGTAAACTTCAAAGTGAGCAGCATGAAGTTCTTGAAGGATAAATTTGCGGTAATTACCTGATAAGTTATATCTGTGCAGTATTGTCTCATAGGTGTTGTTATTTCTTTTCAGGATACTGACTATTTTTGATTCTTACCATGTACAGTTAAATAAATGGTATTGGTTAATTTCTCTGCTTGGCTTTGCCTGTATCTAAGGCTATAAGAAAATACAGAAATAAATGTTCCTTCACTTCATTGTGCAGTTCTCCAGTGCCAGCACTGGGTTTTGAGCTCTGGTGCTGATACTGTGCAAATGCTTAGGAAACTTTTTATGTTTAAGATAAAATTTATATATAAGAAACTGATTTATTTTTTTTCGCTATGGTCAAGCAATAACACATTCAGGCCAACTCATGCTAATAACTTCTGAAGGTTGTCTCCATTCCTACAGGAATTTTAAATATCCCCACCTTTTCCTGCTTTCCAACTCTCCACCCTTAAAGCATATACTTCTGCTTCTGTTGCTCCAGCTAACAATGACTAAATGAGGCACTGCTTCACTCTCACTAATGTAGTGGAAATGCAGTAAAAAAAACAAGGCCAAAGATGTGGGCTAGGAGCACTGTGCCACAAACTAAGAATCTGTTTACTTGTTTGTATTCTTAAAAATTAAGTAATTTTAACAAGTCCTGAATGGTTAAAACAAATGAAGTTGGAGTATGAGAGAATGCATGAGACTGTGGCAGCTGGACTAACAGTAACTGCTGAGCAATTGCAGTTCAGGGAATTCTAAATTCACAGCGTGCTACTTTCTGTTGCAGGAAATAGGTGCTCAGAAGGAAGAGCTTAGCTTTGAACAATTTCATTTGTTCTACAAGAAAATCATGTTTGAACAACAGAAATCGGTAAGCTTTTTCCTAAGTAGTCTTCATACTGTTACACTGCTTGATCAGAATGAAGAGTGAATGCTGATTATTTTTTGTTTCAGTTTGTTAGTAATTTTCTTCATTCCCCATTCTTGTAACAGAAAAAGGGTATAGTACTTTTGATGTGCAGATAACAGCCATCACCAGCATCTGGCTTAAGAAGACAAGTCATTCATTTTGATTCTTGTGTGTTGGTAGTAGTACACAGTAGTTCACAGACATAGTGGGGTTTCTAGAAGAACTTTTCTTGTTCTTCCTTCTTCTTTCTTGTGAATTTGTTTAGGATTTAGAATGTAGAATTATTAGGCTTGGCTGATCTCTTTACTGATAGGAGCAGGGTTTTTTCATATTTGTGTTAATCTTTTTATTGCTAAGAATGTTCTGTAAATCACAGAACAGCTATTGATGTCTTCTCTCATGCTTGGAGATTACCAGTGGTGAGTCTATTATAAGACATGCATCAGACAGTCATTGGGAGGCATGAATGAAGTGGAATTACATTTTAGCTAATTTATATGGGCAACTGCCTGACTACTGTTTCTGTGTATTCATTGCATAGATTCATGAAGCTGGTGGAAACTGCATACATTTAGTGACTCTGAAAGTCAGGAACCTTTTAAAACTGTGTGAAAACACATAATTTGAAATTACCTGCATAAATCTCTTTATTGCTAATGTGCTTATTGGTGATTCAACTGTGCAGTTGCTAAAATAGAAGTTTTGATAGTCAAAGTCAATGCTTTTTCTTTTGACAATAGAGTTTTCTTCTGCTGGCTAAATTTGGTGCTGAAATTATTTTGAAGAACTAAAAAAATCTCCATTTACTGTCAGGGTTTTAGTTTTGGTCATGAAAGTCTACTTAATTATCTAGAGCAGAAAGTTGAAGAGTAAACCACAGAATAAGGAGGCTATTTGACTTCCTTAAACTCTTGTTATCACTCCTTGTGGATCATTTCAGAGAAACTCCTCAGTTTGCTCAACAACTACTTTGGGTCAGTTGATAAGTTTCCTATGATCTGTAACTATGCTGTGGCAAGCTGGAAGCAGTTTAGGTTTTATATTCACTTGAATGAATGTGAGGGATGATATGTTATTCTGGGGTTTCTGGGATATCAAACAATAAAAGCTTCCTGGAACTTGACTGGTTGTATGTATGAAGTAACTTAGAGCAAGTTTTTTGCCTGACAATTTTGTGTGTTCATGCTGAAAGTCCTGAGGTGCAGTTGCCAGCCTTGGCAGTGGATTTTTTCTTATGCATTTAATTCAAAATGTATCTTACCTATGTGTGTGCAGCTTCTCTAGAGAAAACAGGCATATATTTCTCCTTCCCAAACCAATGGACATTATTAGATGGAATTACTTAGAAAATTGCATATTCTTTTGTTATTTATCTTTTCACCCTTTTTTCTGTTTGTTTGTTGTTTTTTTTTTTTTGCTTGTTTGTTTTTGTTTCTTTTAAGATTCTTGATGAATTCAAAAAGGATTCCTCTGTGTTCATTCTTGGGTGAGACTTTTCATTTATATTATTTTTCCACATTTCCATATAGTTGTAGTGCTGCAGGATTGTTTTTTAATTACATCACTGTTTTGTTTTGTTTGTTTTTAGTTTTTGTTCTTATGCCTTAGTAAGTGAAATGATACATCTTTTTGCATTCAGAAAGATGAACTTATGAAAATAAGTCCTGAATATAATGAGAAATGTTTTTTGCTTTGTGATTACAAAAATGGTATGGACTGGAGCAAATAAATTTGCATCTCCTTTGATTTTACTAAAAGCTGAACAGAACTCTGGAAGGACAATTTGATGGAGAACTTTTAGTTTCAATCTGGAGAGTAGTGTGGTGTATAGGCTTTGCTGAGACTTGAGCAGAATGCTGATAGTAACAGTTTCTGCATCTTTCACTTGGTGGACTTGAAAATTTAAGATGTGGACAGCATGAAAAAGAAGATCACAGACATTGCTGACATTCTGACTGAATCAAACCAGTTTATCTTGGTTTTGATATTTCACTAACAGATTAAGGAAGTTAATGAAAAAGTTTACTGTGAATGTACTGCTATTTGCTTAGCCCTTGGTCATGTCATGAATTAAACTTTGTGAGACTGCTTAAAAGCACAGATTTAAAAGGATGGATAGGTTATAAATACTTCATTGGTACCAGGTGATGTGAAATTTGTGTCCTACAAAAGGGAAAGTAGTTGTGCTGCTTTTTTTTTGGTGCAGCTGCATCTCACCTCCTTTTTCAGGAGGTTTTGATCTATCACAATAGATCATCTGAATAATACATGGAAGGAGTTATTTATGGAAGTGTAGCTCTGTGATAATTTGAAAGAACAGTGTCTCCATATGCCACAGATAAACAACACCCCTGTCAAGTGAATGTTGTTCATTTGCTACAAAGCAATGAACACAGATTTGGTGGTGAATCACTATCAAAAGTACATCAGGAATCCAGGAGGCTTTATTTTAAAGGCTTAAAATACAGTAGTTATACAATACAATATCACAGGCCTAATCTAAATTCCACTGAAGTTATAAAAAGTTTCTTGGTAGTGACAGCACATTTATACTGTAAATCCAAGATACAAGTCCATGTCATTTTCTGCTAGAACATCTGATGACACGTGCTGTCTTGCTTCTTTATTTTCTTCCTCCTTTTCTTCTTTTTAAGAAATACTGACCGTCCAGATGCCTCAGCAGTTCATCTCCATGACTTTCAGAGATTCCTGCTACATGAGCAGCAGGTGGGAAGGTTGCAGAAATTCTGAGTTCTTTTTCTTGAGATTGTTTCAGAATTCTATGCTTATTAGAAAGAAAGGTGATGTGTCATAGAATATGACTGATGTCAGCTGTGATACTAGGCCTTGGAAAGATTTCTCCTTCTTTGCTAGCATTAGAGTTCACAAGAACTATTATTTTTCATCTGTATAAAGACTCTGAAGGTACACCAGTGGACAAGAGGGAAGACAAAGTAAATAAAGTTTTAACACTTCTCCATTTAGTCATGTAGATAAACAGACAAGGTTAGAAATAAACACTGCATTTATGTCAAAGACAATAGCCTGGCCTAGTTATTGCTGTCATCATAGGCAGATTTGAGATAATGCCTTGGCCATGGCCCTATTTTACCAGCTCTTACATACAAAGCTGAGCTGATTGCCTGCATTCATGTCAAAAGTAATTTTGTATTGAATGGAGCCAGTTTAGTGTTTCATACCAGCAAGCAGAGAAGCATGGGGGTAGGGATTGGAACTGTGACTTCATGGTCTTTTCTAAGGTTATTTAGCACAGACACCATGGGCAAAAAAACTATGTGATATTTACAAGGTGCTGCTAAGCTCCAGGTTTGCAAATGTGACTGAAAAGTGAGACATACACTTCCTGTGTAGGCTTGCTACTTTCTTTTTCTCCTTATTTCACTGTTTTAAAAGGACAGTCAGATTGCACTTAGAAGTGAGAGAGATTATAATTATAGTGAAGGCATATCCTTCAAGGAGGCTAGCTTTTTTCTGTGATTGTGCATGCATAGTATACCTATATAATATGTATCTTGTGGACCTCCAGTCTGTATAGATGGAGGTCTTTTCCCCCTTATATATCATAGAGGAAGCTCTCGTGTGGGTACAATGAAATATATTGGCATCAACTAGACAGATGAGAGAGAAGTAAATCATGTGTAGGTCTCTCTGCTCCTTTTAGATAGAATAATACCACTTCTAATGTTTTTTTCTCCTATATTAATATTATCTGAAGGAATCTTGGGCACAAGATCTCACTAAAGTCCGAGAACGAATGACGAAGTTTATTGATGACACTATGAGAGAAACTGCTGAACCCTTCCTCTTTGTTGATGAGGTAAGATAGTGATACTTTTGAATAGTTCCTTGTGGACCTTTTTCTTTCACTGCTGCTTCCTAGTTTGTCAATTGGATGGCAGATCCTCTAGGTTTCTCTTGCTACATTGTTGGGTTTCTTTTAGTCTTGTATGGTAAAAACATTTAAATTCAATCTCTCTCTTTCTATTGTAGTTCCTCACTTACCTGTTTGCAAAAGAAAACAGTATTTGGGATGAGAAATATGATTCAATAGATGCACAGGACATGAATAACCCTTTGTCCCACTACTGGATTTCTTCATCTCATAACACGTAAGTTACCAGAAGCCTCCTTGTCTATCCCTGGCTAAACATGCTTGGCACTTGTTAAGAGAAAGTAATACTTCTAAATTATGCCAGAAATGCACTGTGTGGATATCTGAAGAGAGAGAGGAGAGATGTACAAATAAAATACTGCATGGAATAAAATAAAGTGGATATGCATATAGTGTATAGGTATATTTTGAAACATAGGGTGTGATATCACTCTAAATACCCTCCACACCCCTCCAACATTAATATCCCTCAGCATGATGAAGTTTAGTTATGTTTCAAATTAACCTCTTATAATTTGGCCTTTTGAAAAATCTGAGAGCATCATGTCTCAGTGGAGTCCAGTTCTTCCATTTCCAGGGAAAAAAAAAAAGCAAAAAATCAACATATATTCTCTCTAACATGAGAAAAAATATTGTCCAGTGAGTCAGTGGGAAATGGTTGAAATTGACTGCCTGTCTTTTACAATTTCTATTGCTGTTTAGATATCTGACAGGAGACCAGCTTCGAAGTGAATCCTCCACAGAAGCTTACATCAGGTGCCTTAGAATGGGATGTCGATGTATTGAGTGTGAGTAGTTTATGGAGTGGTTTGTAACAAGCTGTCCGTATAAGTAGTTTACCAAGAAAGAAAAAACAACTGAAATCAAGAGCTAGTTTGTTTTCTGAAGCTGAATACTGTAACACCCACTGATTCCCTGAATTGTTTTTCTTATACCTCACTATTGCCCTGTTCACTTGCTCTGAGTCTTGTTTTAAGATCTTTCTAAATCTCGTTTCACCATACAACAAGAATTCAGTCTTAGATCTACTGTATGAAAGCATAGGATTTAAAATGGAATTGTATAGCATAGTTAGATAATTTGTATGCCTTCATTCTAATACCGACAAGCCTAAAGCACTGAGATTTTTGTAATGTGGTTACACTTCTCCTGTTTAATTTGCTTGTGAATCCGTTGATGTCTTTATGCATTTGTTTTCCACTGACTGTGTATGCCTCTTCATCCTTGTGCTTGTGTACCTTACTGAAAAGTTTGACTTCTATTTCATGTTATTTCACCAGTTACTTCCTAAAACTGGTTACTGATGCCTATTCAATTTGGCTAATGCAAAATGTATCTCACATTAGAGTTTCAGGGTTAAAATCAAGAAAAAAGTTGTCATCTTGCCACTTATTGGAGTGTATTTATCCATGGAAAATTATTGTAAACTAGTAGACTGACAATATAGCTGCATGAATTCATTATTTACAGATTCCTAAATTTTATTTGTATTACTTACTTAAGTGAACTTAATTTCCTTTGTGAGAGATATAAATTCATCTCATAGAGTATTTTATTAGAACATTAATGTCTATGACTCAGTAGGTAGAACACTGGAGATTTGGATGTATTCTTTCTACTAGTGTTAAGTAACTGCCTGCTCTCCTTTTTTTTCCTAGTGGATTGCTGGGATGGTCCTGATGGGAAACCTATCATTTACCATGGATGGACACGGACAACAAAGATCAAATTTGATGATGTAGTACAAGCAATCAAAGACCATGCCTTTGTTACATCTGAGTAAGCTCTGATTTATATTCCTTTAGCCTGTTTTCATATGCTTAGACCTCTCTGAATTTATTTTCTCTGTAATCTAGAACAAAATATAACAGGAGAATAATGACATTCCAGTGGTCTTCATTATTGCCAGATTTGGGCATGGCNGCACAGTTATCGCACCAGGGGCCACAGAAGAAGGAGAAGTCCCGTTACATAACAATTTACTGCTAAGGAAGATAGTGAGTACCTTCAAGTTGTTTCCATCTCCTTGCTTGGGCCTTCTTTTATTAAATTGAACTGTATATTGGGGCTGGAGCACATGATATCCAGGGAGAAGCTTGCAGAACATTTTGTTTACCTTCAAGAAGATGTTGATGAGGGAGTCTGGTTGCTGTCGTCTTCTGCCTAGTAGATTATTAGAGAGAAGATAGAGCCAGACTCTTCTTAGAGTGCATGTGAAGGAAAACAGACACAATTTTGAGGAGTGGAGAAATGCATTTTCACATAATGGTGCTTTAGCACTGAAACTGTGGCCAGAGAGCTTGGAAAGAATCTTTATCCTTGCAAATACTCAAATCTTGGCTGAACAAAGGTCTGAGGAAGCTGATCTAACCTAAGTATTGGGCCTTCCCAAAGAAGGGTTTTGGACCAGATCGCCTGCAGAGGTCCATTCTGATCTTAATGATTCTATGATTGTGCATTTGTTACTATCTGTGTTGTGTCTATCTCCGTTCCTTTTGTCTTCTTGTTTGCTTTTATTGTCTTTGATCTGGAGGAGTGAGGGAAAGTGCTGTTGCCTTGTCATTTGCAGCAAAAAGAATTTGTCTTCTTTCACCTATATTTTCTGATCCAAGATACCCAGTCATTCTGTCAATTGAAGAACACTGCAGCGTGGAGCAGCAGAGACACATGGCCAGAGTGTTCAAGGATGTATTTGGGGATCAGCTTTTAACAAAGCCTATTGAAGCAAGTGCAGATCAGCTGCCATCACCAACCCAACTGAAAGAAAAAATCATCATCAAGGTAGGCTTGCTTTGTGTGCTGGTAGATAAAATCAGAAAACAGGAGCTGGAGCCAGAAATACTACTTCTGGCTTTATGGCTTAGCTGGTAGTTCCTGCTGAGAGACAAGAAACCCCATGCTTGAAAGCATGTACTGGTAACATTCTGCAGTGTTGTACAGAGTTCTGTAAAGTGCTTGCTGCTGTTTTTCTTTGCAGTAGTATTGATAGTTCAAGTGCCAGGTTGATTGTCAGCTCTTTCTAAAGATCTTCCAGCCCCTGAAATGCCACTGCTAAATTTCAACAGGAGTTCACTGTTGCAGATGCTTGTCATAGACTTCTTGCATTATGTGGCCTGCTTAAAAATGATAGAAGTGTGTTCTTGAAGGGAAAGTTAGATCAGTGTTATTAAGTTCCTTTTTTTTCAAAGAATGCTTCTCATTCAAGTGAAACTCAAAGCACTTGCAGGCTGTACACTTAAGTTGTCAGGATTGTTTGCAAACCCACCAGTTTTTGGTGGGTTTACTAATTCAGTGTGATTTAAATATGTAATTTAGTGAGCCACTTGTGAAACATGGAGGTGCTTCTACTGGAAGGCAGTCACTGTTAGTGTCTTACCTTCTGGGCCACACAGACTGTTGTGCAGCAACATGAGGTGGATAACCAGAAGTCTTCTCAGATTGAAAGTACAGTAGAACTTTTTGAAAGATAAAATTATTAGATGGAGAATCTGAGGGCTGCTCATGATCTCTTTAGTGAAATAATAATTACTTCTGTCCATGTTTCAATTTTCGAGCCCTTGTAACAGTACTGCATCCTGTGATGTTACTTCCTTAAGATGGGAAATAACAGCACCACACTATAAGGTGCAGAAGTTCTGTGGTTATGTTTTGGGTTTTTTTTTTCCCTCCAAACTGTCTGTTGTTACTTTGCAGAGCACAGATGGGAGTTGCATAGGCACATTGCAGATCTCATTTAAAGGGAATTACAAACTACTGTGAGTCTGCACAAGAGAACATCCATATCACTCTGTCATGTCTAAAAGAGCATTAAAGGGTCTTTAAATAGACCAGCACCTGCCAGTGAGCTAGTTGTGTTATTTGGCTTTTGTTTGGAAAATATTTTCAGTAAACAGCCAGAGGCACCTCCTTCTTCAGGGGCCTGTGGGATTTTTCAGATAAGCTTGTCAAACTGAAATCTACCTAGAGTAGGTTACACAGAGCTGAGTGGAGTTGAGAACTACTAGATATGAGATGGCTAATCCCATCACTAACTGCAGTTAAGTATTTGATGTTACCCTTAGCCCCTTTAGCCACTGTTCTTTGTGAGCACTCTAATGAAAGTAGAACTTACCTTTTCTTTTCATAAAATATTTCCCTTCTGTTCATTTTTCTTGTAGAAGAGTTAATTCCACATTAATTTTAATTCCTTATCTTTTTGTTTGGGTTTTTTTTTTTGTTCCTTATGTCCTGCTCTCTGCAGAAGGATTCTTATTTTATCCTTATTTCTTGGTATGTGTCATTTCATGTTTCCTGTCCTCTAAAGAATGGTAAGCTTTTACCAACCTAGTTGTTTCTTCATTGCTTGAATGGTACCTCAACTAAATTTTTAACCTTTAGTGTGAGATTTAAATTTTAAAGAAAGTAATTCCAGCCCTGTTGCATAAAGCTTTGTGGAACAGCTGTTGTTATGGTAATTACAGAAGAAGGCTGTGCAATGGAGGGAAGTATTTCTAGTGATACTGCATATGCTGAAATACTGAAATATGACCAATTTTATATATGATTCTTTGTGATATATGAATGTGGTGGGGGTTTTTGTTTTTAAGCACAAAAAACTGGGGCCAAAGGGAGACATTGATGTGAACTTGGAAGACAAGAAAGAAGAAAAAAATCAACAAGGAGAACTTTACATGTGGGACACAATAGAACAGGTATCATTTATGTGACATTTGCTACAGTGTTACTATGAATTTTCTCAGTATTTATGTAAGTATAATATTGTGATATGAACAGATGTGAATGTGGAGAAGGAGGTATTTTGTTTATTGTTACGCCTTGTTTTGAAATTGTGGTTAGTGAGTTTCCTGCTGCCTTGTTCATGGTTTTAATATCTCTCAACTTCTAGAAATGGACTCGGCACTACTGTGCTATTGCAGATGAAAAGCTTTCATTCAGCGATGATATAGAACAGAATGCTGATGAAGAGTCACCAAAGGTGATGGCTGTTTTGTTGTTTAAACTTGTTCTTTTTATTCTCTCAGCTTATTTCAGTGTCTACAGATGTATGTTTTTTATGCTGCTGTTGAAATTGTAGAGGATCTGTGTGAGGTAACAGGTGTATCTGGAGATAAATTCTAACAAGGGTCTTTGCCAAGATACTCCAGTTAACCCTGGTTTTAATAATATAACTTTTCCCCTTGTCTAATTGAGGACTTGAAAACACTGTTTTGGTACTTAAATGCTAATGCTGATGCCTGCACTGACAATCAAAGTGTTTATATGCCCTTGGTTAAGTATTGTTGCAATTCTCAAACTAGACAGTATGATGAACTAAGGTTTGTTGTGTTACTAGTACAGCACACCTCTTAACGTGGTGTATGTTGTTCCTTTCACATTTACAAAGGGTTTGTCACAGGTGAGCCAGTTACTGTTTTGCTGTTGTGCATGGTAAAGCAGAAACATGAGGCTCAGTAAGGTTGCAATAGCAGTGACGTTCAGCATGGTTTCTTGTCCTGACCTTTAGAGTTTTGCTCTTTTGCTGCTAATGTGTATGTCCATGGTTCAGAGATCTCTCTGAACACACAGAACATTTCTACCATTCTCCTAGTTAGTGTCAGTAAAATAATTGTGTGGGGAAGAACACAGATGAATCCTGGAAAAAGCTTGATTAGAAACTGAATTAGCAATAGGGTGTTTTGCCTTGAAAATATAATTTGGTATTTGCATTGCTGCATTCTTTCATTTTCTGTTGATTGCATATTTGAAGAAGGCTGAAGTTGATCACTACACCAAAGAAATAGCTTGAGTGGGGAGAGGAGTCAAGAATGACTATGAAGGTGATCAGCTTGTTTGTGGAAAGAGTGTTCAGCCCTAGGAAGACCTAATATCCTGAAATAGTAGATTGTTGTATCAATAATAATTACTTTGTTTTAAAACCATAAAATTAGAAATGCACTGTAAAAATTCTTATTTTCTGGTGTAGGAGGTGAAACGTACTGAACTGCACTTAAAAGAGAAATGGTTCCATGGGAAAATGAAAGAGGGGAGAACAACTGCTGAGAAACTGCTCCAGGAATATTGTGCTGAAATGGGTGGCAAGGATGGGACCTTCCTAGTTAGGGAAAGTGAGGCTTTCCCTAATGATTGCACCTTGTCATTCTGGTATGGTGTTTGTGATAAAAATTATGTGTGGGTTTTGTCTGTTTTATGGCATTGCACAAAAATGTCTATTTCTCAGCTATGCATTTATAGCTGAGAGGAAATAGGAATAAGAGGTGCTATAATTATTGGAATGTTATTTATAGGATTGTGAATGTCTACTTTCCAGATTAAACTTCAGTGTAGCACAGTGTATTTTGGCAGAGTAGGTTTTACTTGAAGTGTTACTGTTGTCAAGAGAGGACTGACTGGTTTGATTCCACCCTCCATCCCCCAGCCCCCAACTTTTCTAGTGCTGTGACAGGATATGGGATGTGCTGTTTCCTCAAGGAGCAAGCCAAAATTTAATCTTTTAACTTGAGGATAAATTACTGATTTCTTTACTGAAAAGGTAGTCTTATGAGTGTACTTTTATTAGGAGATTGATCTTTTCAGTGAAGGTATCCTTGAGAGGGAAAATAATAAAGAATTCTCAGGGGTTTTTTTGTTTGGTTGGTTTTTTTGGTAGTCTGTGTTAGGTTTTTTTCTTCTGGTTGGGACATTATGAGGAATAGTGTATGAGATGGATTTCTGACCCAAAGCAAATTTTGCAGGGAGTAAGTGTATGCCTGATTTTAAACCATTGTGGGTTGAAAATTACTATTTTTGGTCCTATAATCTTACTTCTTGTGATGCTTTTTGCTGTTATTACCTTAGTTGTTTTATGAGATGCTACAAATTTCTTGCCTTTTGGCAAGCTCACCAAGTAGTTGACCAGGAATTGGTAGGGTCACACTTCAAAAGAAGAAAATCCATTATAAAACCTTTGTTTTCCTTATGCCTCTCTTCCTTTCTTTCCCTTTTGCCCCTCTTCCTTTCTTCAGGAGGTCAGGTAGAGTCCAGCACTGCCGGATCCGTTCTTCAAGTGATGGGGACACTGTGAAGTACTACCTGATAGACAACCTCACTTTTGATAGCATCTATGATCTCATTCAACACTACAAGGAGTCCCACTTGCGATGTGCTGGATTTGAGCTGCGTCTGACTGATGCTGTGCCTAACCCCAGCCCTCATGAGACAAAAGAGTACGTACAGCAGAAGGCAAGCACCAGGGTTGTTTTGTCCTTTGTGTTGTTTTAGATTATCTTGGATTTTTGCATAGAAAGTTCCCTGGATTCAGGAGCACACCTGAGCTTTGCTTGTCTGTAGATGTCATAGGAATAGGCTTCTCTGAAAGATGCTAAGTAAGGTCAGTGGCTTTGTGAGAACCTGGTGCAACAGGAAGCAGACACTGGGAAAGCAAATTACTAGCAGCAACTGGGAAAATCAGTGAGAAGTATAATGCTGTGGAAGTGTGCCAATTCCTCCTTTCTCTGCTCAGTGTTTTACAACACCCAGTGGGTTGGATTAGATATTTAGTAGTTGACTGTGTCTGGCAGCTAAGTGGTCGTGGTCTGTGCCATCTGGAAACTTTATTACTGGGGCAGTGAGCCCAAGCAGCTACATTTTCCTTACCCTGCCCTCTGCTTCACCCCTGTCAGAGCTGGTTAGACTGACTTCACCTCATGTTGATAGAAGGTAGTGTAGTTTGGTGTTTATTTACAGTTGATATTTGCCTGATGTAGAGCCTGAACAGAGACTGCTCCTGTTTGCTGGCAGAACACTGTAATCACTGCCCTTTGTTCTCTTTTCTTTGCAGTGAGAAAAAGTAAATTTCCTTTGCATGTAAAATACTGATCTGTGGGATCTGGGAGTCACTGACCACCCAGAGATAACTTTGGAAGTCAGTGAGAGGGGAGGATAGAGTTCAAGGGTTGGGTATTCCTGCCTGTCTGTATAAGGTGGAGATGTACAGCCAGTATTAAGTGGCCATAGCTTCACTGAAGGCACGTTAGATTCAGGATGGGTCTATCCCTACAGTGAAAGATAAAATCAACCTCTGAATAAAAGAATTGAAATGCCTTCTGTTTTTCGTTTGTCTGTCTTTGGGCTTTTCCTTAAATCTGCTGTGTCAAAACTTTATAAACTATGGAAAACTGAATGGCAGACTAAAAGCAAGATCCAGTGTCTTTGTTTCAGGAAGAAATGCAGATTTATGTTTTATGATTTCAGGCAGACAAGATGTTCTGATAGATTCTTGATGCTTTCATCCAAAATAAGCTGCCATGTTACAATGTTTTGTAATAAGCCGCTATCCTAGGTGGCAAGATGGGGTAAATCTAATGCATAATTCTCCCTGTAATGTTTGAAACTCTGTTGTTAATAACACTGCCTGTTATTCTTACAGAATGACATTTGACAAGTTTTGTAATCCATTTTCCATTTTGATTTTTAACTGTTGCAGTTGGTACTATAGCAACTTGAGTCGAGGAGAGGCAGAAGACATGCTGATGCGAATTCCTCGAGATGGAGCCTTTCTGATTAGAAAGAGAGATGAGCCTGATTCGTTTGCCATGACTTTCAGGTAGGTAAAGACATATGACTACATTACCTAGTAGCTCAACAATGTTCTGGTTTTTCTTATTTAAAAAGTACTGTGGCCTTTTTAAAGACTACATAAAATTCTTACTTTGAAACTTGGAATAATTAGTGTGGTTGATTTGTGCAGAAGGTCCAAGTAGAAGGTTTACAAGAATTAATTTGTGACTTTATGCTTTTATAAAGAGTATTTGGGCACTGACTGCCCCATTTTTTCCTGTAGAACTGTGCATGACCCTTCTTCATTTCCTTGACACTCCTTACTACAGGGTGTTATTTTGAAGTTTTCTTTGGTGCTGGTTCAGCAGTGATTTTAGGCCCTTATGCCCTGGAAATCTTGCCCTGTCAGATAACTGTTGGAAATGAAATGTCAACATGAAATTGTCAGTGTTCTCCATTGTGCCTTCAAATCAAATTGTGTTTCTCTGAAAAAGCCTATTTCTGCAATGTGTAAAATTGCTTTGGAAAAAAAAAATACTTGTTTTCCTTTTATTTACATGCCTTACTGTGTGCTGAAGATGTCCAGAATTCCCCAGTCCCTGTGTACTTTGATTTGAAGCTTTCTGCTGTTACCAAGGTGGATATTGAAGTAACTTGAGCGGCAGCATCTCAATAAAACCATTTCACAGTGGTGAAAACAAGAAGTACTAGAACTTCTGCAGCTTGAAAAGGTTGCAGAGGTCTTCTGTGGGGCTGATGGTTGTCAGTGGATGGTTTTAATGTTATCAGTGGAAACACAAACCTTGTGTTCAAGCACAAGGGATTACTTTTTCTCTTTCAAGGCTGATTCCTGTATTTATCTAAATGATTATAGGGAAGAGACATCTATTTGTTTTGAGGAGAGTGTCTGTTGCTTGGGGACAGCAGCAGATCAGTAAAACCATGGATTTCTCCCAAGGCCTTGTGTATGTTGTAGAAAAGTGAGAATGTCTTTTTGTGAGTTGAATCAGGCAACTGAAATTCCATTTGAATAAAAGAGGCTTTGGAAGAGGGAGAAATTATTTCACTTGATTAAGATGCACAAAGCAGTCGCGTTCCAGTTTACAGCACTGATGCTTTCATTGCAAGTACCAGTAGCTCTTAACAGCACCCACACTTGTTCCACAGAGCGGAGGGGAAGGTGAAGCACTTCCGAATTCAGCAAGAAGGTCGACATTTTGTGCTTGGAACCTCAGCCTACTTTGAGAGTTTAGTAGAGCTGGTAACATATTACGAGAAGCATCCACTGTACAGGAAAATGAAACTGCGCTACCCAGTGACTGAGGAGCTGCTAGAGCGCTACAGCACGGTCAGTGATGGTCTTTGTACAAGTGCCAGTTGCTGTAGTGGTTGGGGTTGCTGGGTTTGATTATGGCTCTGGTAGATGACCTTTAGGGGAGGTTTAAGCAGGTAGTTTTCTTATCTGTGAAGTTGAGATGGTTATTCTGACTTTCCTCACAAAGATTTTGAAGTATGTGAAGGAAAGCTTTGTCTTTGTTCACAGGTCAGCTCTTGCCTTCTCCATGGTTTAATTGGAGCAGCTGCTCTGTAATGTGGGGAATCATGGCTCTGCTAAAATGAGTTTTTGATAATAGCCTTGTCTGCAATTGGCCTTGTCTTCTATTGATGGAGTGAGCAGAGATCTTAAAATGGTCGTGCAGATGCCAACTTCCAAGCATTTCAGAAAAAAAATGAAATGTTCCTCTGAGTCTGGGCAGGCAGTGACATTTGCTTTACTGCACTGGAGCCATCTCGGGGATGGTCTCTAACTGCCTTCTGTGGTTAACAAGTGGGAGGTACCTCTGAAGGGTTAGGTTATACCTCCTAAGGAGTCCTTCTGCTGTGCATTTTGCAACTGCTCTTGTCTGTCCCACATTGGCCTTTTCAGCCATCAGCGCCTGTATAAAGCGCTTGGGAAGAGCGTGGATGGAGCCCTCCCCGGATCTTCGTTCGCCAAGCCTGGCCATCATGATGATGATGACCTCTGAAGGGTTACTCTTTGATAGAAGCATCAGGAAATCTCCATAAGAGATACTTGTGTCTGTCCACTGACAAAAGTAGGAGCCTGAATAACTAGCTAAGGGTAGAGTCCTGCTTTCTGGATGGATGTGTTTCACAATGAGAGAGCTTTGCCAAAGTAACTAGCTTTTGAAAAGCCTGAGATGCTGTCTTCTGTTTTCAAATATATGTCTTGTAAAAGCAGCAAGAAAAACACATCTGGTATGTTTGAGAAAATCAGAGTCTGGGTTTTTTGTTTCTTCTGGGGAGACTAAAAGGGACTAAAAAGATTTTAGACCTCAGGCTTTTTTTATAATGTTGCCTATAGCTAAGAAATATCCTGGGACTGAGTCCAAATGGGAACACAAGGAGAGAACAAAATGAAAAACATGACAGTGGATATTGTTTTAGAATTTTTATCTGATAGTGAAACCAGTACTGGAACTAAAGTACTATAACACAGAAATTGTAAGTGTAGATATTGTCTTCCTTGGTTGCGCATAGAAGGGTACCCACAATCTCAAAGCTGTTTGACAGATTAAGAGATACCTTTGAGAGGTATTGTTGTTTCACTGTGTTTTTCTGTTCATTAAACTGGGGCATAGACAGGTTAAATAACAAACTCACATTCAGCTATGTTCAACTATAGAAATGAACATCTCACAGGTGTTTTAACTTCCCTCCTGTTTGCCTGGTGATTTCAGCAATGAATGTTCTATTAACACTATAATTTTTGATTCCTGTAACTTCATTTTTTTCCTTCTTCCTCTTTTTAGGAAAAGGATATTAATTCCCTCTATGATGTCAAGATGTATGTGGAACCTAGTGAAATCACCCCTACAGTGGTATGCTTAAAAAGAGATAGTCACACTTACTGTAGACTTCTGAAAATTGAGTCTTGTTTGTTGATTTCCTGTTAGCAGTAGTGAAAAGTGTTGGACTGCTTGATCTATGGGGAACTGGACAGCAGAGATTTAAAGGATGTGACTCTTTTCTAGCATCTCTTTAAAATTTGTACCCACACCTTTTCTTGTGTGCAAATCCTGTATTAATTCATCCATACTGGGAATTGGGATGGTTTTTGCTGTTGAGTCTGTGGAGGTGATTTGAGCTAGCATGCATGCTTGTGCAGGTATGCCCCCAAATTAAATAACCAACTTGGGAAGGCCAAATCTTCATGGAAAAAAAGTACAGCATGTAAACTCAGAAGTGTGGTTGTATGTCTGTGTGTTTATGAGCACTGCCATTGTCTGTGCACAAAATTACTGCAGTTGCATTAGCAAATGTGGCCTGCAAGCACAAATAGGTGCAGAGTTTTATTTATATGCTTTTATTATTAATGAGTTATTAAATTTTTCCTTCTTTTAAGATATATATATATAATGTTATAAAATCAAATGGCACAGGAAACATCTACTAATCCCTAATTGTTGCCTACTTGTAAATTCTCATAAAAGTTCGCCTCCCTGTAAATTCTGTGGCTATAATTTTCTTTAGTCTTTTTGGCCACTGAATTTGCATTGCTGCTGAAGAATTTGGTTGGTAGTAGTAAATTCAACATAAAGAAATTGATTGTCCTGCTAAAACTGGATATCTTTCTAAAGGAAATCTGACTGGCAGGATAGCTGATGTGGTTTCGAAGCGGAGGCTTTCTAGTCTTCTGTCCCTACAAAGTCTAACTGTGTCTGAAAGAATACATGTTATGAATATAGAAGATTGATATTTCACTGTGTGGTTTTTTTTTCCCCTACAATGATTATGTAGAAAAACACATAAAAGATTCATTTTTTTTCTTGTTTCAAAGGTGTTGGTTGAAGAATAGCAGTTAAGTAGCATCACTTGCTCCCACCAATAGATGTCACTGTGGAACTTTAGTATTATATTCGTAAACTTTGTAACAAAAAACAAAAAGGGGGATCCAATCCTCTCTTTTTTTTTTTCTGTTGCTGTTGTTAAGATTGCAATATTGATTATTTTATGACCTGTACCCCTAGATGACCCTTTTGCTCTGTTTCTCTTAAAGCCTCAGAGAACAGTGAAAGCCTTGTATGACTACAGAGCCAAAAGAAGTGACGAACTCAGCTTTTCTCGAGGAGCTTTAATTCATAATGTCACAAAGGAAACTGGAGGCTGGTAAGGACAGACTCAGAGTAGAACTTCTGGATGTTCTAGATGGAGGAAAAATTGAGCTTTGAGTAGGAGTTTTTGAAAAATATTGATTATTAGCTGTGGCCTTGTAAATCTAAATGCCAATATATTTCATAAAACCACCCGAACCTCCTCATCCTTAAAAATCCTTCCATGCTTTTTCCATTTTTCTGTCCTACAGCAGTAACTTCAGCTTGCAGAACCTCCATAGCCCAGTATATCCTGTATTTTTCCTTTACTACATTTATCCTTCCCAAACAGTTGTGTATTCTGGGAAGTCATTACCTTTATTACCGTTGTTCTGCATTCAAACCCACCTTTTGTATAGTCTTCTTTCATAAGATGTTTTCTTTCTAAGCTGGCTTGTAAATTGCTTGGAAAGCTTGGGAATCTAATGTTTCCCTGTAGTTTCTGCAGGGTAATCAACCACATAATAGTATTTCTAGTGCTGGAGGGGGAAAAAGCCTCTGAAGTCATTAATTGCAGTTTACAGTAACTGTAATCCCTCTGAAATCATCTGTTACTACAGTTAATGATCACTTTGTTAGAGCTTTTAGCTACTTCATCGCTTATATTTTGGTGATAGCCAGCTAGACAAGCTAGTATGGGGTATTAATGACCAATTTCTTGAGGATTATTGCTTCATTAATGGTCTATTGAAGCTCTTTATTTTTTCTATATACATATACTTCTCTTTTTAAATTCAGGTGGAAGGGGGATTATGGAGAAAAAGTCCAACACTATTTTCCATCTAATTATGTTGAAGACCTGTCATCCAATAACTTTACTGAGCTTGAAAGCCAGGTGAGTGTTACAGTTTGTCCACTACATTTCCCTAGAAGCTGCTACCTACTGGAAGTCTGGTTTATAAAACTATGACTGTGTATGCTGTGTTTGAGAGAACACAGAGTAGAGAAATGAATGCATTCTTCTCTGTTCTCTGCTGCTGAGTATATTCTGTCAGGACATCCTTCATTGACTAGCTCCTTAAGTAGTTTTCTATTTGGTGGGATTTTAGGAGATTATAATGATTTCCCTGCTAATCAAAAATCATACCAGTTTAGATTTTTCAGATAGTTTGGCTGAACAATAATATGCCTGAAACTTTTAACTAGTTTGCCTGTATAATTACTGCCTTAATATTTGAAAATAAGAAAACTATATCAGAACACACTATTTCACGCTCCATTATTAAGTTTTTATGCTTAACTAAACCTATACTTATAGTTGAAAGTGTCTAAAAATCTAGTCCAGAGTCTTGGACAAAGATATCTTCAACAAAAGAAAACAAAACTCCACAGTTTTGATATTTTTGAGTTTTAAAAATAAAACATGGAATTGTTTGTTGTTCTGAAGCACTCCAATGATAGGGGGGCTTTGGAGGAAAATACGTATTAGATTTCCCCTCTGTCCTTGTAGCCTTAAGGAGACTTGAAAAATGAGCAGTTGTGTCAGGACAGAAGCTGAACTCCTCATTTTAACTTCTCGTGCTATAGAGATTCTCATGTGTTTCACAAAATGTGATATGGAGACAGGCTTTTAAATATTACAGTGGGCATGCTTTCAGTGAAACTGAGGTTAGATGTAATGGTGCATATTTATTATTTGTTAATGTCCTGTGTGTGTTCACTCAAGAAAAGATTTAGGGTCAGATTTACCTGATGTTTTTCAGATTATTGAGGACAATCCATTGGGCTCTCTGTGCCGTGGCATACTGGTACTCAATACGTACAATGTTGGTATGTATTTTCTGATGCCTGCACGTGGACTCCTGAACTTTGTGTTGAGTAGATGCTTATGTTTAGCAGGAAAAATATGTTTGTTTGTTTATTTAAAACAAAACAAAAACCAGAAAACCCCCCACTAAACCAAAACACCTACTTGTATTAATATAGCTAATGCAATTAATATGATGAAGCTTTATGATACTAACTGTTGCAATAAATCAATAAAGACAGCTTAGAGAAAGAACTGTTGGTTTTTAGTATAAATTTCTTGCTACTGTGTTGCCTAACAGTGAAAATGCCACAAGGGAAACACAAAAAGCCTTTTGTCTTCATTCTGGAACCTAAGAATGCAGAAGATCCCTGTGTTGAGTTTGCAACTGATAAAGTAGAAGAACTCTTTGAATGGTATCAAAGTATCCGTGAAATCACTTGGAAAACTACAGAAGAGGTACTGAGAAAAATATATCAGTTGTTTTTTATAATGTACTGCTATAAATTTACAATAGAATTTGTCTTTAGCTGCCATATGCTGCTAAATCTTGGTAACACATGGTCCTTCACTCTTCCATATTGCTGTTTGTTTGTTCATTTTATTGACTCTGCGAATCTTGTTCCCTAAACTCTTTTGGGAATGATATTTAAATTAGCATTTTATGTAAATTTATGTTAAGTGAAGTTTTTCAGCAGAAAAACTGTTGGTGTTGCACCCTGTACCTCAGTGAAGTGTGCTTAGTACTATGAGGCAGATACCATTACAATTTTACATTTGGTTACACTGGTTCAATCCCAGTGTCAAGCAGAAGAAACTCAGGTATCAGATTGTTCTGTTCAGAGTTGTGAATCCACTAGTGAGTATATGTGAAATCTGAGCTGCCTTTGCCTAAACTCCTCTTAATCAGTGCTTTCCAGTGAATACAGTGACACTGATAGGGAACTGTTTGGCTAATATTTTAATTGCTTGTAACTAATAGACACATTCTGGATTTATCAGGACTTCAGTAGCAGCATTTCCAGATTCTTGCCTGAAGATTAAAGGATTCTGAGTAGTTTAGCTTCTGCATCCCTCTATGAGGAATGATGCTTAAAGATTCTTCAGGACTTTGTTTTCCTGTTCTGATGTATTAATTTACCTCCCTATCATCTTTTCTAGTATTTAAGAAGTCTTTGACATGACTAAAGAGCCCTTACAGTGTTTAAGTATACTTTTCCCTTTGTGGCTTATTAAGTGGGTGATGCGAGTGATGGAAAATGTGTTTCAGTATCATGTTGGCAGATGCTGTTTATCTGTCATCTGGAGTGGTAATGTTCCAAGGGTCATCCTAATCCTTTTTTATAGCAGGCAAGTTGGTGTCTCAAGCAGAGGACTGCAAGTCCATCAAGGAGAGAAGCAACCCAAGCTGTTGACCTGTTGTTGGGGGAGGAGAGATAACATTCTTATGCAAGGCTTTCATTTAGAAACGAAAAAGAGAAACATGACCTAGAAGTGTCTCTAAATGGAAAGTTCTTTATGGTACATCAGTGGCTTTCCAGAAGCTCGGCAGCTTTTTCTTCCTCTGTACAGTTAGAGAAGTATTAAATGCTCTGTGTTCAAAAATGCTTTAAAACTCATTTCTGTCAATCAGGAGGTTTTTCTCACAGTGTGGCTTTTAGAAAGTTCACATGATAAACTGCTGCTTGGAGGGGCAAATGATGAGGAAAGGCCCTTTTTGCCAGGCTAAATTCTGGGGAAGGCAAAAGCATAATGAGTTAACACTGTGCTTCAATACAATGCAGGGGTTTTTATTTGTTCATTTTTGGGCTGTGTCCACTACACACAAAATGTAAAACTAAGCTTCACTTATCTTGTCATCTTTGTTTAATACTGACACTTGCCATGGTCCTAGAAATAGCTGCTCATTGCTAACTCTCCTGCTTGGTTATCACTACAAAGTTATGTCTAAAAATGAGCATCTAGAAGTGGTCCTTTGCTGTTTGGAGCTCTAACTACTGTTGAGCAATGTCTGGGAAACTGTGGTGGATCACTAAGTACAGTGAGGTTTGTAGAGCTTTTCCCCAAGGTTATTTCCAAGTCTAGATATTGTATTCCCTTTGCTTTTCTTGGACTTCAATGTATAATCTTTGGTTCAGTGAAACATTCTGGAAATCCATGGCTCCCTAGCTCTGATTTTCTTTCCACTTCAGTTTGTCTTGTTGAGGCAATTCTTTTGGAAGACTTCCTAATTGCTGCTGTGTCATAACCCCTTGTTCCAAAGCTAATTGCTGTTAAGTAAGGGACTCTTCTAACATGCTTTATCCTGTAATTGCTTCTTATGTCTGAAAAGCCTCCAGCCCAAATGCTTCTGCTCAGGACAAGCCTTACTGATTTCAGTAGTTCACAGTCTCTGATTGCAGGGACTGTTGCTCATCTTCCACAGAGCAGGTGCTTGCAAACATGGAAGTAGATAATGGGTTTATTACTCATGATGACAACAGGTTTGCACATGATTTTCCATACATAACATTATTGGTTTGGTGTGCAAATACAAAACTACAGGAACGATACTCATAGGGTTTGAGTTTAGCTGTTTGGGAGCTACTAACAAGAATTAAGTCCTGCTCAGGATTGTAAATAAATAGAGAGACACTTCACTTCCCTTTGCATTTTTTTCTGCATACATTTGCATTTTTATGAGGTATAGAGTTGAGAATGTAACTCAAATTGTGTAGAGCCACATTAAAAGAAAAAATTGTGGCCAGGATTCTGGGTAGGACTGATCAGGGAAACACTGTAATGCTTAAAAAATCACCCCTGACACAACAACCCCCCCAGAAAACACACCTCCAACTAAAACCCCAAACCACTTGATTAGCCTGTTCTCAGAATTGAATCTTAAAGTACATTGTATTTATGCAGGTGTCTAAAGTATCAGATAAGAATCTGGTCAATAAAGAATGCATCAGCTTTCTCATTTCATTAGAGTATACCCTGGAGTTACTGTGCCATAACACTCAGTAAGTCTGTAATCTATAACTTTGTTACATTTCACAGGAGAACAGGAGGAAATACTGGGAAAAGAATCAATTGATTGCTATTGAATTATCTGATCTGGTAATCTACTGTAAGCCAACAAGCAAAACCAAGGACAATTTAGGTATTTCCTTTAATATTACATCTGACTTTTTACCCTTTCTACTATCTTTACAGATATTAGTTGAAATTTATAAAACTGAAGATAAAATCTATCCTCTCTCTACTGGAAAACTAAGTTCTGCCTCACCTATGCAATTTTCAGTGGCACTTTGAGGTTGTGTACTAGGGTACTTGATACTATTCAACTGTCATCAAAAAACTGACAATTTTCTAACTCATTAACTAAAGACACCCTCTTGTAGGTGTTTTTCATGGGGAAGCCCACTAGTTATGTGTCATCTGACTTTTTTGAGATGAAAAAATTCTGGCTGAACATTTGTGATTTGTTTGTTAAAACTTTTGAAATGGATTTGCTGTGCATTATATAATTTTACTGTAAGAACTTGTCTGCATTGATGTCAGCTATTGGAATAGTATATGATTTCATAATATAAACGAGGACTGGGGTCTGTATCAGTGCAGGTGTGGAATCTGACACTGAAACACGTACTTCTTACTCCAGTTTTTTGTCATTGCTGCTGGTGAAGCCAGAAAATGTGCCCTTTTTCTTTAAGTTTCTTTGCAACTGTTTTTAATAAGCTGTCAGTGTGGTTTGGACACTGTAATTATAGTCATTGTTTGAGGCATTGACTAACCCAGGCTCACCCTTTCTTTTCCCCATTTAAACCTAGGAAAAGATGTCTCTTTATATATATGTTCTAGTGGTCAGAATTACATTATTAGCAATGATAAGATGAGGACATGACTATAGACTCTTATCTGCCCTGCTGCAAAATGTGGCAAGCAGGCAATTTTAACTTTCAGCCTTGATGCTCAACCAATTTACCATGTCTGCATGAAAACTGTGCCAATTATTGCATTAAAGGACAAAGCAAAATCAAGTAAAACAAAATGTTAGTGGAAGTACAGTATAAATGTAGACTTCTCTATTTAGTAACCACTCTTTCCTCCTCCCTGTGCTGTGTAGAAAACCCTGATTTCAGAGAAATCCGTTCTTTTGTGGAAACCAAGGCAGAGAACATTGTTAAGCAGAAGCCACTGGAGTTGTTAAGATACAACCTGAAGGGACTGACACGTGTCTATCCTAAAGGACAGAGGGTTGACTCATCCAACTACGACCCGTTTCGCCTCTGGCTTTGTGGCTCCCAGATGGTGGCTCTTAACTTCCAAACTCCAGGTAATGCTCTTTGCAAAAAAGATTCTAATTCACCTTCCATTTCACTGTGAGCGAGCCCCTTTCTGGCTCCTCTGCCATACTAGTCACTGTGGCTGTCCTCTTTATTTGTACTTCCTTGTAAGAAGGGATGTGCAAAAAGCAAGGTTTGGTTTTGAATGTGTGGATTGCCTGATAAAGCTGGTTCCCTAAGTCTCCAAAAGCCCTGCCTCTGAGCCTAACTAGACCCAAACTCATACCCCAAGTCTTGATCTCTGTGATAAGCAAGCCACAGGGGAGGCTGTACTCCACTTTCTGATAAGGGCCAGCTAGCTTATGGCACATTGATAGGAAACTAATTGTGAATGGGGATTGGTTGGGATTATAACTGCTGAGAAATGGCCTGTCGGGGTCAGGTACTGAAGGAAACTGAGTCTTCCAATTTACCTTTCCAGCTCTTTCTGATAAAGTGGTGGCCAGTAAGAATTCCAGAGAGGAGCCATTATTCTGATACTTCCTTAGCTTTATTGAAATGCAGATCTTCTGTTATGACTGTTTAACTCTCTCCCTAGACAAATACATGCAATTGAACCATGCCTTGTTTTCACTTAATGGACGCACTGGCTACGTTCTGCAGCCAGAAAACATGCGAAATGAAGAATATGACCCAATGCCAAATGACTCGAAGAGGAAATTGCAGATGATTATGACAGTGAGGGTAAATCTCTTTTGTAAATTACGTTTTTTACAAGTCATAAATATCTATAAAACTAAAAATAAAGCTATTATGTTTCAGAGCAAGATCTGACAGATTGTCAAAATACTGATTTTAAATGTCACTGTGTTTGAGAATAAAACCAATTCCACTGGCTCCTGAAGAGAACTATGTTTCTTTATCATGCTAATGAAGCACGTGGTATAGAACTGAAAACACAATTCTAGGATAATTTTATATAATTGCTAATAAAAGTTCCAAATGAACTAACTTGCATTTCCAATCTAATGATTCTCAATAGAAGGGTCCTTCTGGAGATTGGTTAGCAGCGGATGAACTAGTTCAGAGATTTCCAGTGTGGAAGAAAGATATTTGCAATGAAATATAGAAAGTAAGCAGAAAAAAATACAGTAAGCTGATCCCTTGTCATTCTCATTTTTCATGAAGAGATGGGTTTCTCATTTGCAAATTATGCCATGTTGTCTTCTGGTGCCAAACAGGAATTGGTTTCTGTTCTCAGTTGCTATACAGTAAGAGATGTCTTTTAAAATGTTTACTGAGAAAGAAGAAATATAGTAGCTGCTTTTCACTACAGTGTAGAGGAGGGGTAAATGGAGCTGTCAATGTAAAGCAAGAATGTCTTAAAATAAGTATTTAATATAAAGACTGAGGAAAGATAATAAAACTTACATTGCAGGCCTGGTTTGGAACTCAGTATAATGAATGTCTGCTACAGTATATTACAATGAAAATCATTGGGTTACCCAAACAATGGAAGTTATTGGTGGCATAGATAGTATAATACAAGCAAACATATACAAGAGAGGGAGTGTATTTTCCCATGTTCTTCTGTTTTTTTTTTCCCCTTCTAGTTCTGTAGGCTACCTTCTGTACAGAAATAATGGTGCCAAGTTTCCTTTGGAGGTAGTTAAAATATACAGTTGCTTTTGCAGGTTTTAGGTGCTCGTCATCTCCCTAAACCTGGTAGAAGCATTGCTTGTCCCTTTGTAGAGGTAGAAATTTGTGGACCTGAATATGAAAACAACAAATTCAAGACATCAGTTGTGAGTGAGTATCTGTGGTTTTCTGTGGTGTAAGGTTATGGTCATACTTTCAGCATGCCTAAATAAAGTGAGTAGAGGATGGCCATGATGGCCATGTGTTTGTGTGTACATGAGCTTCATTTAAGTGCACTGAAATGGGACAATAGCTCAGCCACTTAATATTTCACCATTTAATATTTCTGGATGCAGCAATGTTCCTCTAGTAGACAATAGGCTTTGGTTCCAATTATCCAAACCACTGATACCAGTGGAAAATAAACACAGAATCCAGAGCAAAATGGGCATTGTGGCTTTTCAGTATTCCAGAGAAGGGAATTAGGATTTTAACTTTCTGTGGGAAGTGATCAAGAGTTTAGAGAGCAAACTTGCTTACACGTTCCAAATTACTTAATGTTCTATGAATTACTGTAAGCACTGGGCCACTGTATATTCCATTAGTCTTCTGATGCTTTTCATGCTTTTACTCTGATGCTTTTACTCCAGCATGAGGCTCATGAATAGAGCAATGAATTAGTTTGGGTTTTGTTTATTGTTGGTTTTTTGTTTATTTGATTGGTTTGTTTTTAACAAATACTTGTCCAAGGAGGGTTTGTGTGTTTAAATACAAATACTAGCTCTTCTTCATGGATTTCCAACCCTGCCAATTTCTTCCAATCTTACCCTCATCAAATAAACAAATAGAAACCTTCTGAAGCAAGGTTACAACAGGAAACAGATGGTAAATGGGATTTTGGGGCCTTTGTATCCTCAGAAAATATCCTGGGATGCATACCCATATGTGAACAAAGTGAAGTTATTGCTTCAAGACTGCAAATGTTTACTTTTTATTATAGATGACAATGGCCTTAATCCAGTTTGGGCACCCTGTCCAGAGCAAGTGAAATTTGAAATTTATGATCCAAATCTAGCGTTTCTGCGCTTTGTTGTTTATGAGGAGGACATGTTCAGTGATCCCAATTTCTTAGCACACGCCACTTTTCCCATCAGAGGAATCAAATCAGGTAAGATCAGTGGGTATAAGTGGCTAAGTCAGAAAGTTGCTGTTGAGTATTGTTGTATTGTGACTTTACTGTCAATAGCAGCTGCAACATGCCAAAGGACAAGGGCTCTTTTAACTGAAGTTCATTTAATCCATTGTTTATTACGATACTAAGTGTGTAGCATGTAGGTACTTAAAATAATCCTCTCACCCTCTTGAAATAATTTTTTTATATTGAGATAGGAAGGCATTATGTAGAATAGTTTGCCCTGTCTTTACTACCTACTCCATTTCAGCAACAGAGTTATATGCTTTGAGTAAAATTTGGAAAGATTATTTTTCTGTTTTGGTGCCAGAGCATTTGTTTTGTTAATTGTCTTAGATGTGAACATACGTAGAGGAAGTTTTCTGCTTTCCTCTGCTTCTAGCTTTAGTTTGCAAGAGCATATAAAATCCTGTGTTTCTCCATTTTGCCATTCTTGCCTTTTGCTTCCCTGTAATCATCATAGCAAAGCCTGCTCTCAGCAGCAGAGCATTTGAGCAATGAAGAATCTGTTAGCCTTCAGGACTGTATGCATGATTTTTGTGATTGCATGTAGCCCTTTGCCTTGACTCTAATTGTCCTTTGTGCATGTTCCCCCCCTCCCCTCCCCTCTCTCCAGGTTTTAGATCAGTTCCTCTCAAGAATGGCTATAGTGAAGATATAGAGCTGGCCTCACTTCTGGTTCACTGTGAAATGCAACAAGTTCTGGTGAGAACCACTGTGGAGTTTTTGTGTACTTAGAGTGTATGTTAGCAGTTCTTTCTGGAAACCAGGAAATGAGGATTTAGTTGTCTGTTCTGTGTCTGCAGGTACAAACTGAGTTATGTTCTATCTGGGTGGGCAGATGACATAATTATTAAAAGAAATAATGCACTAAAAAAGCCTCATTACCTCCACTGTTTTTTGCTGCAATAGCATGGTCATTGTCTTTCCTTGTTAACTGATTGATGCCATGCAAAGCTAGCTAAATTTAAGTTTGACTTCATAGGATAACCTTTAGTAAAGGTCCTACATAACAAGCAATCACTTTAGGAAGAGAAGATAGTAATTTCTCCCAGTATTTCATTAAACAACCCATCTGATGAAAGGCATGTTCTGGTTCCTACAGAAGGGCTAATCTACTTCTAAGCCTTTCTAAAACACCTAAATGAAGTACTAGTGTTTTTAAACATACAGGGGAAAAAATAATGCTGCATCCTTGCTCATACAACCAGGCATTTTATGTTCCAAAGGTGCTCCTATATATGTTGTTTTGAAGCAGAATTATTCTCAGACTCTGTCTATCTCAGTAATATTTTATGTAATTTAAACATACTGGTGTAGAGGCCATGTGATGAATGTTTAATGATGCTTTTGGGAAGGGGGTATTTCAGGGTGCTTTCCAGTACCCTTCAGATTCAGGGGAAAACAAAAAGTCCAACTTTTTATTTGTAGTCTTTTACAGCTTACACTGCAGTTCACTCTAGTGTACATTATTTTTCCTGATTAAAACACCAACTTCTGCTAACTGTAAGTCATTATGTCTCTGGAGGGGTTTGTGCTTGCAGTTGCATGCTCTGAAATGGAAATTGCTGAATTCAGTCACATTCTTCTTCATGAAGGAGTGGCAACCTTTTTCAAACATCCTTTGTCAAGGTTTTTACAAAGCCACCTTATAATACATGGTGTAAAATGACTGTTTGTAATGACAGTGTTTGAGAGCCGTGGTAGATTCCTTTGGTTGGCTAGCAAAGAGTCATGAGAGCAGGAGAGAGCTAGAAGCTGAGATCAAATCTGTGTGTGTCTCTGTGTGTGTGTAATAAGACAGACTTGTGCCCTTTGAAAATAATATTTAAAATGTTCATATTTCCTGGACAGAACTCTGATAGAGGAGGCCTGATAAAGTGCTAGTTTTTGGCTCACTAGCAGCAACTCACCGTTGCCTAATATGTTGAGCATGGACATCACTTGTAGCTATATTGTGAATTCCTCCTGCTGTGGTTTCTCTTCAGAAATTCAGATCATTATTTGCCTGGGGCAGAAGTAGCTCTTAAAGTGTTGTTCTTAGCAGCAGTATGTCTCCCAATCTGTCAGCACCGAGTCCTTTGACAGTAGCACATTTCGCACTCTTGAAGCCCCTTCTGCTTCTTAAGCCAAAGGAAGATGCAGCACAGCTCTGTATTTTTACAATGTCTGATGTCTCTGGGTGGTAATGCAGTGGCAGGAGAACTTTCAAAAATTCTCCCTTTTGTTTGGCAGTCTGCAACAAGCCAAGATTTGCCATAGTTAATCAACTTCTAGAACTTTTGGCAGATCATTGAAGAAGCATCAGAAAAGATCAAGGCTGTCTCCATCTGTTCTTCTGCCCTCTTTTTAAAAATGATGACCCTCCATAAAATGATACAATTTAATAACAGGCCTGTTTATATACAGAGTCCATCTGCGTACTCTTGGAGATAAAATGCAAAATTATAAAGGGGAATTACAGATGGCTGTGTAATTTCCCAGGAATAGAGAAGCAAGAATATTGCAGACATAAGCATGCAGATTTGTGAGTTATGCAGTTTCTGTTGAAGTTAACCAGTTTTCTTTATATTGGAGAAATTGTACTATACTGAGGTTGTTACACTTAGAGGCATGTCTTAATTTGCTTGAAAGCTGATTTACTTGTTTAAGAAAACGCATCTCTTCAGCATTTTCTGATTACAGTCAGCCTCAATGGTGCATATGTTTTTAACATAAAGATTGAAGTGGACATTCTTTAATGGGGTTTTAAAGTCTAGCTTTGTAGATACATTTATTTACAAGAACAACTGCTAGTATATATGCATCTTGATGATGTACACCTGCAGAGTGGTAACTGGCAATTTGCCTTTCCCTTTGAGATTTAGGAATACAAAGTTTCCTTCCTCTTTAAAAAATTAAAATTATATATATTAAGAAAACCCTTTTAAAACCTTAATCAGTAGCACAGCACTGAGACAGTTTCAGTTGCTTCAGCCCATGCCTGGGTAGGAATGCGTTCCAGGAGGAAAAAGAAGGTTTAGGAAAGGATCTTGTTGCCCGCAGTGAAACCCCTTGGGTAGTCTGCTAACCTATCAATTTTCCTTGATCTGAACTAAGGGCAGAGTCATTCCTATTAGTATGCTGCCTCTGAAAATGTTTGGATTTATTACATTTATTGATTGCATGTCATTTATTGTAGGATGAGTATCTTGTTTTGCTGCAGATGTGAAAATTAAGACTTCCATTCTGCCAGTGTGATTCCCTGCTAGTAACTCTATAAAGGTGACAGCTTTTGCATCCAGAGTCTGGAAGTGTTAAAATAATTTGAAGTGATAAAGGGAATCATGATGATGCTTATGGAATATTTTGAGACCACCTACTGTGGACTGCATACAACAACAGAAACTCAGACTGCTGCCAATTGGTTCTTCTACAAGTACTGAATTTGCCATAGCTCCATAGAAACACAGGATCCATCCTCCTCTCTTGATCATCTGAGTACTTGTTGCTATTAGGCATCCTATTTACTAGTCAGTATTTCCACTTTAAGTCTGGATTTCAATAGGAAAGCACCAGGATTGATAGTGAGTGGCATACACATTTAATGACTTGTGCTGGAATGTTCTTGATGGTAGAGGATTTGGCTGTTCATACAGTGGGGCTAAGGGTTTTTTTGTGTGTGTGTATTTTCTTAGTTACTTTCTTCCTGTAAACATTCCAGAAACATAAAACTACTTGTATAGAACATTCCATAAAGCTAATGGAATGTATTTAGGAAAACAAAATAATCCCCCAGACTAAGTTGATTTTGGGTGTGTCTTTGATTACCAATGTTCTTTTGCAGGAAAGTGAAGAAGAGCTTTATTCTTCATGTCGGCAACTTCGGAAGCGCCAGGAGGAGCTTAATAATCAGCTATTCCTTTATGACAGCCACATGAATTTAAGGAATCCTAACAGAGATGCTATATTAAAAGAGTTCAATGTAAATGAGCACAAACTACAGATATATCAAGAGACATGCAACCGCAGGTGGGTTGATAATCATTTTCCTTTCCAAAGCAGCTCTATCTAGACATGATTTATGGTAAGGAAATCTCAAATTTATGAAAACAAGCATCTAAAGAGTGGTGAGGGTAGAGTGAGCATATCTGAAGCAAGGAAGGGCTGCAGTGAAGCAGGGCTGGGCTGCAAGCCGCTAGAGGCCAGCAGATGCTGTGAAATGTCTGTTCAGTGAATTCTCAGTTGCAGTGATCAGTGAAACGTGATCCTGAGTTTAGCTTCCTCTCTTCTGCTTTCCTGGAGGAAAGCCTGGAAGTCTACACTATCAAAGTTATGCCCTGGAAATGTAGTTAGCTTATTAGATATGTGGGAACAAAATACATTTCCAGATGAACAAACCACAAAAACCAGTATTGAGTTGTGATAGCATAGAATTGTCAGTCAAGTGTCAGTACATGATCCAAAGCTTAGGGGAAGGATTTTCCTCCCTTGCTGCCACCTTTGGGCTGGGTGTGAGGGATACAGAGCCTTCATGGACCAGGAAGATCTTTCAGTAGATCTCAGGATGGGATGAAGATTTTTTCCTTAAATATTTATTTGTGTGTGCTGAACAGCTGCATGATAGGAAAAAAACTGGAAAAAAATGGTAATGCTTGTTGCTGATATATTACTTGCTGATTGTTTCTAAGTAAGTTGAACTTGGTAGACTGTTTTCCTCTGAGAAATCCCTTGTAGACTTGACGTTTTCCTTTTCTTTTTCCTTAAGATTAAAGGAGAAGAAAGTCAGTAACAGCAAATTCTACTCTTAAAGCAATCTTTCCTTGATGCATGCTTTATGGTGCAATTCAGGAAGAGATATTAACTTACCCTGATCATCCTACTCAATAATGGTCTCATCAGACTGAATGACTGGAAGAAGAGGAGGAAGAGGAAAGATGGGTTTCCTGAATAATTTCTTGTAATAAGAAAAACTGTTTTAATTCCTACTAATTTATATTCTGTACAAAGCATACCCACTGTGCAGGCCAGACCTTCTGTGTATTCAAGATGTAGTTGGACAGACCTCACTTCTCCTTAGCAATACCTGAAATACAAGTGTAAATCATCTACTATATTTGTGTATGCAGGCTATAGATAAGACATTCACAACAATTTGCATGCATGCAGTCACACCACTTTAACAACCTGGCTTCTTCAGATTAACTGGTAGTGAGTTTTTAATTTGTTAAATGCTGTACAAGCACTTCAACACCAGCATTGTCACATCATGTATGGTTACAGTACCCAAGACAGCAGATTGTACTTCTGATACTGTATAAAATACTTTAGGCAGCTGATAGCTTATAATGCATTCTCTCTTGTTAAAAGTTTGCTGTTACATTTCTGAGAACTAGATAATATGTTAATATTGTTGAAACCAAATATCCTCTGTGACTGTAGTTGAACTCTGTAAAGGTTTGAGAAAGGAATGATGTGTGAACCTGTATTTGTAGCCCCTGTGAACCTATGTTCACAGCCTCAAAGCACAGGCAGGTAAAGTTTTAAGTCACACAGTGAGTATATCTGTCTGTTTGTGGAAAGGAAAGCTATTTCAAATTCTGAAAAGCATTTATTTTGGTATAGTATCATTTTGCAAATCCCTTCAGCTTCTAATATACCTAGAAATTAATTTTTTCATGAACTGTCCATTTTTAATCTTGCAGTTCTACTTAGATGATAGCATCAAATGATAGTGTTCTGTAAATGTGTAAATTCCCAAAATGTGTCTAATCCAAGAATGATAGTATGCACAAATACAGAGGTACATTGTTCTCACAGCTTTAATCAAATTAAGAACATGGAGCTACAGAAGAGAAGACTTTTTAGGTTAGCAAGGGTGTTTTCCTGCCAGAGCAGAACCAAAGTTTTGATGACTTATTTAACACCACTTGTCAAAATTTGTGTATGTGTTGGTGCTTTGTGCTAGCATTGTCTTTACTGTCAAATTCCTAGTTACTGTATCTCTACATGGGTGGAGTTCTGCTGTCTATCTGCTGGATTTTTAACTTTCAAATGTGTGCAGAGGAGTTACGTTTTTCTGTCTAAATGGCTGCCTGAGGCATAGAATGCTGCATACATAGTGCTGCATTTTTGATCACAGAAAACTTGCATGGATTTGGGATTCATGGCCTGATGAAGCTGCCTCAGCAATTTTCAGTTTCTCTTGCTCCCCACACTATGACTTCAGTTGTTTCAAGAGGCACTTACTTGATGGCATTGTGTATTCACAGGTGATGGTTTGAGGAACCCTTGTGAGGTTTTAGTTATTCTGTAAAGACAGTCTCGTCTCAAAGATGAAAGTGCTATAATAGCTTATCCCACAATGGGATAGCTTCTGTAGATTTTGTATTATAAAGAAATAAATTACTTAGCATCCAACTGAAAAGGAGAAGAGAGCAAAGCTAAAGGCACTTCTCTGCTCTTCTTCCTCCTGCCTGAGATTTCTTCCATACCTAGTTGGGGGACACCTTTGGTGTGCATGCATTTTGTAGTATGTTCCAAGACTGGGTTAGTTTGTCATATGATCAGTCTCTGAGCTGCATGTTTCATTCAGTAGCCTCCATGATTCCCATTTAGTGTTGTGAGAACACTGAGTTGTCACTGTTGATCAGATACAGTGGCTCAAAGCCTTGTCTGAAAGGTCCTGAGGTTGTTGCTAAGGGTGAGACAGGATTTATAAGCAGCTGGGTACCAGCTAGATTTGGACTGATTACAAGAAATGGGAGAATACAAGATGCTAGAGCTTAGGGAGCTCAAACTCTAGAGCTCGAGGCTGTTGCTAGTGTGTTTTTTGATTTGTTGTGTGAGGAAATCATTTTTTAAGTTCAGTACCAGAGCAGACATAAACAAATTGTTGACTTGTCCTGGCTTCTTCTGTTGCTGTGTATATTCCTGACACAGGATAGCCACTGTGTGACGAACACAGTTCCTTGTGCTGCTGCTGTGCAGATAGTTCAGAATTAGCACATTTTATAGTTCTTTGAAAAGTCCTGTGCACATTCTCTACACATATGTGATGTCAGAAGTTCTAAGAGGCACTCCCTTGGTATTCATGAAAATGCATTTCATTTTACAGTAAGACTTTTCCCCAGAGTATAATGTTGCACTGTATTCAGAAGGAAAATAATTGCATTGGCTGTTGTGTTGACTTGCAAGTGATGGGTAAGGCTGTGTTCTAACCCTTCTCTTGTTCCTTCCATTCTGTGTTTTACCTCCAAAACCTCACCTCTCAATTCTTTGTCAGGGCAGACTATGCAGCAACTTTTTCACAGTTGCAACTGTTTTAATATGAAAGTAGGTTTGAATGTGTGTGCTGATTTTATAATCCAGGAGGAAAACCAATTTTTTTTGAAGTTAACAATGTCTGTTAAATTGTTATATTCTTATAGAAACTGTCTTAAATCCTTAAAATAACTTATTTGTAATAAATAATTTTTGATAACTCAGCAGTGATGTGAATGATGCCAGATGCTTCTTTGTTTAAGCATTGCTTACTGAATTTAATGAATTTTACCAGTTGTTTGAGGCAGTATGAGTGAGTTCTCACTGAAAAGCGATCTGTTGGGGTGTTATGTGTTCTGCTGGAGGCTGGAGGGAGGACATTTCTCTGCTTTTAACTGACTTATTGATTGTTTCCATAGACATGGCTATTGTTGCACTTCACCTGGCTGCAAACGAGCAAGGCAGAAGGAAAAGGTCAACACTTGTGTTTGACTTACAACTCCTTACCGACCTTTTTCACTGATAGGTGGATGCAAACTTCAGCCCTAGTGAGCTTCAGATGTGGATCAACTCAAACAATAAGGTCTGAACAAGGCAAAGATGACTTTGCAGGAATTTGGAAGTGCAGTAATCTTGATGTTCTGCTTTTAATTAATCCAGCATTATTTCTGCTGGTAAGGTTGCCTTCATTGCATGGGCAGAAGTGCTACTGGGTCAGTGTGTGCTATCTTTATATTGTGGTTCTTACCCTTGTTGGGAGCCTGGGGAACGAATTTATTCTCAGTCTTTTGATAAAAATAACATGTGTATTGAGCAGGAATCAATATGAGGTATCCACAGCCTTGGTCTTCTAGGAGGTTATCAGATGAACTGCATGATCTTTATCACCTTTTAATTTGTGGTATGCACAAGTTCTGTTGTCCCATAAAATTTCTTCCTTCAGATGTTTTGTTGCCTATGTTCACACTTTTTTCCACCCAGTGCATCTGTAAATTTCTCTGTTGCAAACATTTTGGTTTAGCTTTGCAATTGTCAAACTAACCTTTTAGATGGTGAGATGACATTAGCTACATACTTAAGATTATCTTTGAATTCTCTAAACAAGTTGTAAAAAGAAGTCCTGTTGTTGAGTGCTGCTGTGGTCTTGTAGCAGCATTTCCAAGTGCAGTCCCACTAGCTGACTTTGTTCCAGGCTGAAATTTCATTTATATCATCAGAAATAGAAGTTGCCTGTAATGAAAATTAACCTTCAGAATCAGTTGGGAGCTGAATTTATCTTTTGATCCATAATAGAAATTATAAACATGCTCAGCTATTAGTTTGAAAAGAATTTTAAGTGCAGTTTTATTCATCCATAGTCTATGTTCTTAGGTGTTGCTCCATCAAAAAAGAACATTGTGAGCTTGACTAAACTACAGCAGAAGTAGTTCTCTTAACACTTGTATACTCCTGAATGCAATTTAATCCCCAGGTCCTTTACAATATATGTAAATTACTAGTGTTCAGGGCACTTCTCTGCAAAGATCTCATCACAAATTATGAAATATGCTCCTATATTATTGAAAATATGTGGAAATTAGTAGTAAATAGTAATGAAAGAAAATTTTGATAGGGAAGAGACACTGTAAAAATCTCATCTACTTTAAGGATGATTGATATTTAAACTTCTAAAATACATATATATGTATTAGAAGTTTAAGTTTTTCATGTATGTCTGGCAGAGTTTTACCTTGACATGCTGTGTCTGTGAGATTAAGCAGCTGACCAAAGATTTGGAAACTACTCACCTAAAACATCAGCATCATTCTTTATATTGAAGCACCTCTCAACTGTTAAATAATTTTGAGGAGAGGAAAAATTGAAGCTATGCCCTATTTTCAGAGCTGGTGTTTTTTTTTCCATTTTTTAGATGCATATGCATTTCTAGTAATTCACTTTCAGGAAACAGGTAATAGATTATAATTTGGAAGCAGACACAACACTTGGATTAATTGCCTTAATTTAACGAGGTACTCATGCAAGAGTAGTAATAACAATTAAAAAACAGGAAGAAGGAGTGAGAATTCTGTTTGCAAAATACTTAAAATACAGCAGCTCTGACTGGCTTTATAGATATGTAATTTTCAAGCAATTTTTAAGTTTCTCCTTAAGCCACAGATTTCCTGTTTTTATTCTGGAAAGAGGAAGAGTATCCTTCACCTCTTCTGTAGTCAGGACTTGGCTTTTTTAACTAAATAGAGCCGAATGATAGAGAATGAATAGACTAGTGCATGGCTGATGAGTTCTAGCATGGCCATTGCCAAGCCACTGCCTGCTTCTCCTAAGAAGTACCTGATTTAGTATCCTGTGCTTGAGTAGAAGCCATGGGCTGTTAGGACAAAATAGCTCCTGTTCCAGACAGATGAAAAGCTGCATGTGTTGAACTCAGCTTCTGTAGAAGTTTTGAATTCTGGTATTTGTGAGTTGGTTGTGGCTCTAGTGTGTGTGTGTATGTGTGTGTTCTTGTTTGTTTGTTTGTTTTCTCAGGAGCTTCCTTTTCTGTTGTACCTGAAAAGCTATCCAGGGCTGTTACCTCAGCCAGTATTAACAGCATGGGCTTAGGCTTCATGAGTTTAGGACCCTTTCATGGATTTTTCTCTCCAACCCTGCTATTAAGTATGAATGGCAGTTGCTGAGTTTTGCCAGTAAAAAGATCACAAATAGCAGAAGAAATTCCTCTGGGGCACAGGAGTTATATTCCATATCTGAAAAAGATCTTTTTACAAGACTTAGCATGAAATACTGATAGTATGGTTCTGTGCAACAGGCTTGTGCAATTCCTTGTACATTTTGGTTTTGTCCATTCCTTCTGCTGGCATGAAAATGTCTTAAATCTATTTCTGATAACATTGTGTCAAACCCAGAGAACTTAAAAAGGAAAATAACCAAGTGGTTTTCACTTGGAAAAAAAAAAGGCCTGTTGGGAAGAGAACAGTGGCCCAGTACTTTCATGAGGTCATGACTGTCTTTTTCTGTTTTATTGGAAAGGTTTCTTCGTTCTGTAGATTATGATGATGTACATGAATGACTTTTGGAAAGCATCCCTTCTGCCATCAGCAGTTTGTTGGAGGCACATAAGCTCTTTATAAAGGAGTGCAATGCTCTTGCTCACAAACACTGCTGGCCTAGGCCCCCTCCATTTATTTGCTATTATAGGAGATAAAAAAAGTTACTCGAATTCTCTCTTGAGCTATCTCTCAAGCTAAGTATTAAATTTAGTTTCTTACATGATGGTAGGGGAATAAAGGAGGAAGAAAGTCAGATTTCTAGTAAAACAAAACATGTAGTTATCAATAGTCAGTAGTGATTTTTTGTAAAGTTAGACTTCTCAGGAAAAGAACTCAACTCTCCAAAAATAATGCTCTCTTCAGACATCATTAACTACAAAAATCTCCACCTACTAAATATAGGTGGTAGGAGACTTTTAGCTTGGTTTATTTAGACTTGCTTGTTTCCTGAGAGTCATTTAACAATGCAGTAGGACTTCTCTTTTTCTTCACTTGCCCATTTAAATTGCAGTAGAGTTTAACAGAACTGAAGTAACTGGAACTCAAGACAAAACTGAAGATAGTGTAGTTTCAGCTATTAAAATGGAAAGACTAAAGTTTAAAGAGAAGAGTGAACTTCTGGAAAGATTGTCCTTTTATCAAGTACTGAAAATAATGCTGATGGGTTAAAGGAAAAACAACTTTGTCATTTAACATTCTGATGTGAAGTTTCTCAGTATCTCTTCTTATATTAAACTGACAAAAATGAGGGACTTGCTAGAGACAGTAATCATCTGTACTTAACAAGGTCTTAATTTCTATTCTTAAAATGCCACAAAATTAGGACTTTCATTGTATTAAATGTTTATTATCCTACTAGAGAGGAGTAATTCTATTCAAGTGGTGTCAGGTGTTAAAGAAGTATTATTAAAGGCTAAAAATGTTTTATAAACATGAATGTAATCACTTACCAAATGTCTTTGATGGCTTGTTTAACCATTCTAATGCTGGGAAACTCACAGGTCTTATTTATGAATGCACTTTAACTAGCTTGTTCATTTAAAATAGGCATATTTTACTGTTAGAAAAATCTACAAATCTGTGCTGCTCCAAGCACTTTGCTATAACTGGGAGTAACCATTGTGCATTTCCCAGAAATGTCATCAGATAGCACAGAGATAACTCAGAAAATCATACCAGAATCTATTAATTTATTTTTTAAAAAAGCATGTTTATTTATTGTCTAGCAGTTTATCAGCTAATCTTGGTTAGACATATATACATCCAAGCTGAAAGGCAGAATTTGGTTTTGGAATGTGATCAAAGAGTAAGTTTTTATTCTGTTCTGGATCATGTAGCACAAACTTTTCAGGAATAAAGACAAGGAGAAGAAGGATAGAAGGGTCAGTCTAAGGACACTTGTTCCATTCACTGTAGTGTGCTGTTGTACTGGAAAATAAAATGCTGTTTGCAGTAATACTGAGCTTCATCTTGTTAGTGATCTGATCAATTTTACTTTGAAGACGAACTAAATATAAAACTTACACCTTTTCACTCAGCATTTCCATTCCTTGGGGATAGAACTGCTGAAGATACTTACCTGAATGACATAAATGTCTATTTTCTTGGGTATTTTTTTTGTTACCTGTCCGTCAAAACCAAGAGAACTCTATGTAACTCAATTCTGTTCTCCATACTCAGTGCTTCGTCTTTCAGAGTGAAAATGTAACTGAGGATGGAAACCATGAGACCATCACAGCAATCAGCAGCAGGAGCAATCCTCCAGCCCTAACAAGATGTACAATGGTATACTTTCTTGGCTTTGGTCCATATCCCTGAGATTTAAACCACTCAACCACTTCATTTAGGCTATACTGCTGAGGCTTGTAGCCCAGCTCCTTTCTGGCCTTCTCCATACTAAAGTAATGTGTGACACCAGTTTTGTAAACCTCTGTGCGAGTGAGGAGAGGCTGAAAATTATAAATGTGGCCTACAAGAAAATGAACTGCTTCAGTAAGGAATGCAAAAAAATAGACCAGAGAGAGAGGAAGGCGACAGGTTGGGAACTTGTAACCCAAACCTTCCACCAACGGTCGGAAAAATTCAAAGTTATTTACAGGCCTGCCATCTGAAATAAAATAGGCTTGGCCTGCAGCTATATGCTTTTTGTTGGCTTTGAGGGCCTCAGAGGCAAGGATGTGAGCCTGAACTAGATTGTCTACATGTACAAATTCTACTAAACTATGAGGATCTCCATATACAAATTTAAACAGTCCCCTTTCAACGTAACTAACTATTCTTGGAAGATGTCTTTGTTCTCCAGGCCCATAGATGCCTGCTGGTCGGAGAGCACAAGTCCTTAATACACCTTTCCCATTTCCAAGCTGAGCACCATTTGCCTCCAGTATCTTCATTTCAGCTAACGATTTGGTCCGGGAGTAGTGATCTGGATGAAGGTGAAGAGGTAGATAAGGCAGTGATTCATCCCCATTTTCTATAATCTGGCCTCCAAATATCACATTATATGTACTTGTATAAACCAGACTCGACACTCCCATGGTCTTGCAGGCTTGGATGACATTTTCTGTTCCTTTCACATTAACATCTTCTATAAGTTTTCGGTTCAGCTGCTCCCTACCAGACATTCCATAGGAAGCGATATGGAATACACAGATTACATCTCTAAGAGCCTCTTCCACTTCAGACAGGCAACAGACATCCCCTTGCATGAACTTCATTCCCTCTGGCAAGGTTTGAAGTGGCTTCACAACATCAAAAAGAATCACATCAACTCCCTTTTGGTATATGGCACAACCTAAACTAAAACATGATAGAAACCATATGTTAGTATACAAAGCATAATGATGCATGAAAGATTTCACCTGGAGGTAAAAGAAGATTACTATTTTAATGCTGATTCCTCCCCTGCCATTTTCTTGTTAATATCCACCCATCTACTGAATGGCCAGAATTCAACTGTGATACTCTAGGTACTGAACTAATTTCTTAGGCTCTGTCAGTACTTTGGAGAAAAAAATGGAGAGAAAAAAAAAAAAAGACTAAATTGCTATAAAGTAAAATTTAGAACAGAAATAACTGAAGTGCTTTCAGCAGCCTTTTAGAAGAAAACAGCTATTTCTCTGCTTCTATTCCCTACAGATCAGCAATAGCAAACCTTGCAGATGTAAACCTGTAACCAATTATTTTTTGTAAAAAAAAAATAAATTCTTGTTTTTATCTTGCTGCTTTTGTGCCATCCCAGTTCTGTCAAGACAACAGGTTGGTGTTTGCCACTGTGTTTGAAATTTATGGGGAAGAGGAACGAGTGAGATGCTTCGAAGCTGAATATTGTGCCACGTGCCTACATTTTACTCCACTGATGTAAACAGAGGTATTGACACAAAGTATAAATTGGGTATTCCTCTCTCCCTTTCCTGTAACTGTTGTATTTCTATACTGCTTAAAGGGGGAAGATAGGGGAGGCAAAAAAAAAGGGAAAGTAGATGGGTATCTTCTGAGATTATTTTTACCCACTTGAAATTTACTTTTTGGTCATGACTGTAATCTCTATATCACCTGTGCAAAGCAGTTATAAATCTGTGAAGTATTCTAGAAGATAGTCTAGGGCTCAAAAGAGGATTTTTTCTTTACATGGTTTAGCCTATAGAGCCAGCAAGAGGAAATGGATTTCACTAAAATATGTACCACATTAACAACTCTAATCCTAAAACATCAGTGTCCATAAAAATAAATATATTCTAGAGAGTAGAGAGCAGCTGGAGTGTTTAATCTATATAGCTAAGCATGTGTGTAACTATTTGCAGGCCATGGCCTTCTGTCAAAAGATACAAGTGTAGGCTTGCTTTTGAGAGCAGGCTGAAAGATGATGATCTAAGTCTCCATTACAAAGGTGACCTGACAGGTAAATGTTTTCAAGCCAGTTGATGACTGACATTTGGAAACACAAGAACATATTTGCGTAGAACATTTAGAAACAGAAAAACATGTTTGTTTTAAAACTGAGACCTAAGATAAGGGGTGAACTGGATCAGGTCTTTTAAGCCCACAAAAAATCTCTTTTGCAGAGAGATTTTGTTGCCTCACCAGCAGCAATCTATCACGTTTATTCCCGTATGTAATAACTGTTTCATGCACTAACCGGAAGCCAAAATAACCACCTCCTCCAGTAATGAGGACTCTTTCCTTGGCAGTATTTTCTGGTTCCATCTTCTTTCCTTTGGCACTATTTAAGGAAATTGACCTATAAAACACATTGTAAAAAACGCACATTAAGACCAAGCCGAATTTTAATATTCAGTTATTCACAGATCTAGTTCATATTTTAACTGAAGCCTTTCATTTCACCATCTGCTCAGCGAGGCTGAACCACATCCTGCCCTGGCATTCCTCAAAAGAGAGGTTACAGTCAGAGGAAAGATGACGGCTGTGAAACAAGCAAATCTCTAGCTGTCGTTATGAAAAGCTGGTTAAGTCTTCCCCTTCCCTCCCCGGTCCTGACACACGGGCTGCAGGCCGAGCACTACGGGCGGCACCGGGCCCCTTCAGCGCGGTCTCTCCGCACGGGGCTCTCTCCCCGCCGGGAGCTCAGGCCGCGCCGCGGAGCCACCGCAGGCGGGAACGAGTAATGGGCTGATGGACGCTGCCCGCCCAAGCCGAGCCGGCAGGCTCCCGCCGGTACCTGCTCCGCCGGCCGCAGCCCGCCCGTAGCTCCGCTGCCGCTGGGACGCGCCGCTGGGATGAATGGGAAATGGAGTTTCCTGGGGGCTGAGCGACAAGATGGCGGCAGGGAGGAGGAAAGGGATTCGGGAGATGCTGAGTTTTGGCCAAGTGAACTTCGGCTATTGGAATTTGTCGTGTTGTGTCATTTTGTGTGACAGGATGATGCTGCACTTTCCCCTTCCCTCTGCTTTTTCCCTTCCCATTTTCCCTTCTCTTGCCTTTTCCCCTTTTCTTCCCTCCCCTCACTCAGCCAGAGCTTAGCTCACATCCTGAAGCACTTCAAACTGGTGAATCTCCTGTTGTCTTTGCAACCTGAGCATTTTCCAGCTATGTCACGTCCTGATGTTTCTACTTTGCCCTCAGTGTGTGCCTGCACCCAGAGCAGCGCAAGTCCCGGATGAGATCTGGAGTGTCTGAGTGAGTGTCCTTGGGGCCGAAGAGCCCTTTAGTCCTGGCTGTTGGGGTACACAGGGGAGTTTCTAGCCTTACTCCTGAACATATTGGCACAAAGATAGCACATCCACCTTCGAATAACCCACCGTGTGTGGGAGAGCTGTGCCCTCGCAGCATCTCAGGACCATGAACATACCTATTCCACATCCTGGTGCAGCCATCCTGTACCGCATAACACACTAACAGGTGTCTGCTGAGCCTTGTGCTTTGGCAGAGGGATAACAGTGCACACTGCTGACTGATGGCAGCAGAACTGCTCCTGAGTTATGCATCCACTGCAAGCTGTCTGCAAGAGAGAGAGACATAATGGAAAACAACAAGGGATTGCATTATCAAAGTTTGGTTTGTGGTATTTTCTCTTTTTTCTTTTGCAAAAGTGCAAGTCACTTGGGGGATGTTAGAAGGAACTCAAAAAGTGGATTCAATGTCAAAACCACTTAAAAGATGCAAATTTCTGTTGTGCAAAACCTTTGACAGAAGTAGACTCAGTGTGCTGTGTTCTTATTTGATTGACGGCTGGCAAGAATTAAGGCTAAGCAGATCCTAAAAAGAATGCTGTGAGCATTAAAGAAGTTTTTTAGCAATTATTTCTTGCTAGTGAACCTCTATGACTCTTAAACAGCTATCTAAAACCTTGAGCTTGTGCTGTACAACCTGACAATGTAGACATGCAAAGTGTCTGGTTTTGAGGACATCCTTCAACCATAGCTGATTTTCCTGTCTGTATGGGCAGAAGAGTGGGTTTGAGGCAGCCTTGAATCATCCCTTAAAACGCCATACAGACATATAATCAGGGATGTGTTCACAGAGATATGAGAATTCTAGCTCAGAAGCAGAAAAATCACATATGTATCCCTAAATATAAAAACTATATAGCTATGCATATACCTTCTGAATTTATGTATAATATATTAATGCAGCTGATGAAGATTTTTAGAAAATGTTCTCAAGTGTTTAATGACTTGGAAAGTACAAAAGACTCCTGCTTTTTCCCTGAGATCTGCTAACACAAAATGTTTTATCTTGGAGGAGTCTCACAGTGGGTTACGACTGTTGATGTCTGTCTTCTGATCAAATAGATTGTGTTGGAGTGGAATATCAAGGAATTGCAGAACAGTTGAGGTTGGAAGCAAGTACTAGATATTGCCCAAAACAGTTTCAGCCAGAGAGGTTACTTGGGACAGTGTTGGTATTGAATATCTCCATGAATGGATACTTCACATGTTCAGCCACTTTCTCCTGACGCTTCATAGAGCTTTGTACTAGCTGAACTGAATCTCTGACCTTGCACTCTATGTTGTGTAGGTACCTACTTGTGTTTGAATAGGCAGCTGTTAACCTCAGGATGACATTTTGTCCTCTGGACTTTGTGAATGTCCATGCAGGACAGTTTGCAGGATTGAGCCCTCTCTCTACACTCTGCTTTTTCTTGCAGGGTTGAGACCTCTCTCTACGTTCTGCTTTTTCTTGCTTTCTGCCTGGTATTTTATCTAAAGTGAGCAAATTGTGTCAGATTATCTGATAATTAGTGTAAATATTAAGAATGTAATAAAGCTGTAGTGTAAAGCTTCTGTTCTTAAACCATTATCGGTTTTATTTCTCATTGTGGTAAATAGTCCTTTTTGGCTTCAAAGAATAATAACGACTATTCATTCCTTCAAAATGGTGACATCTCTTCAAGCTGTGGGTAAACATTTTCCTCACTTTGCATTGAGAGATTTGATGTTAAGACTTGACAGTCTCAGATCTTATCATTTCACACAACTCATGCTCTTTCATTTCTTGTGAGATTCTGCTTTTCCTAAGACATGGACTTTCTGAATGTAACATGAATTCTGTATTGCTATCCAAAAATAGACTTGCAGTTTTGCTTTATATGCAATGGAATGTTTGTCCTGGGATGGTTGTTTCTTTTTTTCAAAAACATGTAAAGCTAGTCTCCACCAGGCATTTCAGAGCATGCCTTGCATATATCCCAGCGTGCAGAAATCAGGCTGTGTTACAGTCACTTGTAGAGATTGCAATGATAGGTGAGATTGCACACTGGAGGATGGAAGCATGTGATCTATAATTGGGGGAATTATCTGCCACAACCTGAATTGCAACGAGCCTGAAATAGGCTGCAAAGAAATCCTTAAATCAGCAACTAAACAGAGCTAAATAAGCAGCTGTAGTGAACAATGCAAGTTAGAAAGAATGAGCAATGAAATCATTAATTATTCTTCCATAGTAAATTCATCTGGTTCCCTTTGCAATTTAAAATACTTAGCTGGTAAAATTATTTTTGTCATCAAAATACAAAGTGTGCCAACAGTACTGTCTTGGGAAGCAGGGCAATATTTCATCTGGGGAAATAAACCTTAGTCTACTGTTTTTGTAGTATTTGATTGATTTCTTTTTAGTATTACTTAATTGTGCTTTTTTTGATTGATCAATGGGATAAGAGAAGAGAACAAGACTTAAAACTAGGTCAGAAGCAACCACATTAATAGTCTTACTAAAACATTTCAAACTAATTGGTTTGAATAGTAATAAAAAGGTGAAAACATCTAGACTGTGAGTGGAAGTAGAGAGAATTATAATGTTCAAAATTAGAATCAGACATTCAATCTAGACTAGGCAGGAATGTTTTTAAAGGAGGACAAAGTCATGGATTAAAATGCCAGTCTGAGTCTCTGACAGAGGTTCACTGAGTGACCTTCTGAAAATTGATCAGTATTGCACTTCTTCACTGCCTGAAGTTGTGATGGTGCTTGTTTTAGTTGTGTTTCTGGAGCTCAAATTAGAGGTCTTTTACCAATATTTATAAACCAGTAAATTAACTGTATAGGGCCTAAAAAGTTTAGGCAAGTATGCAAGTTAGACCTTCGGAAAAGGTTAACATTGACTTCTCAGGACTCTTGTTCCCTGTACGTTATTACTTGTGGAAACTGTCATACATTTGGTGATGTGGAGATGACAAACAAAAGTACTGGTATTTTTTTTTATCCTTGAGTTCTGGTACCAAATCTTATGGCTTAGTTACTTCATGCACTGAATCCTGTAAAAAAACAGTCAGCTTGTTTTCCAGATAGCTGTTCAGTGATCAGAACAACCTAGGCTTGGTAGTCATGCACTGATTGTCTGGAATTTTATGGGTAGGTTTCACTTTGGTCATCTTTAACTCATCAGTTATGAAAAATCATTACTATAAAGGACTGAGAATGCTTTGAATTATTTTTGCAAGGATTCTCAAAGTACAAGCTTGGTTCTGAGGTGTCTATTTAGCAATATGAAGTGATGCATGCACTCTGTGAAGTCATCAGAAGTGAACTTGTTTTCCATTCTGTAATGCTTCAGAAATGCAGATTATGGCATGTTCAAAATTAACATTTAGCTATTTATCATGAAAGAAAGGGAAGAAAGAAAGTTTACACATTTTAGGATAAGTGAGAGAATGACCTGTGTTCTCTGTTTTTACTTTGATAACAAAGAGCTGTTTATGGTCTGTGTGTCTCTTCAGGTACTCTGCAGGGCACATCAATAGCCCAGTTTTCAGAAGGAGTGGATATTAATCTTCATAACCTCTATGGAGCTAAACAGAGTCTAAAGGGACTCTTAACAGCCACTCCTAAAGCATTTCAGTCTAGGTGTCTGAGGTAAGTGCTTGTTTCAACACTATTTGTCTTAAGCTCCCTTAAGCTTAGTTGGAGTTTTTACATTGTAATTTGAACTGATTTATTGCCTGATGTTCTGAGGTGCTAATACCTGTTTGAAAACATGTTGTAAACGAATTAGTACTTAGAGGTAAAAAGGCAAACTTTAACATATCCTACAACTTCATGAATAATTTCAATAATGCAGAGGTGGCACACAGGACTGCAAGAGCTCTTTGTACCTGAAACAAATATATGCTTTAAAAGTTAGTACATGAAGACACATCTTATGAAAAGACCAGCAAAATATTATTGAAAAGACCTTCACAGATGTTTTTGCTCTCAGAGTTGGGGAGGGCATGTGTTGGAATGCAATGCTGAACCTCTTTGATTCAGTTACATAAAGTGAGGCTTTTCAAGTTTAAATAGGCAACTATTTCAGAAGGTAGCTATAAACCTACACTTCAGTAATTATCTGTTTTAGTTTCCAGTGTGATTGATGTGCATCCAGCTGCCCTTATTTACCACACTGGTAACAAGAAATGGCTTCTCTGTTGTGGTAATTTATAGTTTAATTCAGCTAGCCATAGGTTTACAGAAATCTTACTCTCTTAGCTAGCAAAAACAAGATGAGGTCAGTCTCCTATGAATCATTGACACTAATAATTGAACATCCGGTTGATGGTTGGAGATGTACTACTTTGATCTTTTGAAAGGCTCTGAAGGATCTTTTGGTTTCACAGGCAGCTAATCATGTCCTGTAGCGTATGTAGGACAAACTCGAGGCAAAAAAGTCATCTTTAATCTATATTTTGTACTGTGTTAGTTTTCTGTCTATGAATAAGAAGTCTGCAGGTACTGGTGGTGAGCATAAGAGATGTGTCAGCAGGAACACTGAAGCCTGATCTTATAACATTTCTGTGGATTTCTCAGTGGAAGCTGTGTTTACTGAGGGGGGAGAGGAAAGATATTTGCTGAGGAAACGTTATCCATCTTCACACTTACTTCTGATGCTTTCACATTCATAATACTCTGTTCAAGGTTTAGGAGGTGGTCTCCCATTTTCAGGCACTTAAAACAGCAAGAAAACAGAACAGGCACTGCCCTTAAAAGAGTACTACCCATTTTGGTTCTGTAATTGCCTTGAAAACATTGCAGAATTTACATAATTTTGCAGAGGAAGGATTAGGTAAGGGTTAGAACATGTAAGCAGAGGAAAACAACCTCAAAGAAAGGATGCAATCTTTTCCTTCAGCTTTGTTTAAATTAGATAACCTCTGTAAGGCTTACTTAATGGCATCTTGGTATTTACATTAACACAGTGTTCTTAAGGATCTGTGATGGTATTTATTCTACTCCATAAAATAAATGATTGCAGAATTCAGAATTCATAAGCCTGATGTGTGACTTAATCAGAATCAAGTAGTTCTGGCACAAACTCAAGTTTTCCTTTGAAATTTGTTTGTTCAGAACCAAAACTTTTGAAGGTTAAAGGCACTTGGTTACAACAAAATAAATCCCCTAACTCTATAATGAGATTAGATGAGATAGTTATAACATGCATTTATCTTCTGTTCACAAGCCTTACTTGGACTTGTATTATCTTAGAATGGTAGCACAAAGAACATGTTCAAAGTGGGAGCTATTCAGCTGGGAGTGTGTTGTAATTTACTGCAAGGTGTTCTTGCTCTTAATTTTCATTCCTCTTAACAGAAGTTATAGGCACAGCATCTGATTATAACTAATTTTGAATTTTTTTTTGAGGGAGAAGCAAGATCTGAGTAACTGGGAGATTGAAGTATATGATTTTTTGTTTGAATTCTTGCAGTGAAACAATTCTGACTGAGCTTTGCATTTAAAGTGCTGCTGCTTTACCTTTTGGAGAGTATGCAGCCCATCAAAACAGAATTTGTGCCAGTTGAAAGTGCTGGATTCATTCCAGGACAATTTAATTCTTTGTTCATCCTAGGAACATGGAAGACTCAAACATCAACACATTATAGACAAGCTGTATAAATGGAAATGTTCTTCTAAATGATGTAGAAGAACAACATGTTCTAGTAACTGGATTTCTTGTATAATGAAAATTTCCCAAGTCTAATACATAATCTTCAAGTTACAAGATAAATAAATATATATGTATATATAAAAATAATTTTTTATACACTAGCTGAATAAAATGATACAGAGGAAAATTACTTTCTTAATCAATTTAGATACTCAGAGTTAAGAATTTATAATTATTGTTTTTATTATCACAAGAATACCTCTTCTAGCAGTTGTCATTTTAGCACTTTCCCCAGACAAAGCATTATCTAGTCCAATTCTTTCCCCAAGTCTGTCATAAGCATTGCCTAAGCTCCTTTGGTCTTTTAAAAAAAATACTCTGGGAAAGCCTGGGAAGATGGTTGGAGTGGTCCATGAGAATCCCTTGGGTGCCACATTGTTAATAGTAAAGCCAAATAGACCTCACCGTGTTTGTTCCTCCTGTAGTTTTGGTCCTGGCTCCTTTCCCTCCTGTCATAAATAAAGGCAATCCTTGCTAGGAGCAGGCATCACCTAAATCAGGCAATTAATCACATTTAAGCAACATGCACAGTGTTAGCTTACCAGGCAGAATCATCCCACCTTCCATGATGTTTTATCTGTTTATGAAGAAAATGCCTTCCATAATTGTAATTGACAAACTGAAATGACTCACAGTTTGTAAGGGTTAATGAGAATACATTATTCAGCCCAGATCCCTTTGTGTCTTGTTTGCAAAGAGGTCACACTGCTTTTGAGCAAGCTTTTTGTCAGTGATGGACTTCTTACCATGTCCTGAAGTTTATTAACTTGAAGAGAATTTCAAGGTTGGAATGACTCTTGTAAGAATAGGCTACAAGCATTCCTTCTGCTTAGGTGTGAAACCTTTTCCCCTTATTATTTCTGGCAAGGAAAGAAGCAGTCCAACTAGAACTGGGTAAGGAGGCAGACCTCCAATTCCTGTGGATTATACTTTAAGAAGAGGTCTCAGTTAACATCTGCTGCCACTGAATTCAGACCTGGGATTTGAGGCTTGTTCTGCTGGCAAGTTGGTTCCAGTTGAACATACTGTGCCTTCATAACCAAAAGAGTAAGTAGGAGGAGCCTCATGTTTGGAATTTTTAGACTCTTGTGGTTTTGAAAGTTTAGTTCATTTGTTTTGAGTAATTGTGCTTGGATTTAGCAATACTGAAAATTAGTTTATGATAACAGACATGAACCAAGTGGGAATGATAACATCAGAAAAAAAGCAAATAGAAGAGGAATATCTTATGTGCAGGAAAACCTTCTGAAAAACCTTCTGTGAATCACATCAGCAAAGCCAGGTGTGTTGTAGTTAGAAATTACCCATGGGCAATATCTTCCTACAATACCATTTTTTAGTCAGGCTTTTGGCACAATTCCCTTGGATTAGTAATATCTTTTTTCCTTGTCTGCCTTTGTGTCTGTCCATTTCCATGTGTATGTCTTAAGCTTCTACACTTATGTCTGGTGCATTGCCAGAGTTTCTAACATCCTTTTCTGATGAGCCTGCAATTCCAATCTCCACTACTCCTTATTTTTTTAGCTTCTTTTTAGGCATCTTCTTGCTTTTTCTCACTTTTCTCTCATTCTCCAGAGGAATTTTATATAAACATCTACAGTGTGATTCTCTGCTGACCTTTAAGCTGTGTCATGATGTCTATTAAACATTATTTGATGGTCTTTAGCTTACTTGTGCTCAAAGAGCACTTTGTGTCAAGTTGATTGCTTCTGACAGCATATTCCAGCAGCAGGGTCCAGGACTGAGTACCTTGATATGGGAGTTTTCATCTATGATTTTTTTGACTAAGGAGAAGATGACCTCGCTTTGCTTCAGTTCATTCATGTGTACTGTGGGAACAGTAATTCTCTCTTGCCTCTTAGAGGATTTATGATAGCTAAGTGCTTAAATATTCCTCAGGGAAAGGCACACCATTTAAAGAGAGATTGTACCAGCATGGTTTTTCTTCAATATAACTTTTTCTTCTCTATTTTGTGCTGTAGAGTCCAATATCTAGAGGTACTAAGGCTACTTAATTCTTGCCCACTTTTCCAAGTGTATTTGGGTGCTTCATTTCCTTTTATCACTTCGAATCTACCTGTGGGGATGGCACATTGACAGATGAACCAGCTATCAGCAAGTAAACCTACGGAGGTAAAATGATACTCTTAGTTATACAAACAGATTCCATGTTTTAGACTCTTCTAACTTTTAAGGTTTCATTGGGTTTTTGACTCATGGAGTTTGGCCAGTATCTGCTGATTTCTATTGGTACTTCCTGTGGCCCAGGTTTCATGACTATTTTGAAAGTCCAGTGCCTGGCTTTTCTAGAGTCTGGCTTTCTCTGGGACAGTCTGTCCTCAACTTTGCACAATTTATTTTCAAGCTCTGTTGTTTAACCAAAAGTAGTAGTAATCAACTCTTCTTTCTAACCAGTTATAAAGGTAAGAACTTTTAAACTTTTCTATGACATTGGAATTCAAATTTTAACAGCACAAAAATATATTTGACATGAGCTATTACTTTATTAAAAAATAAAATAAACCCCTGGTTTAAAGGAGGCAAAAATTGCTCCTGGGCTGGCACTTTTAAATCCTAGTTTCAGTCCATAAATTTGATTGTAGAGTTCAACTGAAACACCAGAATATTTAACAAGTAACATAAAATCCTTAAAAGCTGGAGATACTCTCTGCTTTAAAATGTTAGAACTCAGAAAAAAGGAAATTGAAAACACAGATGAGCTCATTTTTAATAGCAATCAAGATCTGAAAGCCACCTTGGATACTTGTGTATGTCCTTTTAAAGTTAATAGAAGCCATATCATATCTCTGAGAACTTTCCTAAAAACACGTGTCTGGAATAGTTGTGAGGCATGTACTATTTAATTATCCTCTGGCTTGTTAGAATGTAACTCCTGGTACTTGGAACATCTTTAGGTTGATTCAGAACACTGTCAATGAGTTTACAAAATTTTGCCCTTCAGTTACTCATTAAAATGTGGTTCAGCAATGAGTGAAAGTAGCTGCCTTCTGGTGGCCATTTGCATCCTGTATTTCAGTTCAGTTCCCAGAGACATTTGCTCACTGCAGAGGTGATATCCTGGCTTGCATCCCTACAGAGAGAGAAAAAAATACACCTTATCATAGAGAATGGCTTCTCCTAACACTGCTGTCATTGTAATGGGATAAGAGTGTGGGCTGTAGATAGCTGTTAATTTTAATAATTGTGTCTTGAATCTGCCCATATACATATAAATAAATATAACAATCCCAAGAATCCCAGGGACAAGACACAGAACCTGTATGCCATCTGACATTTTTGACAAGCTCTCCAGAATTAATCTGTCTAGGAGCTACTATGCTCAGTTTAATTATGGAAAGGCTGCATCTGCGTTCAAAGCTGTTCAGAGAGAAAGAAGAGAATAAAAATGTCCACTAGGTTTGATTAACTGCTTTCAGCCTGATGAATAAAGACAGATGGGTACTAGTTATTTTTCCTTAATGGATTTTGGAGCTCCATTTGGTGAATGAATTAAAGCTATAGGTCCCAAATTTGCCTTTGAAACTATGCCTACCACAGTCCTTAGTGATTCTGGCAAAGTTTGCATGCATCCAAGAGAGGGGTTTGCCCTAAGGCTGTTGTATATGTTGTTAAAGAGCAGTCTTAAAATGAAAACTAAAAGTCAAGTGAGAGTTTACAGTATTAATAAAACAAGCTACAAACTATACACAGCTTAGGAATGAATCGCCTGCAAGGGATGATTAGTGTGAAGCATCTATGCAGACTTCTCCCCATAGAATCTGTGCCTGTTCAGGTATGACTCTAAAACTTGAGGAAGTTCATTAAAGTTGTACTTGATAGTTGTGTCACCTGGAAAGCAAAATAAATGCTTTTATGGGGTAGGTTCATTTGCATCTATTAGCATGTCTCATATCCAGGTGGTGGAGGTCTTTAAGACAGGGTCTAATTCTGCAGGTGTGCACATGTTTAAATACCTGAGTATGGCTACTTCTGTCCTTTACATGTGTGTGAATGTCTATGTTTAGTTTTAAGAATATATGCAAGTGTCTGTGAGTTTGGGCTCTCAGGGAACATTTAAACCCAATGGGTATTGGGACCACCATTCAGCAACCTATTAAATCATCTGTCTGGTTTTATGTGTGGATAGTCATTGTGATTTTAATGGTATTAGATATGCTTACATCTAAACAATTTTTGAGTCAGGGGTTAAGGTTACTGTATGATAAAAAATGTCTGAGACGGACAATATAATAAAGGGAAACAAAACAAAATGACACTGAGTATACAGATTTTTCCCATAGTTGGTGGATTGGCTAAGGAAAAAATAGCATTTAACTAAAGCACTACCTGCCACAGAACCATCAAACCCCCCCCCCCAGATCCTGAAAGGGACCTTGAGAGGTCATCTAGTTCGTTTCCCTGTTCCACGGGAGGATCATCCGTCACTAAGTCATTCCTGACAGAGAGTTGGTCTCGCTGACAACATTGCAATGCAATTGCAGCAGTTTACCAGCAGCACAAACATCACTGCAAAGCAATGGGCATGCCCTTCAGATCCTCAGCATCAAATCGGTGACATTCGGGGTGTAGCAAGCACACACTCAATCAAAATAATAATGGAAGTCATTGATTACTCACAGAGTGAGGTCACAATTCCTCCACAGGAAAAATACATGGCTTTACTGTCCTTCAAGTGACAGAGAACAGAATGCATCCAGGGCAGGTAACGCTTTGTCATGGCTGATCACTTAATGCTTTTTGAGTCATCACTCATTTTTCATCTCATTTTGCTTCATGTTTCATGTCAAAGACCTGCTGATGTAACTGTAAGGAAAACCTAAAAATAAGTGAATTCTGTTTATGAGAGGCAGAGATGTTTGTAAGAGTTTGCAGATGGGAGGGAAGGAGTGTTGCAGATGAGCATAGTTAATAACCCGAGTGATGACAGGGAGATGCTGCCACCCACTTGCTTTCTTGCCCTTTGCAGAATCCATGCTCAAATCTCAGAGCCATATTCTGGGGCTCTAAGTTATATCTGATTTATTTTTAATGTTGTCACTATCTACTGTGAATGAGAAGTCATGGTAGTGATGTAGTAAATTCCCCACTTTGAAGGGACTCGTTTCTGTGGGAGAAAGAGACAAGTGCAGATAAACTTGGACTAGAGGATATTTTTGGTCAAAAATCTGGCTTTGGACAATATTGGTCCATGACTAGATTGCACTTTGAGTAAAGGCATGTGTTTGTGCTAGCTGCAAATTAGCACTAGTTGGTAGATATTTATTTGGATGTTATAGAGCCCAGATTTCAATGGGAACTAGTAATCTACCATTTGTACCTGGAGACCCTGACAGACTGGGATTGCTGAAGTTGGCATCTCCATCACTACTGTTACCTGTCTTTGCTACTCAGTTTGTCTACCTGTGCTTTAATCAGGCTTTGGATTACCATGTATGCCCAATTTTCTGTTTGCCTCCATATTCACATTGCTATTTATGAATTTAACTATGATAAAAATTATGTGACTTTTGCATAGATAATACCTCCATATTTGAAAGTGGTTTTTCATCTGCTATTAACATGTGTGGAAAAGGTTGGATGTAAACCAGATGTTTCTCCAACCTGCCATTGTTTGGAGGGGTGCAGGAGGAGGAGTTACAGAAAGAAGATGCAGAAGTGTATTGTTCTGAGGTAGATATATTCTATATGACTTGTAGTTAGGAGAAACCATCTAGAAGTAAGATAGGCAAAATTGCAGTTGCATTTCAGAAGAACTTGCAAAGAAACAAGTAGATTGTGGGCTAGGAAACTGTGGAAATCCTTTGTGTTCTGGGCATATAGATGCTGCCATTAACTTCAGAGAGACAAAGCTGTTGGAAACAGAAGGGAGCAGAGAGATATAATAATGGGAAAACAAACTAATCTTCCAGTCCAGCTTACATCTTTATTTCTTGTGTATTGAAGCACCACTATGCTGTGCTCTGTCCTAGGCAAGGCTGGAATTTTATTCTGAATGTACCAAAGGAAATTTTGTGGAAGAGCTTGTTGCTGTCAGAGAAGTGGACTAAGATAAACTGATGTATTTTCTTCTCTAGCACTGATGGTTCTGTGAAAGCTGTTTCATGTTATCATGAAAGTCAGGCTAGTATAATTTCTCATGAAGTTAACCTAGAGATGGTTCTGGCTAACTCCCTACAGAGTACCTAATTGCCTTTAGGTTTACTGATTCTATCCTTTTTTTGGAAAAAAAATGGCAATTGGGTTGATAAAAAATGACTTATTTTGGAAAAAGTGCAGTCCACTTTTAGCTGTTCCTGAAAGCCTAGAGGTCCATGGATGCCTGGAGAGTTAGAGATGAAAACCTCCCTTGCAAATACAAAGGCATACTCATAATCTTAACGATTTCTTTGATTTAAGATGTTTTGACTATTGCAGAAAATTTACAAAGGGTGATGAGAGTTCATGTAAATACTGAGGAAAAACTTACACCCCGTGGCTTTGCTTCATATGGCACATTATTACAAGACCTACTGCTTCAAAACAAAGATAGAGCAGCTGCAGGCCCTGGTTGTATGTGGGGAATGCAGACTGCAATTCTTTCTTTTGAGGATAGCATAATGCTGAGGTGTGTGTTGCAGGGGTACCTGCCAAAAGGATTTACAGGTCCAGTTTGATCATCAGTACAGAAGTTCCTCACTCTGAGCTTCTTACACTTGAGGAAGTAACAGGAGATTTAGCTGGGGAAGTAATTATTATTGTTATTATTATTAGGTTTTGTTAGAATTAAAAGCTGATAAATGGTGAGCTACAGCTGTTTCTTCACTGTCAATTGATCTTCAACAATTACTATCTCTGAATTGACAATCTTTACAAATACTATATTTCTAAACTCCAAATCCTCAATAACTTAGAGGTAAAATATATTTCTTACTTTTCTTGATTTTGATTCATACTTTATTTGACAGGAATTCTTTTCCCTAAGGGTCTATTAAAGAAATAGTTTGAAGACAAAAGAGAGGTTACACAGCCGTATTTTCAGTTGCATATAATCTGGTTTTTGCCCTTATTCAGTACATGCCTGTGAGTTCAGAGATCTTAATTCACAAAGGTACTTGGCTTCATTCCTAGCTTTAGGCAGACTAACAGTTTTGTTGTCTTTACTGGGACAATTCATGTGCTTCAAGTTGAGTGCATGAATAGATAACAGGCTGAAGGCAGAGGATTATCCCAGCCTTTGTGTAGAAGTTCAGTAGTAGTTGTAGGAACAAACTCTGTTTGCCCAAGTAAGTTTTGACTCTGCAAGTTCAGTAGCTTCAGGACTTATAGCCTGACTGGTGCTTGTGTAGCCATTAAGTCCACCAAAATCCAAATGTGTGGAAGTATTTATGTACTCTCAGAAGCTGTAGGCAAAGTAATTTCATATTTTTCTGCTCATATATATATTTATATATTTACTCATGAAAATAATTTTTCTATCTTGATGAATGATTCATTTGGTGAAAGAGATTCCAACCTATTTTCTGCTGAAATGATTTTCCCAGAAAAGCTTTGTAGCCAAGAACCTCTCTACAGAACTTGAAATGCAGATCTCCTACCCAAGCCACATGAAGCACACGAAGCTCAGGGAGCAGGGGCTCTCAGGAGTGACATTGCTGAAAAAGCCTGAATCAGCAAACAAAATAGAGCAAAATGAAAAACTGAAGAGTTCTGTGAGAAATTCTAGCCTCAACTGAAAAATGAATCTGTGACTGGCAGAGGCAGAAGAAGCTGAGATAGAGATTGGACATGTGGAAAAAATGGTTCTTGCTTCTAGACAATGTAATTCACGTTGTAGCTTGGACAGAAGAATATCAACACACAGCAACAGTTAGGTATGGCATATGATACTTCTGGATGAAGGGAAAGTACTGAAAAGAAAAATGTTAACTAGTAAATGACTGGAAAGTGAAAAGAAAGCACATGAGAAATGTGACCAAAGTGACCAAAAATTATGCAAGGAAAAGAGACATGATGAAGGCTTTGTGGTTGAACTGGAAGCTTCTACTGTACTGGCAAGCCACATAAGCTTTAAAAAAAACAACAAACAGCTGGAAAACTTCTGAACCAGAAACGGAGCCATGAAGAACAAAGACAGAAGAGTACTCACTACCAAGGTAGAACAGAAAAAGAGCTTTGTGTTGCATTTCAAAGAAGTTGTGAGCAGGCTCAGCATCACCACATTTCAAAGGAACAGGGGAACCTGAACATTTTGCCCTTTTTTGTGTTAAGCACAGAAATAGAAAACACAGGCTGCAGGCATCATACTGAAAAATATAGAGCCAGTAAAGGATGACAGGAGAAAATCTGAAAGAAATGAGTAGGAAGTAAATTAGTATCAGGGAAGAAGTGACTGTGCCTAAAGAATGAGAGCATGGAGTAAATGAATGGATGCCTATGATAAAGATCCCAGTGATATTATGTGGGGCAGAATATGCTGTGACTGTAGAACTCAGAGAAAAACATGCTGAATTTGGGCTCGAAGGATGCTATAGGGACTGGCTATTCAGATTGCATTTCCATGGAAGGATTGTTCTCCAGTAGAGGCATCTTTTGCCATTGCTTTAATTGACCTTCAAAAGTTCTCACTTAGCATGAAGAGGCTTATATGGTGGGACACACTTGAGATTTGCAAAGTCCTGGTTAGAAACTTCAGAAACTTAACCAAAGTGCTCAGTGAGGGTAAATAATCACACAAGAGAACAGCCCAAACAGGAGGCTGCTCTGAGTGGTTTCACTGCTGCTCTTTGGCATTGACATGGGCTGACTACGGAAGCAGTGTTCAGACTTCGGTATAGAATATGTAGATTGCCCAGGCATAAAGGGACAGGGCACTGGGTTATTGTGTGATGGCTCTGAATAGCTGGGAAAACAGACTAATGTCCTGGCAAAGGTAGGTAAAGCTTAGCTCAAAATCAGTGAGTTCAAATTCATCCTCCTTGTAACACAGATGTCATGTTGATAGTTTGGAGGAGCCACATATTTTCCAGCAAAACTAAAAAGAAGGAGATAAGGGTTTATATTCATAGCATGAATAGGCATGGCAGAGAGATATAGGAAATAATGCAAACTCAACTGTAATCTTGTGTTAATGCTGTGAGAACTGGAGACATACCAAAGTGAGGAAAGTAGATGCTTTCTTAAGATGGATAGTGGGCATAAGTTGGTAAAACTTACCTCGTTGCAAAATTGTGCTGAAAAATCCTCAAGAAGTAATCTGTCTCTGCTGGTGTTGGAGAAAGTGTAAAGGGTTCATGACTTGACCTCGTTAACACACTGTAAATTTGTTAACACCTCAGTGTACGAGGGAGAAGACGTGCGTGTGCACACACATGCATTTCAGTGCAGGAGCATGGAGCAGAGAGCAAGACTCAAATGGGGATTTCTCTGCAGGGACCAGGTATGGTGGTCACCATGGCTTGGCCCCTTGCCCATCTCTGTTCCCTACTTAGAGGCTGAAAGGAGCCAGGATGGACGTCAGGCTGGAAGTGATCACTTCTTGCCCCTCATCCCACTGTGCAAAAACTCCAGCTCTCTGTATCCTCAAGGGTGAGAGTGAATGCTTAAATGCCAGCATATTTGTGATGATACAAATCATGTGATAAAGACCAATTAGGGAGAGATTGCAAAATTCCCAGGGAAATCTTTAAGAAGATGCTGTAATGGAGGAAAAGGTGTAATTGGCTTTGAGACCAGCATGCTAGTAAAAGTAGAAGCAGCAAATGGCAGACAGAAGGGAAGATAGTTGAGACTTTGTGAACTAGCAGGAGGATGGACGAACAGTGCTCACAAGAGTGAGCAGACCTTGAGGGTAATGTTCCTTTAAGAAAGTGACCTCATCTCTAATGTAAACTACCTATAGAAGTATGTAAACATTTTCACTGGCTGTAAAAATATATATTCAACAGATTTGTCATCCCATAAAACCCCCAAGGAATAATGGAATGGAAATGTGCTTATGTCTCATGTTAGGCTTGCATCCTGCACTTCAATCTCCTGGCGTCTGTCTGAAAGAAAATAGGTCAGCACTACATTTTCTCTCAGAAAACCAGCTCCATCATGTTAGCTGGTTGTGTGAGAGCTTAGGCTCATCTCAAACCGTGTATCAGGGATTTTGAAACAGGGTTAAAGAAGCCTAAGTTGGTTTTCCATACTTTTAGCTAGGTGGATTTTAAAATTTTCTTATTGTTTAAATGACTTTCAGAGTACACCACAGTAGGTGCTAAATCTCTCAAATACATTTGATTGATTACTCCCTCCTCAACTTGCTGTGAGTACTGAACTAGTGATTCCTGTCAAAACTAAGGTGGATGTTGTCCTTGGAAGACTGAAAACTCAATCTCAGGTGTGTTACATGTCTTCACTTAACAAAGTGCCCTTAGTGGCAAACCAGCAATCACCCCTTCCCAGCCTCACAGACCACCTTGAAGTCAATTAGCTCTAGGAATTCCCTAAATGTGAGGTAGGTAAACAGCCAAAGGTGTGCACTAAAGCAAGGAAGGGCAATTTGGGCTTTTTGTTGAAAGGGGAAGGTAGCCCGTGTGTGATAAAGCCCAATGGTAACTACACAGTTTGAACAAAGAATAAATAACCCTGTTCTGACTTGTTTTTGTCACTGCTCATCAAAAATTAGTTCCACTTAAAGTACACCCTAAGTTTGCAGGCAGGAAATTCCAACTGTTTCCCATAAAAGAAACTGTTCTTTTTTTCTTTACTCCTCAGGAAAATGTACTTTAAACACGTAAAATATATAGCAGTTATTTCTTTTTTCTTGGAGCCAGCACTTGCTACATCATGTCAATTCCCAGTGCTGTCAATCATTATCCAGCAAGCACATTGTTCAGAAGGTGGAGCTGTCAGGCAGAAAGAATAAAAGGTGAGAAAAGGAAGGCTTCTGCTTTTGGCTGATGCCAAAGGTAAGTGAGATTATCTCAAACCTTTTAAACAGAGTCCCCTTTCTCTGCCCCACCCCCTGCTCCTATATAACATGCTCTGCATTGGGCAATACCTGCTATCACCCAGCCGGTGGTGGGGTGTGTGTGTGTGTGTGCCTGCTTCTTACCCCTGCTGATGGATGTTCTCACCAGCAGTCCCCTTGGATGGCTCTGCCTGGCTGTCACCACACTTTTTGGGGTGACCCTGCTCTGCATACCCAAGAGGAGCTTTGTGGAGAAAGCAAAAGTGCTGGTCTGGAGGCTCCTGCCCACCTTGCTGGGGCTGCTGTGTGTGGCCATGCTGGGCACTGGTGGGGGACTGGTGGTGTTCTGCACTGTGTCCTTTGTCTTCTCTGTGTACCTGGCTAACAGGGTGCTGCTGCCCGTGGGTGACAAAGCTGTGCTCATCACAGGTAAGGTGCTGCAGACATGCTCTGGGAAGCAAAAACTGGCTTTTCTCACAAGTAGGCTCAAAACTTTTTGTCCTTGGGTTAGATATCTATGAAATGAATGCTCGTAAGATTTCCTTTTATTATGTTTTTTTTTTTTTTTTTTTT
>VWZO01005907.1:85696-132791 GCA_013396975.1 Bucco capensis | reverse complement strand
AATTGCTTTGCCAGAGATGTTTTTTTTTTTTTCCAGGTAAATAAGTGTTCTGAAATTAAGTAGAAAAGCATCCTAATAGATGCTATTATTTTTTAGTGTCTCCTTTAATCTTTACAAGTAGCTTTTTAGACATACTTGTGAAATTTACTGGTGCAAAAATCATAAGAAAGCTTAGGATGATCTAGTTTTTAGGAGAGACATTAATTTCTGGAAGCCCTGAAACACTACATTCATACATTACTTTTGTTTACTTGAATTTATTGCACTGGATGTCTTTAGGTGTGTGCATTTACATAGTGCATGCTGTGTATATTATGCATGTATTTTAAGGTGCTGGTTTGGTGCTGTCTATTTGAAACAATGCATGAAATAATTGGGGAGTAATTGCCTTCACTAGCAGTGAAAGTGCAGACCTAGTGAATTCAGTTTCTGTTAAACTCTGATCTACTCAAAACCCACTTGTAGTTTGCAGGAATGGCATTTTTGTAGTTTTATGGCTTTTCTCCTTTTTCTTCTAAAACTTTAAATGTTGTTTATTTGTGTTAATCAAACCTTTAAGCTGGAGTGCCTGCCAACTGCTTCTTGTACTGTTAACTTGCTCTTTTTGTTTTATTTTCTGTTTTCCCCCTCTGGAAAGCTGAATTAAGTTGCTTTGGTTTATGTAGCTGTTTCTTGCAGAATTTCATTTTGTTTTATAGGGACACCTGGAAATAATTTAGATTTGTCTAGCAAGCATTAGTAAGGAAGTTAAATATAAAAGTTAAGAGAGGACAAGATGGAGCAGCAAGTTGTTGTGGTTCATCTTGCAGCTGGGTTTCTCCCTGCAGGTGTAGGAGATGAAGATGCATGTCAGTCAGGGGGGAATAGAGGACACTCCTATCCCACCTCTCCAGACACAAGGGTTGCTCTTGCACTTGGGCATCTCCTTGGTTTTTTGCAAGACTGCAATCTTTAGGGGGGGAAAAAACCCTCTCTCAGAGCTTACCTGCTCCAGAGAATTTAAATTGGAACAATAGGGGAGTGATGAACATTTGGATCTATTTCAGTAACTGAATGTGCTTTCCTTATAACTCTGCTGCAACTCTCCTGAGGAAATTCAAGTTTGGACATCTCTGAGAGCTGACACATCTGAAGAAGCTCTTTTTGGTCATGGATTGCCTAAAGGTCTGGATTCAAAGAATCAAACCTTCCATCAACTGAAACAAAAGTTTTACACAACAGATTTTTTTTTTTTAATTAAATTGCCCTGATTGTGGTACTTTTCCCCATACCAACTGTAGGCTGTATCTGCATGCATGTGCAGGTGTTAGGTGACTTTAAATCAATGTTGGTGTCATCGTGTCCAATTTAGACAAAACCTTAGGCAGGCACTTCATGGGAAATGGTGATGTTTAATTTTTTTGTTTGTTTTTGTTTGTTCTGTTATTTTTTTTCTCCCTTATCCTTACTTTTCAGCCCCACAGGGTTGGGGAATGCTGCTGTGCTCTGGGCAGCTGCCACGTATCACCCATAAGACAGCTGCCTTTGGCCAGAGAATGGAATAATCCCTGCACTTCTCTCCCTGGGTTTTGTCAAATACTGTTCTGGTCCTCTTTGGATGTCCCTTGTATGGGTGCTGCTGTGTGTGTTATTTCATTGGAGTGCCACAGCAAGGGAAAACTCTGCCCAGCTGTCAAAATGCTTTTTACATGAACAGCTGCAGGCATGTGAGCAGTCCTAAAGTCATTGGTGAAACATTTCTATTGATCCTCTTGCTGGAAGTGAGTGTTTGAGTGTCCTTAAACAAGCTCCTGGGCATGTGAACACTTTAGTGGATGTAGTTTGGTAGATCCGGTAGCCAGCTTCCCTAAAAATTAAATTGCCATGAAGATCTGGGGTAGCAGGAATTGTACAGTTCTTGCCTCAGTTATTCTGTGTGCAGTGGGATGAATTTCTCCAGTTAACTTGGTCTTTTCATTCTTGCTGTGTGACTTGGTTTTTCTGATGCTCAGTGTGAGCTGATAAATTCTCAGTAACAATTCAGTTGCAGTCAGTAGTGACTGCCTTTCTTATAAGAAATCTTCTAACCATTCACAAATTGGTTTTTTGACATAGAAGCAAGGGCTGGGGGAAGATATGGGGGTGGGAGAAAGTCTCTATTTCTTCTTTACAGAGACCTAACCACTGAATTTTATGAGTTGAAGGATAAAGTTTCTCTGGCTTCCAATAACAGGTCTGAAACTCAAATCAGATTTATTTTGATAAAAGCTGGGGACAAACTCTGAGGCAGGCCCAGACAAACACTGCTTTTAATTTCCTTCTTGGGGTTGCTACACCCACCCCTAGTTGTTGAGCACTCTGTCCTTCCCAAATTAAAGCTGTGCTGTCAAACTTTAAGTAATATGTAGCACTGTGGCTGTGTATTTGCTGGGAAGGGTGGAAAGGGAAGCATTTGATCCAGAAAGAGGGTTTTTTGCTAAAAGAAAAAGAAGGAAAGACACCCCAAACCCAGTAATCTGTCATGTCCTTGGGGTATTTGCAGGCCTCTTCATGTCTCTTCAGGGAATTCCAAGAATGCAATTTTTGTTCTCTTTTGGGTCAGGGCTGTGAGAAGCTAAGTGTGATAGATGTGGTGTTCTGGTGCCTTTGCAACAAACTGCAGACTTTTTTGGAAAGAGTTAAGAACGTGAGTAATTTTTTCCAGCATCTTGCACTGATTGATCCAGGCATTTAGTACATGCTTTCAAGTCACCTGGAATTTTTTAGTTTGCAGAACTAAAGCCCCAGTTACAAGACAGAACCCAGAACTGAAGATCTAGTGTGATTAGGATAAGTCTTTTCGGCAGTCAAGTTCTGTTAAGCATGGATTTTGAGTGCAGGAGCAGACTGCTGAAGAACTGTGATAATATCTGCCTCAGTGTGTTGAAGATGCAGATTAACCCTTTTGAGTTTCTGGTAGGGTTAAATAGAGATTATCACAGCTCTTCCACAAACAAGGAAATAGTGGAAAAGTGGCAGAGGTCCCAGCTCTTTGTTCTGAGTTCAGCTTTTCCAGCCATGCAGGTGGGTTTGGAAGCTGAACATTCATGTATTGCTATTGTAGGAGATTTTTCACAACAGGAACAGTCTGCCATTGGAACCAATCTCCCCAGGGAAGTGGTGCATTCCCCAACTGTGGGCACTTATAAGATTCAACTAGTCAGGGTGGTGGGCCATCTTACCTAGAGAGTGGTGTTTTCCTAAGGAAGGTTGGACCACATGATTTGTGATGTCCTTTCCAACCTCATATTGTGAGATAGCCAAGCCCTGGCATAGCTCCATGGATCTTAGTGCCTATCAGCATCCAGAAGCATTCTTTGCTGCAGTTACAGTGGAGGGTGCTGTGCAGTATTGTGGGATACACTGATTTATCTGCTTTACAGTGCAAAAAGTGCATTATGTTCTTAAATTCTTGGTTTTTCTTCCTGATATTGTCCTTTGCAAAACTCTTGCTGCACAGACTCTATAACCTAGGGCTCTGTAGCCCTGTGTTACTTCATTGGGAGTCTTGGTGAGCAGATAGATGAGTTGTTTCCTCAGTTGCTAGAAGTTTCTCTGTAGATAGGAAGAATGGAAATAGGAATTAAAAAAGACACCAGGAGATAAAACACTTAATGTATCTTAAGATAGTGGCAGCAAAATACTGTATCATATGGAGCCTTGTGAATCAACTGAATTATTTGTTGAATATTCACTATTGTTAGCTGGTGAGAGGAATTGTGCACTTGTGGTCACAAACATTGTGGTGTGTTTAATAGTGCTTCCTGCATTTGGTAGTTTTTTGTGTTAGGTGGACAAAGTTTGGGAACAGGATAGAAGTTTGAAAGAGGATAGAGAGGATAAGAGAAATTGTGATGCAAGGTTGCATGAACTAAGACCCTAGTGCTATATGGCTTAGCCTAAAAATGCCATTCAGAAGCTTTCTTAGGGTTTGAAAGCATTGAACTCCTTTGCAGATGTAGAAGCAGTTGCTTAGTGTTGCTTGGTTCTGAATCTGGATTGGAGATGTTTGAATAAAACAGTGCTACTTCTTTGAATGAAGAAGTAGAAACCCACAGTTTGAATGCCAGTGTCCTATAATCTCTTTGCCAATCTGAGATTTCAAATTAAAATATAAAATATTTGTCTTGCTTTTGTTTTCTAGATACTTTTGTTACATTCTGTCTGAATATTTGTATAAATCAAATCTAGGGTTTTATTTCCTCTGTATATATGAAGTAAGTCTCAGAATCTGTCAGTGGTAGAGCATGAGCTAATGCCATCAGCTCTGAGCCAAGAGGACATTGTCTATCAATCTTTATGGAACATGCCAAGGTCCAGCTTCTCAAACCTTCAGATCTGAGCACTTCTTCTTACTGTCATGTGTATTTCAGTGACTTTATTTCATTCTCTTTTGGTTGTATTTGCATCATTTGCATGTATTTCCAATAATATATGCCCCTTTTTATGATGATTTAGGGCAGACCCACTTTTCAAGTGTTTCTTTGATGTTTCCAGGAAGTGACACTGGGATTGGACATGCACTGGCTAAATACCTGGATAACTTAGGTTTTGTTGTGTTTGCTGGAGTCTTGAATAAGGATGGACCTGGAGCTGAGGAACTGAAGAGGACTTGTTCTCAGAGACTCTCTCTCCTGCAGCTGGACATAACCAATACCACCCAAGTCAAGGAAGCCTATCTGCAAGTCTCAGAGAAGGTGCAAAATACAGGTACAGCTTTTTCCCCATTATAATGGGATTACTAATGTAGCTGCTTACAGGGTGCATCTCTTAACTGTTGGCTGTATCATGCCTATATGTGCATAGGTCATGTCCACACCATGGTCTGTGGGCAGTCAGGGTGTTTCTTTGGGTGACTCTTGGGAACATACGAAAAATGGTGATGGCTGCTCATGGAGTGAGTTCTGTGAATCTGCAGCTGCAGATCATCTCTGCTTGATCTGGAGGTACCATGCAGCTCCTCAGTTTAATCTTTATGGAGTTGATTTCCTGCTCTGTAGCAGCCCTGTGTTTTCTCCTCTTGCCAGGCCTCTGGGGAGTCGTGAACAACGCAGGCATCCTGGGTTTCCCTGCTGATGGTGAGCTGCTCCCCATGAGCATGTACAGGCAGTGCATGGAGGTGAATTTCTTTGGGGCTGTAGAGATGTCCAAGACCTTCTTACCGCTGCTTCGGAAGTCCCAGGGGAGACTGGTTAACATGTCCAGCATGGCAGGTGAGCTGAACAAAAGCATCAAATAAATTCCTGGTACAGCAAGAAAAACAACTTACTACTTGGGCAAAAACACTGAGGAAGATGTTGGTTGGTTTTGCTTGTCAATACACCCAGGGAATTGTTATGTAGGTAATAAGTGCAGATTTATCTTTTGTTTAGGAGACTATTCCCAGAAACCAGATCTTAAAGCAGAAGAATTTAAGGTGGCTGAGATGTAGGAACAGAAGTAATACAGTGTCTGGTGTACAACAACTGAGGAGTGAGAATGCTTCTTTGAAAATGAGACCTGCTAGAATTAGAAGCAGCATGTGATGATGCTGGAAAGTAGTTTGGTTTAAGACCTCCTAAGGGTTTACCATATTGTCTGCTTCCCAAATCTTCCTATGCCTTCTCGTCTTGGACCCTTATTCCTGTGCAGTTTGTGTCCACCTGAACCCTGCTGTATCGCTGAGGTGGCTTGTGCCATGGCTTACACTGAGGATGAGCTAGCTCAGCCTAGCTTTGACACTGCCATCTTCATTTTCTCTTTGTAATCCCAAGATTTTGTATCTGCATGCCTGAGTTTATGGGTCATTGCTGACACTTGGAGTGATCACTTGCTGGTGCTGCTCTGCCCACCAGCCCTTGCAAGCACAGAGACAGAGGACAGACCTCTGTTTTCTCTGAGTGCCCAAGTGGAGCTTGCACTTTCTACATTTTGGGGCAGATGTCTTAATTGTTGGCATGAATCCCTGAGCTGCCTTTCATGGATAAATGGAAAGCTTCCCTGTGCTGAGTAATTTGCCCTTACAGGAGCTGATAATGACCCTGCTTAAACTAGAGCTGTTTGCACAGATGCTCCTGCCTGCGGGCTGGGTTGGGTAAACAGCTTCCTCTTAACCCAGGCTCTGAGGGTCCTTTGGTAAAACATTAGCAGAAAAGTTAGCTAGGTCTCATTGTGCTGAATCTATTCCTGTCTGTGGAGAGCTAATTTAACTGGACTTGAGGTTAGCCTGACCTCAGAGGGGAAAAAGTAGGTGATTCGATTGCCTCAAACTAATTGAAACTCAAACATATTCAGATGCATGCAGAAGAATAATTAACAAATAATTGGCCTGACTTCTTCAAAGGAGTAAGAAGCTCCTGTGATACCTTGGTTATTGCAGTACAAACACCAATAAATGGCACCAGCAGCTTACCTGAAAATTCCCCTGTGTCACAGAATTTTCTTTTAAAAGATTCAAATGCATTGAGATCAATGAAAGTGAAATGGAGGCCATTAATTACATTAATTATGGATTATTTGGGTGTGTTTTTTTGGTGGTTTGTTTTTTTTATTTCAACCCCAAACCCAAGTGCTATGCTGTGATGTTGCTACTGCAGGTATCCAGGGGTGTGTCCAGCTGTCTGTGCAGGCAGGGGATGGGGTGCTGTGTCTCCAGGAGAAGGGTTATCCATTCTGTTCCCTCCTGCCTGTTGTGCCCGTAGTGGCTGTGCTGACCCCTAAAACTCTGGTGATAACACCAACCCTGTGGAGAGGCTGAAGAAGGGGAAGCTACTCAAATCAAAGTATCTTAGAATTTTTCTAAAGCTGAAGTGACAGTCTGCCAGTTTTTGGAATAGAGGAAATAGCTGTATTTGGAAGATAATATTTGCTGGAAGTTTGTTTTGTAAATCTGGATTTACTCTAAATGCACCTAAAATACTGGTTGTTTTCTATCTTTTTCCATCTGTACAAATACTGCTGGGAGTGGAGAAGATGGATTATAACTATAGGCAGGAGTCTGCTTCTTGGATGGATCTTGGGGTATCCTATTGCCCAGAGGGTATGATTCCAGCTTTGGTTTGTCCACACAGGTTTTCCCCACTCTTGCACTGTTGTCTCTGGTCTTTCTGAAACCACCTGGAGAAAGCTGGAAAATGAGTTTATAAAGCTAGAATTCAGCTTACTTATCTTGTAACTGTGGTTTATACTAGGAGCTTGAAGCTTGTGTTAGTGACAAGAAGGGCAGCATTAAGCTATTGGTTCACTTTTATATGAGCTAAAACTTTTTCTGTGCTTCTGAAACCAACAATCACAATTTTTCAGCTGTTCTTACCCTTGAATGCAATAGAAGCTTTTTTTTTCTGCTATACAAGGTGTCTTATCAGGTGTTACTGAGCATAACTGCTATAAGCAACTGCTAATTTACAACTTTCACTTTTTTTTCACCTCTAGAAAAGAATGACTCCCTCAGTGAGTTGTTTTTAACCTCAGAGAGAGATGCATAATTTCTCTTGTGCTCTAATCTTCCTTCTAAATCACAAAAACAAAGGCTGGAAAGAGCCACCCTCGAGCTTTATCTTGTTTATATTGCTCCTGCAGGAGGCATTCCACTACCAAGGTATGCTGCATATGGTGCATCAAAAGCAGCTCTGTCCATGTTTTCTGGAGTAATGAGGCAAGAGCTTTCCAAATGGGGAGTTAAAGTTGCTGCAATTCATCCATCAGGATTCAGAACAGGTTGGTGTTTGGCATTTTGGGTAGTCCTTTCCACCTCACCTCTATCCCTGTAGTCCAGCATCCTCAGAGCCCTGAATGATTCTCAGCAGTTGACTTTTTTTCCCCATTCTTCATGATGGTTATGGAAATAAAGGTTTAGATTGGATATCAGGAAAAACCTCTTCACCAAGAGTGTTGTTAGGCATTGGAACAGGCTGACCAGGGACAGAGTCACTGTCCCTGGAGGTGTTTAAGAAATGTGTAGGTGTGGTACTTAGGGACATGGCTTAGTGGCATGGTAGTGATAAGTAGATGATTTGACTTGGTGATCTTAGAGGTCTCTTCCAAACTTAATGATTCTGTATGTTGTGAGATGTGATCCCTCCAGTTCTGCACACTGGCTGCCTTTGCCCCATGAATGTAGCCTTTCTCCTGGGCAGAGCTCTCTTTGCTATGTGACAGAGCAGGGTTCAGGAAATTGGTGCCTTCCCTTTGCTCTAGCTTTGCTGAAGTTGAAGTGTTTGAGGATTGCAGCTTGCTAGCCCTGTCTAAGAGCTTCAGCACTTGCTAACACTTCTACCTTTCTCAATATTGGAGCTCTCTTTATTGAGCTGCTCAGTCAAGTATTTGCAGAAGTACCTGTCATCCTTCTTACTTGCTGTCAGTATTACTCTATATAGCAGATTATTTGCCTTTTAGTTCAGCCCCCAACCCAATTGCTATCCTGTGATGTTGCTTCTGCAGGTATACAAGGCACATCCGACCTGTGGGACAAGCAAGAAAAGGAGCTGATGGAGAACCTCCCAGCAGAAACAAGGCAAGACTATGGTGAGGACTACCTCCTGGGACTGAAGAGCTATCTCCTACACATGCCTGCATACTGTGATGCTGACCTCTCCCCTGTGCTGGGTGCTATCCTGCATGCTCTGCTGGCCAAGAGACCACAAGGCTTGTACACCCCTGGCAAGGGAGCTTACCTGCCCCTCTGCATTTTCTGCTACTTTCCTCTCTGGCTCTATGACTTTTTCATTAGTAAGATGCTGAGTTCTGAGCCTGTCCCAAGGGTGCTGAGAACACTAAAAGCTGAAAGCAAGAACCTCTAAGATGTCCATCAGCATTTGCCTTATTTGATGACCACTGGCAAAACCTCTCTAGGATGATGCTGTTTATTGTACTGTCTTTGTTAAACTGCATTTACACTGCCTTGCAAACAGAAGCAAATCTTTGTGTTAAGAGCAATGTTCAGGAAAAGCAGTGGCTAAACAGAAATAGAAAGCTTTCCACAGATGGGGGATTTTTGGAGGAATTCCAGTGCTTTCCTGATGTCTCTTTATCCTGTCTTCTGTGTAAGGTATCTCATGAGGTTATACAGTTTCTATCTGCTTCAAAATGCATCACCAACACACAGATGTATAACCTGTGTTTTGTTTTGTTTTTAAACCCAAAACAAACAAACAAAAAAACCCCAAAACAAAAAATCCTTGAGTCCACCACCTTCTTAAACATTATAAGGAGTTGCATGTATTCCTAATATTGGAGAGGTTTAGAAATGTCTGAAGTGAATCTTTCTCATTTCAACTTCAGCCTGATGTTTGGGCTTTTTCTTGGCTCTATTGCTGTTGGACCTGAGGAATGATAGATCTCTCTTCCCCCAAGTTTTGTGAAGTATAGTTGTGATGTTTATAATGTGTTGCCTTTGCTAGACTCAGCAACGTGAATTAGTTGGGGGGGGAAATGAACAAAGACAGATCAAGACCTTCTCAAAGAAGCAATCAGTCTCCTTCCTACAGTATTATAAAGTAATCATATCAGCTGCTAATTTGGTATAACTATCCTGGTCGTTCTGTGCATTGCCTGTATATGCCTGTGCTTCTTTAATTGTTAGTAAACTGATCTCACTTCTGCTTTTTGTACAGATCCTTACTTGGGTCTGGGTTTATGAAGAACTCATGTTTTTGCCTCTTTCTCCTGATGCATACCTGTGTCTCCCTGTGCTTTGTGGAGAGTTTGTGTTCATTCTAAGATCAGTCAGTCTTCAGGTTGCCTTTACTGGATTCCATTGTCCATCTTCTGGTAGATTTTGGTCATTCCCCTTTCCTGCATTCATTTTAGGTGCCCTCCCTGCTGCTGGTTGTCTCTGTACCATATAATCCTCACCAAGGCTAAGAGGCTGGGCAGCTCCACTCCCATTTTTTTCCTACCCCACTCCTTTTTGCATTGCCTGTCACATCCTTGGGCTTTGAAAGGCTGTGATGTTTTGAAACAAAGCCTCATCCCCCTGAGTTCCCTGTATTGGGCAGCTGTCCTGTGCATTGTTTTGACAAGATGCGTTTCTTTTCTACTGATGAAACGTTACAAGTCAGTACATTCTGGCTTTAACTGTAAATTCACCTTTTTCCTCTCCTTTCTGAGCAGCTTCTAGTCTTCTGTCACAATCCTACTCCTGTGATGTACTCTTGCAGTCAGCTGAACACAATCCCAATTTAATTTCCATCTGTAGTAATTCTTCCATCTCCTTCATGCATCTTTTATGTAATGCACAGTGGATGCTCAGGCAGTCTTGGCCCATCAGTTTAATTTTTGTCCCAGTATGGAAATCCTACTCTCCTGTACGTTTTGTCATGACTACTGCTTTTGCTGCTGAGGCTTATCTCCTTTTGGGCTTATATTGATCTCTTAAAGACTTGTGCTTACCTTTCAGAAAGTGTGACCAAAAATGTTTTTTCACTCGGAAAATCTGGGACTATTTCTATACCTTTGTCCATTTCTTCCTTTATTTCCCAACGTTTTTGTATTTGTCAGCAGAAGTGCATAATAAAAAAAAATATTTAGTAACTAGATTGTCTCATCTGACCCTTTGTGCTTTTTGGGTACCAGTGCTACATGCTCTCCCTTCCCAGGGCTCCCTTTATTCCCATGGTACGAGAGCACTGAGGAGAAGGGAGGTGGGGATCCTGCCCAGGGAAAAGGGACAAGATGCAGTCAGTGTCCTGTTTTGGGTAAGACACAATCCCAAATGACTCAAAAGCAGCTTGTGAGTGGAACAGAAAGGCAGGTGCAGAGCTGGGGGTGTGCTAGGTGGCAACCTCTGAATTTTGGCTGCCTTCAGGGTGAAGGAACTTGTTGTCAGCAAGTCAGCTTGTCTGCATCACCATCTCAGACAGAAGTGGTTGTTTTTCACTTGACACCCAACTCAGGTGTAACTTAGGTGGGCTGGAATCTTGCCCTTCGGCACAATATAAATTATACAACCAAAATTCCTCTTAGCAGCCAGTTCCAGCTGTTTTGTGTAGCAATCTTTATAACAATCTTTAATTGTTGCTTTGTTATTTGGCTGTGGTTATGAAATCTATTTTTTTCTTCGCTTCACTTTCTTAATAGGAATATTATGTTGCATAATGCAGACATCAAACTAGACATCTACATGGATGATTTGATTTCATATTACTTTTTTACCATTATTTCCCAGGAAATTTGCCTACTAAGTAGTCACTTTACATCTCTTCACCGAACTGAAAAGATATTTCAGCAAGTCTCAAATAATTGTGGTCTCAAAGACTGTTACTCCTTTGTTCCTACAGGGATCTCACTTTGTGTTTTAAAGATAATTCTGTTGTAACACGTTCTTGAATTGTGTCATTTAATGGGCTGAACTATTAGAGGTAAATTTCTTTTCCTAATGGCTTGCATTGCAAATAATCCAAATTGGGAGGCTGAGAGGTACAGAAGTAATCAGGGATGTTTGTGGCCAACATGCCTTTGTGGATGTTAAAGTTGATGCCAGCTTGTGCTCTCAAGGACCAGTGTCTAGGTGTTAATGCTCCTTTGATTACTAAAACAACTTATTAATATAAAGCTGTTTTAGATGTGGGAAGAAAGGATGTTTAGTTTTAGCAGTGGAAACTGAAAACCCCAACTAAACATCATGATTTGGGTCTGTTTTCAAAGATAACATTTCTAACAGAAAGCATATGGCATGAAGAAAAGCATCTGAGAAGTGGAACAAATTGCCTCAATCCCTAGAAAAGGGCTAAGAAATAATACTCTAAAATGTCACTTAATGCCTCACACTAATCAAGTGTGTATAGATTAAAACCACACATGTGTATAGCTTAAAAGGGGTTATATGCTGTAGAAATAATGATTAAAGGGTAGGTTTTATACACATCCTTCTGACCCAGCCTCTGGAATGCAGGCTGTGACCAAGAAGTCAGTGCCGTTGGATATTTTTTACAGAGCAAATCCCTGGCTGGTCTTCTGGGGCTCCCATTTTCTTACTCTGGCTGACATCTGTTCTTTCTTCACATGACAATGATGTAGCTTTGCCGAGACAAAAGGCAAGTTATAAAGTCATTTTTTTAATAACCTTTTTTATTGTGGATCTGTTTGCCCTCTTTATGAGGCCCATGATGACAACCATGTCTAATGTATGTTTTTAGTGCTGCAAGCTGGGGAAGAGAGGTAAAACATCAGGCATTTTTGTGGTTATGTGACTGGCCATGATGGGGAAGATTTGGTGGCCACATGCCAAAGGAGCATCTCTGCATTTCTGTCCATATTTGACTGTCCATGTGGCTGGAGGTAAGGAAAATGGCTGTGAAAGTTTAAAGTGGGTTCAAATGGGTGCTCTCACCCTGAATTTTGGTTGGATAGAACAGTGTAGGAGAGAGTGGAGCTCTGGGTCACTGAGCATTATGGACCCATGTGGGACAGGGATTAATCCTAAAACTGCTTTCAAGCTCTGCAGGAGGTTGAGCAGCAACCTCCTGCATCAAACCATTTTATGCTGACTGCCTTAATGTTTACATACAACTTTGTTCAAGCCAAAGCCATCAATGTAGCATTAAATACAGACAGGAATCTTGAAGTCCATTTCTCACTGGAAGAGGCCAAAGGCAGGGATGAGGAAAAAGGGAATAGTAACTTTTTGTAACTTAGTCACCATGAACAGAAGCTTAATTACTTATAAAGTATTTAAAATTTGAGTATTAAAATGACTTCCAACTGTTAAGATATATGACTATTAGATAAGCTCCAGATTTTACCAGTTTGAGTCCCTGCTATCCTGAGAAGAGGATAGTGTCCACATTCAGAAGTGTGTGTGTGCCCTAGCATTTGTGAAGGTTTTTTGTTTGTTTATAGTGGCATAGAAGAAGTATTTATAATGTTATGTTTTCTTTGTAATAAGAGGGTGCTTCCAGGGAACTTTCAGATCTTGGTGATGTCAAAGCATGCCTTTTTTTTTTGCTATGAACTAGTCTGGGCACAGAATGGCACAGATACAACTAAAACGGATCACATTTCAGTTGCTTCAGCCAAGGAGTCCACATCTGGCCATCAGCCCCCATCTGTGCACCAATAATATTTACAGCAAATCGGGGACAAATACATGACTTTGGTCATTTTTCCTAAAGAGACTGGTCCTGGGCTCCTTTCTTAAGACCAAATGTTGCTGGTTCAGCCTTTTTATGGCTATGTTTTGGAAGCCAGCTGGATTCCCCAAATGATGCAACACCCAAGCGTATTGTGCATCTTGGAGTCATCCTATTTCTAGGAACACTCAAAGAAAATTCCTTTGAAATTCATGCAGTCTTCAAAGGAAAAGTGTTCAGACAAAAGATCTTGGCTCTTGCAAAGAAATTAACAGGAGTTTGTTGGGTGTTTTTTGGGGTTCTTTTTTTTGTCTGTCTTCAAAGTGTTAGGATACATAAATGGAAAGTATTGCTACTGTCAGGAAACACCCAGCACATTGGATCCTGAGATGCCTGAGGTGCAATCATTCCTGCTGAAACTCGTCAGCTGATGTAGTGCTCCCTGGTATGCAGACACCATCCTAAGCAGATTTCAATGGAATGCTTTTGTCATCCAAGCTGAACATTAGAGCAGTTGCTGTTCAGTTTCAGACGTATTGTGGCAACCTTGAGGTAGTGGGCTTTTACCATAGCAAGAGAGGTAATTGCTTTTACTTATAAGCATGACCAAATCATAAATCAAGAATCACTGACACTTCATGAAAAGAGGTGAGTTTTAAATCTCTTTAACAAGAGAAATGGGTTTTAAGCATGGTGTATAGGTCATTGTAACCTAAGCTAATGAATCTGGCTTTAACAACTCTATGAAAGTAATTATGATGATATAAACAGTCTCCACAGGTTTAATGCTTGGGGGTTCTAGGTTAAACAATCCAAGTTTATACCTCTGTTCATATTGTTGCCTTTAGCTTTGGAAAGAGCACTGAATAGGCTGTAAACTAATCCTGTGAGCTAAGAATTTTGATTTTGCCTACTGCCATGAGTGAGAAAAGTAATATGGGTCAGTGGTCAAAGGATGGCTCTCAAATCCTAGTAAAGCCAGTTCAGCTGTTGTTCCCAGTCTGATAAATCAGGAGAGCTCTGGGAGGTGCAGAGTGTGTAGCTCTTTCTGCAGAGCCTTTCAGAAGTGACTTCTTAATTAGACTATTTTTCCTCTGAGAGTTTCACACTCTGGCCATGTTTCAACCCAGCCCCTCTGGATTTGGGATTATCCCTTTGTGGTACGAAAGGGCACATATCAAACTTCAAAATAAGAGCTGAAAGATGAAGCAAAGATCAATGGGTGTGAGAACGAATGATCTAAAGAAACTGAAATGACAGCAGTTGGTACAAATGGCAGACAGCACAGGAAAGAAGCAAGTGTGGTGATGCTTAAGGAAAGAGGTGTGATCAGGTTCAGCTCTGTTGGCATGTCACACTAGGTCATGTTAACCTACTCCATGTCTTCCACACCACCTCCACCACCTCCTTCAACACCTGTCTTTAAAAGTGCTATTTGACTGTGAACTGTGATAGAATTCCTTACTTTGAAGCCTTACTTGTGTTACTTGGTTACATAGCATCCTATCCCACAAAACCCTGGGAAAAGGGTGACCTGTTCTCGCATCGTGTGTTGTGGTTAGGACAGGGGTGGATGCTCTAAGCTTGACCTAATCTCACTGGCTTTGGGTGTTGATAGGTGAAGGTCTTTTATTTCCTCAGCTCTGGGAATGAGAAGATATTGGCAGTGGGACAATGCCCATCAGCACTCCCACACTAAGCCCGCACAAGCCTGGCAGTGCTGACTACTTTTCTCTTTTTCTGTGAGAGAAAGGATATCACACTGTACTTCGTTTCATGATGGGGAAAAAAAGAATATTATTGTCCTGAAGCCATAGTAATTTCCATAGCAGCAGGCTGAGAGTAGGCATTGTTGTCTGTCCCAGCTGCCCTGGGGGCATGCACTGTCAGCAACAAGCACACACACCAATCTACCAGCCTGTGTGGAAATCTTTGACTCGTGTGTGACACAGTGAACAAAGCAAACAAGATGAAGATGTGCATCTGAGGACAGCCCAAGGGTGATTTATTCCCCTGCTGTGTGGGAGAATCCTACCTTTTTCAGAAGAAGGGCTAGAAATCACTGTTATGTCTTCTGTGTATCTCAGAAAACATCTTAATGCCTTCAATTTCTCAACCAAAGTCGATTTGCTGCCTGAAGGACAAAATCCTAAAGGTCTAATTTAATTAAAGAGATGAATGGGGGAAAACACAGCAAACATGATACAGTTATGTTTCAATGTATATACAGTAATGGCATCATGTTGCGTGCTTGGCAGAGTTAAATTAAGGGACTAAGAGGCTTAAACCCAGCATTTTAAATTTTATCCTGTAGAATTATGTTAAAAGTTCACATTGGGAGCTGGCCCTTTCATATTCTCATTTGAATTCCGTGTTCATGCAATATAGTGCTGTTTATATCTCTTCATGCTGAATGTTGCCATTATGATTGTGAACATGCTGCCTTAGATGTTAGAGTGGGAAGCACTGTCCTTAAAAGAAAAAAACACACCACAAAAACATCCCCAAAAGGCAACCACTCACCAGCAGTGACCCAAAACCCACGACTTTGGGCCATGCCATTGCTCCCTCTGCATTTTTCAAGAGTTCCTGAGGGCTGGAAAAGGCTAATAGTAACAATAAAAAGGATAGATGTTAAAAACAAGAAGATAAATGATTCTGCTCAGCAGACTGCTTTAACATATGGTGTGGAGAAGCAAATGGGATGTGGTGACAGACCCCTGTGCACTGTAATGGATAGCTGTGTCCAAGGGGTAGGGCCCAGCAGCCCAGCTCCAGTGGTGTCAGCTGAATTTGAGTATCAGACAGCAAAGGGTGCCTAAGCAAGAACAAGGGCAATGTGATGGATGTGCCATGTACCAGCTAAAGCATAAATGCTAAAATCTATGAAACTGGCTTTGTGCAATGGAGGTTAAGGGAGCTCCAGGTTCTGGGAGAGGTTTTGTCCTCATGGGTGCTGAGATGCAGCAGTGGGCAGTGCTGCATCAAGGGGCAGGAGGCTGCCTGAAGTGGATTTATTTTGGTGTTGGTTGGTTGGTTTGAAGTTTCTTGAAAGCATTACTAAGTATCAAAGATTTCCTCTGTGAGGAAGTGTGTGGGCTTTCATCCTAAAGTTACCTGAGACTTTAAATTGCAGCATGTGGTGTCTGCATCCTGCTGTCTGTCTTTTAGGGCATTAATGTCTGAAGAGTTGAGTCTTCCTGGCCATAAGGCAAAGATTCTGGGGATGTTTCCTGACTGTATGAGCTGAGAGGCAGCTCTTGTGACCTTTTGTATATCTTACTCCAACAAAAATAATCAGTGTCTGCAGAAAATATTCAGTCCCAACCATTTAGAGGGAACTGGCTTTGAAGTTCCAAATGCCTCTGGAAGAGTTCAACTTCCATGTAAACATTTGCTCAACCTCCTGGTATCTACTGAAACTAGGTGTTACTTTGGGTTTTCTCTTCTTACTCCATAGTGCTTGATCAGCTCCAAAGGACACTGTTGTGGCAGTGTGTGTTTGGGTAAGGAGAGAAAACAGAGCTGATGAAATCAGGTTTGTCTGTGCTTGCCCCTCTGTTGAGGGCTGATGGTCTGATATTCCTGGGGTCACATATGCCACTGTGGAAACTGGTTCTTCAGACCCTCTGCTTGGTCTTAATTTGGGCTGGTCTTGACCAGTCCTTGCTCCTTTGCTGTTTGATGTGCAGTGGTACATCTAGTGGAAGCAGTGTTGCTATGGCTAACATGAAGGGTCAGCTACTATAAGACTGATCCTGGCTCTTCTACAGCTTGTGGCAGTTGTGATGTACCTGGCAGGGTCCTACCTGAATGTGTGATAGAGCTACACAGGTATTATTCTTTCCAGAGTAACATTACTGCTGTTTGCTCAAGCAGGACGAAACTTACACATCAGAGCTATGTTACAGCTGCCTCCATCTGACAGCTCCTGAGTGCATTTATCTCTAGGAGTGGAGTCACTGGGAGTGAAGATAGATGTTGGCTCTCCTATGGGGAATGGGCAGTTAGATTATGTCTGTCAGGATGTCAGTGGCACACATGCAGACTGGCAGGAATGTTGCCAGAGCACCAGCAAGGCCTGTAGGGTCCCTGGACATCTGCACCAGGATGGATGAGGGCAGCAGCCAATGCAGGAGCCCCTGGAGATAAAGCAAATGCTTCCACATAGAGAAATGAAAGTTCTTCAGACTTGTTTTCTTTGACCTTTTGAAGGCCTGTTGTAACCTGGGTTGTTCCTGGTTCTTAGTGGCTATTACTACTCATAACAAATCCTTGGTGCAGTAATTAGGTTTTCAGTACCGAAGCATTTAATTCAAGTGTCTTAATTTTTACACTAATGAGCTGAGATTCCCCATGGGTTGTCACACAAGCTGTTTCAGGATCACAGAAATCTTTCCGTGTCAAACATTGATAGTATCTTTTGGGAAGCAGCAGTGACAGCAATTTGCTTCTCCTATCACCCCCTCCATGCTATCCAGCTGTTGGCTCTCCACTTGTGTCACTTTGACAAACCAATTCCGTTTAGCCAGTGGACCTGGTTGCTAATTTTTCCCAGGAGTATATTTCTACCCACTTCTAACCTAAATTGGCTGAAGCTCCTCTTTCTCCCCAATCTGACTTATTCAGACATTGCAGTGTGACTTGGAACCAGTGGCAGAAGTGAAAAGCAGGTGTTGCTAGGGCACACCCAGCTTGTGTGGACTATATGGAGGACTGTTGCTGGCACTTCTACTCATGAAGACTTGTGGTAGGACCTTTCTGGCCAACACTCATTGGTAAAAATCCTCCTTCAGACAGCAAAGCATCCTGCTGCCTGCTTGGCTGGGACCACTCAGATAATTCTGTTCAAACAGCAATCTAGAGCCAGCAGCTCTTTGCCAGCATATTAACTAGACAATTTACTAGACTCTGCTAAATATTTACAGCATATTTACACCTGAATTTTAGCACAAAATCCTCTTGCATACAGAGGTGCTTTTGAAGCTATGAGGAAAGATCCAACATACTAAAAAATATATAAATCCTAAGGATCCCTAAAAGTCACACTAGTTTTACCCAACATCAAGAACCATGGTCTCTTTAACTCCAATAATCTAGTTGTTGTAAGATCTGATAGAGATACAAGCAGATGATGCATCTGTTCTTCTATTGTAGTGCTAGATGAAGAAGAAAATCAGGCTGGTGTGGAGTGGAAGTAACCACCTGGAAAATATGAAGAAAACCAAGGATTTCTATGGCTAAGCTGTATCTGGGAAGACCAATGTTTTGGGGACACGTCACCTTGATGTATGCTGCCAAGAGGGCCAGGAGAAATGGTTCCCATCTCCTAATGATAGAGGTGAAAATGATGAGAAGCAAGGAAACGCGTCCTGGCGTGTTGCGAGGAGCCGACAGGAGCGAGGTAATGAGGCATCCCAAATGCCAGGCACAGTAAATCCAGAGTTAGCTGCAGGACATCTCCCACCAAACCTAATGCTGCCTTTCCAAGGTGCCAGGAGATGGCCTTAGCCTGGTGAGCACCACCCATGTGTGCAAGGGGGTACCAAAGGCTTAACTTGGTAATCCTGAAGCGCGCCTGACCCCCAGACCAGGCTAGTTCTCACTGGTGCAATAATCTTACAACTCTTGAAAGCAGAGGAAGGTTTCTGACTTGGCAGCTTTGAGGTCATGCATTCTGTAGAAAGATCTTGCTGTTCTTATAAAAACAGCGTCGTTGTCCTCATAAGCATTACTGGGACTGGATGTGAGTCCAGTTGCTGCTGGCATTACAGAGTTAGACCTGCAGCTGCTAATTCTCACTGTCTGCATAGTTCTATAGGAAGCTGTTTGCAATGGACATGTCTGGGCTGCTGATTCTTCTGAGAAAAATGTATGTTTGTGCATCCCATGAACACAAACCAATCTGAACGAACTATGGAGGTGGTTTGTAATCAGGTACATGGTGCACACTGTCCCAACTTAAAGCCTTAATTAGTTTGAACACAAATTAACTGCAAGTGTTCTTTCTGAGCTAAGGAAAGAAAGGAGTGCCAACAAGTCAACCTCCTTACAGTCACACAGCCTCCTCTCCTTGAGCTCAACTTACTCAGCTGATGTGCTTTTCTTGACTATATGCTTATTGCCAGAAATACTTAGAATGGGATTCACTTGATGTTCTGATTAAAATCTGTGCAATTCAGAAGAAATTGTGAAACTTTCCCAGGCAGGAGAAACACTGTAGTTTCCCATGCATGCAGCTCACTGTCTTGCCAGGACTCCTCATTTGGTTATTCTAAGTAAAAAAACATTTTAAGGGGAGAAGCCAATCCCCAACAGCAGCAGCCTTTTTTCTTGTGGGTATCTGATGTTCACCTGGGAAGCATATAATGTCTGAAGCCTGTCAAACCCCTTGGCAGGACTTAACTCTTTTTTTAGAAAGTCTGAATAGATAATATAGATATGAATTAAACAAAATCAAACCAAAGCATGAAGAAATGAGAAAAACTGTCTCAGCTTACTGACACTAAGGTTAAGCTGGAGACAGTTCTCTCCTCCTCCTCACCTAATTCTTTCCTGACACTGGGCTCTTGGCTTGTCTCTGTGCCCATGTTACCCTTAGGTTGTATCTGGGTAGAGGTCCCCATCACACAGCATTAATTAAAGTGTATCTCCCTCTCTGGAGCTCTTACATCCCTCTTTTAGGTCCATCTAGGCAGATTCAGTTTTTCACCTTGAAACTTCTTTTGCTTCTTCTTTATCTATGTGACTGTCTGTCTGTTCTTCTTATTAGATGACTTTTCTTCTTTCAAATCTTACCCAGAAATAGAGATTTTATCAATTCTGCAGAGATCCAGAGAAACATGAATGACAGCCTCTTAATATTGCATGATTTCACAGCAGCTGCCACCAAGGGCTTGTACCATGATGGAGTTTATGCAGCCAGAAGGGCAAGTTGTTCTGCAGTTAAGCAGGAGATGCTGTAGTTGTGTCAGAATCTGCCATCTGTCATGACCATACAGCTGAAAAGGCAGAAAGGGTAGAATTTACAGCATGATTGCATCCTTGTGGTGCCTGATGTCCTCTCCATCCTGCAGAAATATTACTTGGCTTCAATGAGGTGAAATGGTGGTTGGCCAAAAGTGATGGATGTCAATGAGGACTGCCATATGGTGGTTAGAGATGGATGGTTGGCCACCTGTGTGCTAATGAACAATACAGGCTCTTCCTGAAGTTACTCCCCAGATGGCAGTGGGAGATGCTCAGCCCTTCTGGGTCTGGATGTACATGATCTTGTCAATGAGCAGGGAGTGAAGGGAAGGGAGAAGTAAAGATAGCATCAAGATAATCTTACTGGACTTAGTGATTCCTGCAAAGCCAGCCTAGCCACTAGACTGAGGAAGTGTCTCGGGCTTGAGAGCAAAGTAATCTTTGCTCTACCTCATAGAGACCCTCAGCTGGATCAAGAGAGTGAGTTAGGTGTAAATTTGTGTGCCAACAGACACTGTTGACACACCTGCTTAGAAAAACCAGAAATAGGAAAGCTCCTAGAAGTCCTGGTAGAGCTAAACTATGTCCCCTATTATGTCTAGCTGTTCTGGGATTCAGAAAAGTGAACAGCAGCTCCATTTCCCCGGGGAACTGCTGAGAGTGGGGTTAATTTTCTTTCTGGGACTTCAATTCCCAGGCAGCTGAAGGGATGATCTGACCATGCCTCAGTGTCACACACAGGCATTAAGGCTTTGTGGCATGCACAGTTTGCACTGGAGCACACTGGGCTCTTTCTACCTGATCTTCTAAAGTGGTTTTCTAATTAAATTTAAGAGCCAATTAATTTAAAGGTCTGTCTTTGCCAAAAATTTGAAATAATACATTAATGTGACTTGGGAACCTACAATTCAGTGCCTCAGAGTGGCAAATGCCCAGCTCCTGCCCGTGAGTCCTGATCTGCATGGTCAGGCATGTGGCTGCTTCTAGGAGTTTCGCTGAACAAGATGTACCTGAGCTTACAAAATATGCTTGTCAATGCAAGTTGGAACTGGGTGAGCGTCTTCAAAGCCCTATGCTAACACCTCTACCACCAGACTGTTCTCATCTCTAACACAGCAATAACACTGCTCTTTTAGCTGTTGGGCTTCCTTGCATTTTTAAGCATGAAGCCAGAAGGAAGCTGGATAATGCAGTCAAGTTAAATGGACTGGTTCGCTTAAAAAAAAACCCTCTGTTAATTCCTGCTGTTTTCCAAGCTGCTAAAAAATTGAAAAAGACCATAATTTATGCTATTGTAGGCAAGTAAAACAGCACAATTAATTGCATTTTAATTTTTTAAATCTCTTTAGTCTTGCAAAATTGCGAGAAGGTTTGAAACTAGATGAAAGGATGTGAAAGAGGATAATTAAGTATAATAAGAGGTAGGATTTGCCTGAGAATGGGTTTATTGTTTTCTTGGGACGTACCAGACATCTCCATGTAGGAATATACATACCACTTTCTTTTTGCTTGTCTAGGATCTGTTGAAAGGGAAGACCACTTGGCAAAGAGGGGGTAAGAGAACAAAGTTATTCTCAGCTCTACAATTTATTCTGCTCAGGCTGTTACAGCTTTTGCCAGTGGAGAACTGAATTTACCATCCCAGGAAGGCATGAGAAGTTCCTCCTGCTGCTGCAAAGCATGATCTAAGCTCCAGGAAATGAGATGGCACCTTCTGAAAGGAGCATGCTTGTCATCCCTGTCCCTTCAATATGGTATTCTTCAAATGAATAGCATTTCCTGCTCTTGGCCATGTGGGCTGCAGCTCCAGCACAGCACAGCTGGAGAAGAGGGCTGTAGCCTGTTTCCTGTGCTTGCATTCTTCCTTAGCTCCAGCTGCACAGTTGTTGGTGTAAAATGCAAATGATCCTAACTGGAAAGGACATGGGTACTTACAGAGAGTGAGCCAACCTTGCACACACACCTTCTGTGCTGGCCTATGGATCCCTGTGAGGTAAGGAAGCTGCTGATGGTCTTTGGGACTGATATGTACAAGAGTTCATTCAGCCAAATGTCTCCCCAGTACACACCAGTGTTGCATTTATACCAGATAGGAAGGAGTCACTTAAATTCTGTCACTATTGGTAATGTTCTATAAATCCATAGGCACTGAAGCTTGCAGCACATCACTAAATAGCCTAATGTGTCCTGCTGACAGTGGTGTTCATCAGTTCCTTTTTGTTGAGCCAAATGATTTGTGCGTGACTAAAACATAGTCACTGCTCCTGATGTGAAGGAGTGCAGAGACAGAGCCTGCTCTGCTGCCAGCCCCAGCCCGAGCTGTCCCCCAGCCTGTGTCTCCCATCCCTGAGCCTTCACCTCCAGCTACAGCAATGGGGCAGGCCCTGTGTTTTGTACAAGCCAGCTCCAGCTGTGATGTGCAGTGTTTCACCTGGCCATGGCTTCTCCAATAAATCTGTCTATGAGATGTAACTAGAAATCTGATGATGGACTTTAATTATTCAGCTGATTGGGAGGTGAGTTAATTTTTGTGTCAAGCTGTGCAGACTAGTCAATGGGTTTAGAATCATCCAAGCCCAATGCAGGTTTGTTTGAAATGCCTCTGACAGCCTTTTCCTTTCAGTTTTCCTCTATGCTAACAGAGAGGTTAACATTATTTATTCTTCTCAGAAAGAAAAAACAATATCAAGTGTTCTAAAAGCTGTGACCTGAAGGCTTTCATTGTGTTGTGCAGTCAAGGGCAAGGCTTGTACTCAGAATTGTGGAGAGGTAGATGACAACATGGATCAACATAATAAAAATCATTCAGCTGAAAGAAAAAGGAGAAAAAAAAAAAGACACCAAAAAAAAAAAACCCCTGAAGACCAAATATTTGCTGATAAGTGCAGTGAAACAGGTATAAAGAGATGGTTGTGTTCAGAGATGTAAAGACCAAATTACTTTCCCAGCAAAAGGGCTGCTAAGCCAGGTTTCCATCCCACCAGCTGCTGCTTCTTGCTGACGTTGGTGGCTTTTCTGTGGAATAATGGGGCAATTATTGCTTGTTGACCTCAGGAGTGTTTGTGGGGAACAAGAGGAGAAGCATGACTTGGTCAGGGCACACCGCCATGGCGGCAGAGCATCACCCACCAGCAGCAGCTCCAGGTTGTCTCTAGGACAAGGAACCTGAATTTTCTTTCTATTTTTTTCCTTTCAGATAGCACCCCTGGCTGCTCTGACACTGGCTGTTGAAACATGTTCAGTCCCACGCAATAGCTTTGACCTGTGCTAAATGTGAGAGTAGGTCCTCAGGCTGAGCTGGGGTGGATGGAGGCAGCTGTTGCCTCTCCCTGTGCTGCTCAATCTTCTCTTTCTGGGCTGGGAAGGGCAGCATGTTCTGGGAGTGCTGCAGCAGCACAGATGGGCTGAGCTGCAGAAGGTATCAGAGCTCTTCCCCAAATTTTCTCTCCAATGCCTTAGCTTCTGAGGCTAATGGAGCTTTGAGGGATAATGTGAATTGCTGCATAAATTGATATCCTTTGCTAATTACATCAGTATTTTGCTTTGATGAAAGACTAGTATAAGGTGCCAGGAAACTAATAACATACCATATCAATAGCTACTTTACAAAGAACAAAAGTTGATGATTGATTGGATGTCTGATGATTCATGGAGCCATGAGTCAGCTCACCATGAGATGTTTTTTAAGGGTTCAGTGGAAGACTATCTCAACATGGGAGAGGACCATCCCTTAAAAAAAAACCCCTCCAAACATTATCAGAACATCATTCAAGCTACTAAGAAGGTCACCTTGTTCTGTTCACTGAGATGAGAGTCAGGATCACCCACAAGTTGCTTCAATCCCCTCTAGCTTTCTATCCAACCTGACTGCCAGCCAGTCATCCAAGCTGCAGAAAATCAGGTGGCCAGAAATACTACTGAAGGTCTTCAGAGCCAAACTGCTCACAGGTCAGGGATGCTGTGAATGCCTCACAAGCATGTCTGTGGCCAAACTGGATTGAGGCAGATCATCTCTATGTAGCTTTGCGTGTGACAGAAGGACAAGCACTGCCAAGCACCTCTGTGTCAGATGGTTGGTAACAAATAACTTTTTACCTGGCAGTTGGTTGGAAATGGAAACTGATTTACTCAAGTTGTCTAAGGACAGAAAAAAGCCCTGTGAAGTGATGTCATTCACTGAGAGCCCGTGGCCACATCCTGCACAGCTGTGATCATTCCTGTCAGCTGCAGCAGCTTCCCTTGCTGCTTCCTGTCAGTTTGTTACACCTATTTTGGACACTTTTATCTTGACCTTGTGGTAACCTCCTCTTACTGCTTCAGTGTTGCCAAATGTGTTTCATATCTACAACTCCTGTGCTCCAGTGAGACCTCTCTCCATCATCGCTACATGAACCAGAGATGTTTGTACAGGCAGCAAGGTCACACAGTGTTGCAATGGAGACATGAAAGCCAAAGGGAAACCCAATAAGGCTTCAACATCCTTATTTTCTTAGGTGTAATTTGTTGTGAAAACTGTTTGCAATGGCCATGAGGAGACAGTTGGTTCTCCGCCCGCGCAGGAGGCAGCGTGGCTGCTCGCTCAGCCAGCAGTGCAGGAACAAAACCAAACACCCTGACAGATGCTGCAAATGTCTAAGTCCCTGTTAACTGCAGCCAAAAATCACTGCTGCCTCATGCAAATATTTAGCAACACCAATGAAGTGTAAGAAAGTTTCAACAGAGAGTGGAAATGAGCCCAAAGGTGGAGTGCTGAGGGATGGTGTCTCAGGAATGTGTGTGCACCCACCTTGGAGCCAAGGGTTAAAACATGTCAGTCCTCCAGAAAAACACACCTAAGGTGGATTAAAGCATCACTTCTGTTTGAATCTAGCAGGAACTGAAGAACACCACTGAAACCACAGAGGGAACCAGAGAGGCTTGTCCACCACATTTCCACAACCTTCAGCTCCTGGCTCTGCTGCTTCACCTGCAAGATTTTTATTCCCAGGTCTTGTTTCTTTTACCTCATCAGTCCCCAAAATGTTACTGAAAAGCCTTATTAAGCAATATAAAAATGCCTTCAGGAAAATATATTGCTAAACAGATTTGTAAGAACAAATAATTCCAAACCAATCTGATTTCTTTCTAAGGTGGAGATGCAGTATGTTTTGATCAGTCTTTATCTTCACAGGACTTTTGATGCTATGCATGTGACATTCCTTTAAACTAACAGAAGAAATACAGGCTAAAAAAATTTGCAACACAGTGGGATCTGCAAGACTGTTTACAAAGAGCAGTGAGTAATGGTCCAAGCACTGCAGTGATTTAGAGGCAAAGAGGCATCCAGTTTTGTTGCACATCATGAAGAGGTGAGTGCACTGAGGGGGAGAAAGGATCCCAGAGAAAACCCAACCAAAATAATTCAAGCTTTCTAGAAAACAATTCCTTATCAGAATCTGTGGTTAGAACAGGATTTGTTTAGTCCACGAAGGAGACAGCTGAGGAGGGATAACAAACTTCTTTGTCCGGGATGATAGGAGGTGAAGGGTAAGCTGATGGGGAGCTGGGGTGGCAGCAGCTGGGGCTGATGGGGTGGGAGGTACAGGGGTGAGGGGTTCATTGCCTCCTTGTCCCAAACCTGGGATTTGACATTGCAGTGTGAAAGATCTGTTTAATTCTTCCTCTGCACAGTGCAGGCATGGTCTACTTGAACCTGCCCTAGTGCAGGGGCAGGAGCCCGGCAACACTGGCTGACCCTTTCCATCCCACATCCCTGGGACTCTCTTAATCTGAGATTGGAATCTCTGAACATCATCTGAGGCAAACTTCTGGATGGTTTGTCTAGGTGTTCAGGCCATGATTGTACTGGAAGGAGTCAGTTCTCTGTTGCATAAATGATAAGCTGATTAAGCTAAGTGCATCTGAAGTTTCTGTGATCCTGGACAGTAGTGTGTAGTGTCTAAATCACACTGAGAACCACCTTAAAGTCCTGTCAACATGAAAAATCTACACTTAATTAACCTGACTCCAATTTTCACCTTAATTCATTTAAATGAATGCAAGTAGCAGTGTAGCAAGAGTGGGTTATTTTAATTAATCTTAAGCCAGTTTCAGATCAAATGCAATAACTAGGAACAAGTCACCGAAGCAGATATAAGTGTGTTTGTGTAGGGATATCCCTGTTTAACTAATAAGGTTTAAGTCATGCTTTTATTTAAAATGATGCAGCTTTAATGTGAAAAGGCTTGGGTCATTTAAGCAGTCTTAAAAATTTGACTCTAAACCCTTACAAGTTAAAAAAATAATCATAGAATACAGAGGAAAAAGCCTATGACAGAGATCCAGCATGTTATTTTCATTATTGAATTGGTTTAGTTGCTGAGTTTCTCTGTCCCTGTCAGTCATGAGGAACTGCAGAGTTGTGCAAGGGAGGTGCAAAGGAACTGAAACCTGGTCTTCAGCTTCATGTGTCTGAAATACAATGAGTTTTTTCTTGCCTTTTCAAACAGCATGATAAGAGGAGTGGCATTGCATGTACATGTATGGTCTGAATTTGCCCACCAGGAGATGATACTGATGTAATATAACACTGATGGATCATTTGCTGATATAGTGAGGGTGCTTTGTTCCCATATACGTGGATCCCAACCCTGGCTCCCCTACAGCTAATTATACATCTTTTATCAAGTTTATGTGGTGTTTTTTTCTTAAATCTGACCCAAAAGAGGTGCATAGGTATGGATGATAATAGTATCACTCATAACTGTTCTACAGCTTCCCTCATCATCCAGTTTATACCTCAGCATTTGATGTTACCCATCATGCAGAGATCAATGAGTCAAAACAAGGTAGAGTTACAGTGAAGACAATTCTGCTTCTGAGTTTGAAGAAAAAAAGAAAGAGATATTTTCCCATAGTTAATCACAGGAATTCAAAGGGAGTTTAAATCTTTCAATTTTATTTGGCTCATGGAAAAGATGAAAAGCATTTGACCTCCAGTAAACCTGATGAATACATATGGTGTCTTTGTAGATAAATGTCCAGCCAGGCAGAATATGGATTACCTAGGTACTAGTTGCTGAATAACAAACAGGACCATCAAAAGCAAAAGCAAGAAGGTATCACAAAATACATCAGGGCATCCAAAGTTTTGGGCTTAATGCAAATAGACAAGTTAAATAAGGGATATTAAATGAACAAGGCTGAGAAATAGCAAGATGCCATTGCTCCATTGCATTATTCATGTCAGTGGTAGGTCCTCTACACCAGCTACCTCCCTAGCATCCATCACTCACCTTGGCACTTGCTTTAGTAGGGGCAAAATGTTAAAGGAACTAGGGCTGTCATGGGAATTTTGACTCACAAGGGCTTTTGTCATCTACCTGGCACTGAGAAATTAGATTTTTTACTGGGTGATTTACTAGAGAAGGAATTACCCATCTGTGGCTATTGCAGTTGTATTTTCTTGAAGTATTGGTTGTGAATTAGAGTTCACAGCTGAGATGACCATCTCCTGGGGCTTCTGGTGGTGCTGGCAGTGTCATTGCTTGAGGTGGAGGTTACCCCAATGGTGCCTACTCTCACTACATGGTGATAGGGAGAATTCATCAACTCTCGTTAGAGATAAAGAGTAAAATGGTAGGGGTTTTTGAGAAACCATAGCCCTGGAAGAATATATCTGCCTGGTCAAAAAAGGGGATTAAAAAAAGGGAAATCTTGGTGTCCAAATCTGGGGATTTTGAGAAGAATGTGATTTCTGAGCAGGGACCTTGTGACTGGGCATTAGAAAGAAGTTCCTCAGCACGAGGGTGGTAGAACACTGGCCCAGGTTGCCCAGGGAGGTGGCTGAGTTCCCATCCCTGGAGGCATTCCAGGTGAGGCTTGCCAGGGCTCTGGGCAAGCTGCTCTAGTTGGGGATGTCCCTGCCCACTGCAGGGGAGTTGGACTAGATGAGCTCCAGAGCTCCCTTCCAACCCAAACCATTCTAGGATATGAGTCTATGATGACTGTTCCTATGAGGGCTTATTGCAGGTAGGAGCCATGTCTTTGGGTGGGCAGAGGTAGGCTGTAGGATAACCTTCCCTGCCTGAAAGGTGGATCTTTTACATGTTGAGCAGGGTGACTGGGAAGCAAGAAGAGAGAACTATGGGAAATGAGGCATGAAAGATAGAGATGCACTTCTTTTCATCTTATGGAAGCAAGTTCTGGCCAGTCCCACTGAGTATTATACACATCTTTCTATCAGAGCAAATAGAGGATATTTTGTCAGAAGAGGCAATTTGAAATTTAAATGAGTTTCTTAATCCTAAAAAAAGGGATACTTACTTCCTAAGGAAAACTGTGAAATGAAAGATAACCTAGATCAGCTTTGTAACCAGTAGCAGGCTACAAAGTCACAAAGTTACAAAGATACTTGCAGGAAATAAATTAAAACATGCAACCTTTGCTCTTTGTATATTTGTGCATGAAGCAGTGATAAAATGCACACTCTGCTTCACCTTCTTCTCTCCAGAAAGTACACAAGCTGCAATTAATTCCAAGTGTAGCAGCACTGCTGGAAGAAATGATCATAAACCAAACCTAAGACTAATAACCTGGGTAGTAATATTTCTAAGTAGAGATAATTTTGGACTTGTCGTCTTTGGCTGAAGTTCTGAGGCAGGCATATTTTCTTTTGTATTAAATATATTATGTGTCATGCAGCAAAAAATGAAAATAACCCTGGACTTAATTTAAAAAGCTGTCCTCAGACAGAGCTGTAAAATCTGTTTTGTTTGACTTTTCTGGGAAGACAGCAGACTTCAGATTGAAAGAGTATGTGCTGTGGGAGACCCAGAATGCTCCTTAAAGCAGATATGGGCATCTCCAGTAGTTATATACCTTTAGCTCTGGGCAGAGAAACAGGATGTAACTGAGACCAGTGAGGAGATGGACATTTTCACCCTGCTGAGCACAGAGAGGATCATCAAAAGCAACAGCATGGAAGTATCACAATCCTGTGTCCAGTTGTGGAGCCCTCAACACAGAAAGGACATGGACCTGATGGAGTGGGCATCCGAAGTATTGGGCTTAATGCAAACAGACAAGTTAAACATGTGATATTAAACTAACAAGGCTGAGAAAGGATGGAAATCTTGAAGGAAATGTATTCAGAAAGGGATCCCTATTTACAGTAAATTATGCCATTCAGAGCTTATCCAAAGAGTCTCACAGGGATCTGCTGAATTACTGCATGATTTAGGAGCTGAGCTATTGGCTTTTGAAGGACTTTTATATTGCTTGGCTTTTGTGTAAGTGAGGGGATGAACTTGCACAAACATCTGCTTGGACCCAAAGAAGCAGAAAGCAGATTAAAGAGATGAGTTTTAGCAGCCAAAAAGGAATAGGCAGGCATGAGATCTTGTGCTAGTAATGGGCCAGTGGGGCAAGACTGTGAAAATATTTGTGTTAAAAGATCCCATTGTTTGGAGACCAGGGATTTTAAGAAAAAAAACACAAAGAATTCTGCTCAGTTCAGTATCTAAATACTTTAAAAGCCAGACTTTGTTTTAAAGGCAAGACACATGAATTAGCACCAATTCCTCAGTGTTAGATAGAAAAACACTAAAAGCAAAGAGTGGTTTTTGGGCTTTGGCATGGCTAAAGCACAGGCTCTGCCATCACTGTGGGAGCCTTCAGCACATACCTGGTAGGATTTGCATATTCAGCTTGCTTTGTTCATCACATCTTTGAGCACACATCTGGAGAGGCTTCCTGGAATTTACACTGGTGCAGGTGTAGAATTTGGGACAGTGTAACTGAGCTCCAGTGCTCACAGAGCCTGTGATGGGCTGCCAAAATCCCTCTTCTGCCTGGGGCTGCATTTATGTGACTTGGTGCCTGTGAGGTGAGAGATAAAGTGGAGCCTCGTGGGATTATGAACACAATTTCTAATCTTTCTCCTCCAGGTTATGAATGGCATGGTTACAGGTTAATTATTAACCAGTGAGGGTTAATGGAAATGAAGGTATCTGCTGCACTGATCACTGGAGTCCTTTGTTTTCCTGTAGCTTCACACGTTTTGGAGACAGAGGTATTCCCAGTAATGTCTTTGCTGCTCTGTTTGCATGTGTAGCTATTTGGTTAATTTCATCCCCAAATCTTCACTTGCCCTCTTCATTGCCCAGGTGATGCTGCTCTCCATTTGCCTCTCTCCAGGCTGCCGGGCTGGATTACCCACTGGAAGGGATAACTTCAAACCAAGCAAGGTTGGAGAATTAAATAGGAGTCCAATAAAGGCATTAACAGAAGTAAGTTTTAGTCTGATGCCTAGCTTGAGAAATTTGATCATTGCAATATCAAACTATACTCCTGCAATCAGGAGGCAAATTAAAAGTCACATCTATGCATGCAGGCATTCCATCTAAACTCTCTCACAAAAGCACGAGATTGGGTCACTTCTTCCCCTTCTCTGAGCTCTGTGTTCATTATAACAGGTGAATAATTTTTTTGTTATTAATGATTCATTATTTTCCTGTTTACTTGCAGTCCGTGGATGGGCACAGACCAGAAAGCCAGTAAAATCCTGGTGACATCTAGTGGCTGCTGGGAATTCGCAGTGAGTTTAGAGGGGAGAGTACCTTTTTCTGGGATGTTAAAGCATGCTGTGCACGAAACAGAGATGGACACACAGATTTACCCAACCTGAATTTGGAGATCTCTCCGCCTTGCTCATGGACAATATCGCTGGAATTTCTCAGCTGTCCAAGCAGTCCTGTCATGCTCCCCTGCTGTTCCCATGTTCCTGGTCATACCAAGCACCTGGGATGCTTTGGGGAGACCAAAAATAGGTAATGTCATCAAAGCAGCCTTTTGTCCTCCAAATCCTGCTTTCCCTTAGGACAGCCACCGTGTCCCACAGCCCCCTCCTCTCCGGGGGCAATACTCTCACTGACTGGTATCAGCAGATGAGGAAGATTAGTTTGCAGATGAGAGAAATCTGGGCTAATTACAGAAATATTTTGAAAAGCCAGTTGCAAGAAAGTAATATGGCAACATGTGTTAATAAGCAACTACAAAAAGAAATATTCTGTGAAGCCGCAAAATTTGGTGTGCTAGAATATAGACTGATTTTGTGCCAGTAGAACTGGTACTTATAGTGATGTAATTTGTTTGAAGGCAGCCTAGGTAGGTAGGTAAATAGGACTGAGGAAAGGTTTGAGAAAACACAAATGCAGAAAGGAAGCAACATCTGTGTATTGAAAGGCTTCTGGCAGCTGTTTCCCCCAGGGCAGGCTCAGGGAAGGGTTACCCACACTGTAAGGCTGAGCACAGATGCCAGATTTGTCTTTGCCCATTGCTCTTCACTCTGTGCCTTGAATGGGGAAACATACTTTGATTTTTGTAGTAAGGATGATTGAAATTGTATTTGGGTTCCGCTCAAACAAGTCAACAATAATTTCAGAGTGACTAATCTGAGGAAAAGCCTGGCATGTGCATTTCTGGTGCTGAGCTCCCTATACTTCAGCATGCAACCATAGCCTTTTGTCAACTGTCTCACACAGCCACTATTTCTCAGTGTCCTAGTTTGATTCAGAACAAGGTATTTGATTCCATACACATCATATTCACTATAAATTGAGGGCTAGTCCCTGAAACTCCCACATCAAGCTTGGGCCTTGGGGTCTCTCACAGAAAGCCTTAGACCCAAGCAAAGCAGGTGCATGATTAATCTATTTAGTACCTAATAAACAGTAAATACAAAAAAAGGAGAGGATGGGGGCTTTTATCTTCCCAGTAGGTTGAGCACCTGAACTATGTGGGGTAGTGGACTGGTAGCTCTCCTGGTGAGGATCAGAAGCCCAGCTCTTCTGTTACAGGACTTTGTCCTTCCTTCATCACAATTCAAGTGTTCCTGAATCCAGTTCCAGGATCCAGTCTCTGAGTCTGATTCCCATCTGCTGCTGAGTCCTTCTGCTACAGCCTCAGTGGTGAGGTAGTTGCCATCAAGTGAGGTTTGGGTGTGGTATTGGTTTCCGTGTCTATTTATATATGTATTTCATTTCTCATACCTCCCTGTGCTTCTGTGGCCATCCAGCTTTGCTATGGGTCCCTGGCAGCATTCCTATATTAATTGCTGGAGTGGTTGGAAAGAGAGAATATTTGGGAAATTATAAGGGAAACTGAGGCTTGTGATGCTGTGCTTGGCAGGTTCCGCCATGTTCAGGCAATGCCACGTGTGGTCAAGCTAGTGATGTGGCTGGCCCATTGCATATAATTGATAAGGGAATGAGGGTTGCATTGGTTATGTGCTTGCACAGCAATATGTCTGTAATTACTGGGTGTATTTACACCCATTACATCTCAAGACAGAGAGAAGTGAACCTTTTCCCCCTTTCTGGCAATGGCATGCACCCTCTGGCAAGTCAGGACTCCGACCACCAGAGCCTTTCTAGGAGGAAAAAGTAAGCTACCTTCTTTTTAGCAAGAACCCGGGTTAAAAGTGGTGCTTAGGCACCATCCATGTAACAGCTAGGCTGTGTGAGAATACAAGTAGCCTATAAATCAAGAGGAGGAAGAAAAATCCCTGAAGGGATGCAGGCAGCAGAGGTGGGAATTCAGCAGCAGACGTGGCTGGAGAAGGCTGTTGTGTGCCTTCCCCTGGCTTCACATTGCATGGCAGGGATGGCATCTCTTGATGGGAACTTGTCTCCTTCCTCTGCTGTAAAGCATGTGAAAATTGAAACTGCTGGAGGTAAGCAGTGTGCCCTCCTGCACCCAGCATTAGCCTAGTCTGTGCAAACCACTTTGACAAGTGAGATGCTGTTTATGGCAAGTATAATTTCATTCAGGGCCACTTGCATAAAGTGCTAGTTAGAGTGAATTACGGAGGCAAGATCTGACTATGAATAAAAGTTTTAAGACTGGGGTTTCATTTTTATTTATAAGCACCTAATGTTATTTTTGCACTTAAGTCTAATTTTCAGAATAAAGTTGAGAGCAAGGAAACCAGCAGCTCCCTGAAAGCCCTAACCTCAGGGCTTGTCTACATGAGGAACTTTAACAGCATTTCTCCTGTAGTCCAAGTAGATGTGAATTAAAATAAATCCAATTATGACTACATTTTCCCTGACTGAGAGCATCCACACAGACTCATCATCTGCTTTAACTGATCTGTGCTATGGATTCACAGCCCTGCATTGTTCAGGTTACACTTCTGGGGAATTTCTGAGTAAACAAAACCTTGTTTAAAAATGTGATATACAAGGATGTTTATATAAGGGTGTTCCATGTAACTTTAGTCTCATTTTGAACAGTTTTCCATGCAATATTAACCTATTTTCCAACTGATGAAATGAAGTGTGTGCAAACTCTTAATATGCAATCCCTCACTTTTTGGCTTTGGTTTATGTTGGAGTTTGTTGAAAGGGTTTGTGACTGAGTTGAATTATGTTGAAACAAGTCAATAACCTGAATAGAGACTCCATACATAGGGAGTTGCCCGTGTTTACTTTGGGGCTTAAAGTTGCCACACCTGTAATTGAACTATTTCAACATTTTTTTTATGTACGCAAAATCAGGCTCCTAGGCAATTTATAGCCCTTCCAAAGAAATAAGAAAATCCATGCAATTCCTTCAGAAGGGTCTGTTAAATGTATGGAAATAGATCCAGGAGGTTGTTTTCATTAGTTGGTTGCTTTAGTTCCTTTTGTTTCTCTGTCCTTCCTCACCTTTTTTACCACCTATTTTGATGCAAGACCTTTCAGTGCTGATCCTGGCAGAGGAACCCAACAAGAGAACTGGTGTGATTGCAAGTGTCCATCACAGATATTGGCCCACTCCTCCTGCCCTGGGCAAAGCACTCATGACTCTCTATTAGCTTCAGTCCTGAGGTAATGGGTCTCAAATTAACAAGCAGATGCTTCTGTGTACTGGCCACTAATCCAACATAGATGTGGTTGTACTAAGAAGATTCCCAGGCATTTTTTAGGGTTAGCAGCAGAGGCCTAACTTTTTAAAAGTCTCTTTTTATCTGATTTGTGTGCTGCTGTTACTCACTAGGCAAGATGTGGTATGTCCTTTTGGGTGATATGTGGAGAAGAGGTTCTAAAGAGAGGGCTGTGTCTCTTCAACAATCACCAGAATCCAAAGGAAATGTAGGACTTTTAGTCTGTGGCTGGCACATAAGGTGAAAGGTCTTTGACCTTATGGGAAACAACAGAGCTCCTCTGGTGGCTCCACAGAAAAATAAAATGCTTGCCCAGAAACATTATTGCACACTGAAGCTCTTTTTTTTTTTTGTTTTTTAATGAATCCTGAATAGAAAGGCTCATCAAAAATGTAATGTATTAGAGCAGCAGAGATGTTGGGATTAATAGAGTTAGTGGACAGTCTGTATAATTTGGGTGAAAGCAGCAAGCCAGAAGGTGCCTGTCATTTGTGGTGTTAACCCCTGCCCAGACATCCCACCTCCTGCTGTCATTTGCAGGAGCCTCAGGCACACGTGAGGCATCAAACTAGAGTGCCACAAAGTCAATGTGGACTAATTCATAGGGAAATATGTTGCTGCAGACATTGCAATTAGCTTCTCCCCAGCATCTCTTGTACCGTTGTGGCTCCAGGTAACTGCTTCACAGCAGATCTTATTGCCCTTGACTGGGAAGCTCCAGTGGATATGGACAGGCTCTGCAGGGACATGGAGACATCCGTGGCCCTCAGTCCTTTCTCCTTGCTCACCAAAAGATGCCAGCAAAGAGCTTTAGTTCCTAAGGCTTAGCTGCCAGTGCTGCATTAGGAGCCTCTATACTGCACACCTGATAACTGATTTTTCTTGAAGGAGCTGCTTTTGGCATATTCCCCAGTGGGACCCAGAGTATGGAGTGAAGACATCTTCTGCTGATCTGGATAATGTCATCAGATGGAGACAAATGATTTTAAGCAGGCTTTTCCATAAATTCAGTGGTGAATTTTTTTCCAATGGAAAAAAAAAATCCCATGTGTGCCAATTCAGCAGTGTGGGCTATGGTTTTTAAATGATCATATCCCAAAGGCTGAGTACAATGGTGAAATCAACAATTCAGAAAACAGGGAGTCTGGATTTGAGTTGGCCTTGAAGAAATATGTTCTGTAAGTTCTTCTAAGGTAAGTGAAAGAGGCAAGCTACTCCTATAGAGATTTCTGAGTCCTAAAACCTATGTGATTAACTGAAATTATAGTAGGAATAGGATGACTGGATGGAAAGGAAGGAGATGGATGCTCAGATAACAATGAAGGAATTTGGGCTATGTTTTGGGAGAGAAGTGGGGGTATTATTAAAGAACAGTAACAAAATTTTAAGGACCTTTGGTCATTAAATCTACAGGGAATCCTGCAGTGGAACAGTGACCTTACAGATGTGCCAGATCTGATGCACCACACAGCCCAGGGCAGAGCATGTCTGCACACATATTTTGCTGCATGCAGGCACTGGAGAGATTTAATAACTCAGCATAAAATTAACAGGACTTTCATGTGTAGAGTAGAAACTTGTGTGCAGCCACACATGATGTGTACATATGTACACGTGTGAGTGCTTGGCTCCAAAGTTGTGTTTGCATTATTCACACTACCACAGTCTAACACCTGCCCATAAAAACTCAGCCAATGGCTAGAGTGAGGCCAGTTGTCCTTTGTCACCCCAGGAAACCTTCCATCAAGATAGCAGCTGGGTATTTTTCTGACCACTAATAAATAAAGTGAGATCACTAGAGCCCAGGAATCACAGTGGTTCAGTAGTGCTAGAGACACAGTAAAATGACAGTGACATTGAGTCATGATAAATATTTCACAAAGGGGCTACCAGTGAAAAAATAAAACATTTGTTGTTAGACAGCATTTTGAACATAACTGACAGAATAAGATCGTTCACTGAGGCCACAGAAATGAGATGGGTTACAAATGAGGGTTAGATGATGTGAATTAAAGCATGGAGGGGGTGCTACATAGCAAAGTGCTGGTGCTGGGCAAGGGCTGTGGGTTTCTGCAGGGATCTTTGCTAGTATTTCTCACTGTTTCAAAGCAGACTTTGCTGATGGTACTAAATTGCAGCACATTCATATAAAAGAAGCTTGATGTTTTGGAGTCTGGGAATAGAACTAATAAAATGATGTGCAGCTTTGAAAAGTACATGCTCATCCCCAGGGAGAGAAGAGCAAAATGAACCCTATTCCATGGTAGGAATGTGCAGTGCTACAGCAGCTCTGCCTGAGTGCCAGACCAACACTGAAGGAGCAAACACAGAGAATACCAATTGGGCACCAAAGCTACAATTCAGATTTGCATCTTGAATCAAAGTGGGATTTGGGTTTGCATGCAGAAGCAGGAGCTCGCTGGTTTTGTGATGTTTAGAGGGAGTGTTTTCTGCTTTCTACTGATTGACAGAGGATGTAGTTATTTTATTTAAAAAGGATTTTTCTTGATGGGCAGTCTGACCACAGCCATGACCATTTGGTCAGGCTGGGCTTGAATTCTGCTGGCCTGCTGAAGCCTTAGGTATGAGTAAAAGGTATGTTACTGAGGAAATGATGAATAGAAACACTTTCTCTGTCGAGAATGGGGAAGGCATTGCCTGTTCAAGCCTTCATTGTGCAAAGTGAGGAGAACAGAATCACCCAGGCTAGCTGGAGCAACAACAGCAACAGACAACTGGTGCAGTTGGTGAATCGATTTTGTGGTTTTAAACTGGCTATCTTTGTGGCCTTATAAACATGCAGTCAAATTTTCTTATGATGAAACATGCAGGAGCTGCTTCGATAAAAGTTGAGAAGGAAGCTCCCAGCCAATTTCTGAACCCTTCCCTTGAGTCCCTAGCAGCCAGGCAGGTTTAGTCTCTCAATTATTAGCTGAAAGCAGAATATACATTCCCACTGTCTGATTTCAGATGCCACTGGAGAATATGCCTCAGATAGATGTGTAAGGGAGAGACAGACCCGCACATCAGATGCTATAGCTGCCTCTGACTGTTGTGAGCAAGAACAAGAAAGCAGGATTTTATTAAAAACCAGTAGCCCAAATTAACTACTGGGTTTCTATGACTAGGTAAGTGGTTTTCTGTAAGGAAGAAATGTGTAGTGGGACTTCAGGTGCTGCATTACAGTAAAGCTTTCATTATGACACTATTTGGAAAAATTATTTTCTATGCTGGCATAGGCAGGAATTAGAAGAATAATTGCAAAGTGGGTGAGGAGCTGCCAAAAAAAAAATCCCAAGAGCTGAGAGAGGACTGATGATGGCTTTTGGAGAGGTGCTTTCATGGGTGATGAAGGGGATGGAGTTTGCTCACTGAAGAATTTACAGACCTGCTTAGCCCATCTTCCCTGCAGGGCTGGGGAGTACCTGGTGCCTCTCATGAAAGCTGGAAACCAGGGGGAAAAGGGCAGTGTAGCTGCTTTGCTCACCTGCATGGCTGCTGAGTCCTGCTGTGTCTCAGAAATTTCCCAAAGGGTTTGCACTGCTTTGGTCTCCAGCCCCAGTGACACCACTATATTTGTCACTGTTACATTTGTCTTGTTTTGCTCTGGTCTGAGGGATTAAGAGTGGTGCTGGGCTGGAGCTGTGCTGAGACATGAGGCACAGTGCCCAGTGCCAGGAGAGCTCTGAGCACAACTGCTGAGAGAGCAATGACATGTAACAGTAGTGTGAAACGACAAATTTAGCATTGGGTTTGGTCTCAGTGGGACTTTGTGGTGTGCAGCTAACTGTGGGCTTATCCCCATGATAGGTCTATTCATTTTAAAGAGGGGAGCAGCAGAGGTGTGCCTCCAGCAGCTTAAAAAGCAGATGGTTGCTTTCCAAGGACTAGTTCACCAGAATTTCCTACCACAGGCCCTATTAAATAAAGGTTTGGAAAGGTGAGTGGCATTCTTCCAGCATGATGGCATCCTCAGCATCTGCCTGAGAGGAAATACTGACTTGGCTTTATCATCAGTTTCCAATGGTGTGATGAGGAAAAGAAGGTACCATCTCTGTTGTATGGGAATTAGTTGCCTTTTACCTTCTAGGATGAAAATGCACAGGGTCAATGCCACTCTAATCAGGTTTGTCATCACAGAGTAAAGGACACTCACCAGTTCAGGTTTAGTCTCTGAACTTATTGTGGGTGTCAACCCTGGGGCAGCAGAGCAGGATGGAGATGGTTTTGGGAAAGAACTGCTTCTTGGCTGTCAAGGGTTAGGCTGGGCTGACCACTAATCCAGTGACAGATGCTTTCTATTACTCCCTTTCCCCTACTCCAGGAAGAAAAGAAGGGAATTAACAGAGAGAGAGACACTTAAGGATTGGAAATGAATACATAAACTACTTTGAAAATAATAACAATAAAATGAAATAACATACAAAACCAATATTATACCCAAACACCCCTTGATGGCAACTACATCACCATCACCACTGATACTGTGGCAGAAGGACTCAGCAGCAGGTGGGAATCAGACTCAGGGGCTGGATCCTGGAACTGGATTCAGGAACTCTTAGATTGAGATGAAGGAAGAGAGAGTCTTGTAACAGCAGAGCTGGGCTTCTGATCCTCACCAGGAGAGTTACCAGTCTACCACTCCAGATGGCTCAGGTGCTCAGAGAGAATAGAGGCCCAAATCTCTCCTTTTTTTGTATTTGCTGTTAATTAGGTGGTAAATAGCTAAATCATGCACCTGTCTTGCTTGGGTCTTAGGCCTTATGTGAGAGACCCCAAGGCCCATTCTTGTTGTGGGAATTTCAGGAAGTGGCCCTCAGTTTTATACTGAATATGATGGATATGGAATGGAATACCTTGTTGGACAGTTTAGGGTCATAACTCAAACCAGGATGTTGGCACAGCTTGGTTCCTGGAAGATGATTAGATTTAGTAACTTGAAATTTCATTTTATAAGATTTGCTCAGTTCCCAGCCAAGCAATGCAGAAGGAGATGTGATTTTTAGATTCCCACCAGCTATGACAATTTACCTTGTCAACAGTGAATTGCTTTCCTCGCTCTGCTCTCCAGAATACAACTCCCTGCATTGACTGTATCCAAAATATGCTCCCTAGCTTTCAGTTCCTCCCAAAATTGTGGAGGGCTGTGTTCCTCCTTTCACCTCTCTTTGGGTATGGCAGCACACAAGATGCCAGCAGGCAAAACCATGGGCGATTTGCCCCAGGTCCACTTGCTCCCTCCTGCTTCAGGGGTGAATGCTTTGTCTCTCTTCCATGCACCTATATGTGGTACAATTCACGTTGTTTATACAAGCTGTGGGTGCATGGGGAGGCAGAAAGAAAGATGTGAAAAGGGTCTTTATGTGCCCACGAGTCCCTGCAGTGCCACTTAGAAGTCATGCCAGCATCCCCCATGAGCATGTAGCAGGGAGAAAAGCTGAGAGCTCAAGAGTCGGGGTTGCCACAGTAACCCTTTGCTCTACTGCCTTTGGCTTTTACACCAGGAAAAACCTTTCACTCCATAAACACCCAGCTCCACGGACATGCCTGACACTGGTAATATTTGTGGTGGGGCTATTTATTGCCAAGAATCAATGAAGAGCCCCACATTACCATCTTCTTGCTTCTGAATCATCCTACAACTTCCAGACTCTCCTCAGCACGGCCAAAACCCCTGATAAAGGTAAGTCTGTGGCAGCATTTTGAATCCAGAGTCATTCTCCTTATTTTTTTTCCCCAATTGCACTCCTGATTCAGCAATGAGGGGGGGGAGGGAGGACATTGTCATTGCAAACATAGATCACTTCTGTCATGTGTGTTAGTGCGTTGCAATGAATATGTGTGTTCCAAAGGCACAGTTGGGTTTTTTTCTTCCTTTGCTGTCAGTGTAACTGTTTCCTACTCTTCAATAAGATAAAAGGTTTCCCTCCCACCTATCTTCAAAAAAAAAAAAAAGGGAATCTGAGTAATGGGAATGACAGAACTGGTGTAATTGTTCCTGCTTTGTATGTTTCCAAGCTAATTGCCTGAATTAAGGCTGATCCAAATTCTCACTGAAGTCTGTGAGAGGTTTTTCATTGAAACAGTAGTTTGGTCTTGGAGGAGTTTTCTGGAGGAGCAGGCTCAAAGCCTAGTGAGTGCAAGGAGCATTGCTCTGTGGCTTTGGTTGAAAAAGGACAATTTAACCCTGCTGAGGATGGGGCTTAGTAGTTTCACTGCTCATCAATGGTGGTTACTGTTGCATTTAGGCACATGCACAAAGATCTCTTTTTCAGAGCTAATATGTATGTGTGTGTGTGTATATATATATTACACACACATACACATAAATTGTCTGGTAATATAAATTAGATTGCTATATGGAGAACTTATGAATTATAAAGCCAAGCTATTTTCTATTTAGGAAAACTAAGGAATATTTCCTTTTGAGATGGTCTTTCTGTTGCTTCATATCCCAGTCACGGAAATACTGCATTTCATCAGTGCCTCTCTGCTGTCCCAAAGATGAGCTCACCAAAGGAATTTCAGAGGACTGAGTGAACTCTCATTTCTCACCCTTTATTCATACACAGATATGACTCTCCTTTAGTCAGTGCACCTGTTGATGGGAATATTTTCCTCTTAAAATATCTTGCAATAATTTTTTTTGCATATGGTACACAGGTTTGAATACTCAGCCATTTATGTGCCTGATAATGACACCATTGACTTGCCAATCCTCTTCGTGCTGGCAGATCATACTTAAATGTGTGGCATTGCATATGGCCATGGCATAAGCTATTTTATGTATTTGTTTAGCAACTGGACAGAATTTTTGCAGATGATCAGCTAATTAATTTTAATGGGATGTCTTATGTTAACTTTTGGACTAGACCAACATAACATCTTTATTTTCAAATGAGGCCTCTGAGTCCATACACAGGAAAATGCATTGCTCTGCAATTGCTGAGCAGCAAGTGATAATGGTGAAAATGTGGTGAAATTAAAGAGAATTGTAAACTTGTCTTTAGCAACTGAGTATTTCCCCGCAGACCATCTGCTGTGTTTGCAGGCTCTGCAGTGGATGCCCATTCTGCCTGGCTGCACCTCTGTAACAGCACTTCAGCCCAAAATTTTTCCACATTTCCAAATTTTCCCATTTGCAAAATGTCCAAAGTAGGCTTTTTGACAGCATGATGAACAGCTCTCATTAGAAAGCGTGAAATGACTCTGTCTCAGGGTCCAGCAAGTAAGGCTGCTGCCCCATTACATATTACACTGTCGTACTTCCCTTCGGCAATGACAGTATAACATGATGGCAATTATTAACTGGTTAATCGTGGGAGCATTTATCTGCACAAAAAGCCAGCAAAATGGAATATATCCAATTTCTAGATAGGACATTGAAATGAAGAGGGAAAGATTAACGTCCTGGATCTCCAAAGGTGCTCTGGGCACATTATTACATGCTGATTTGGGAAGCACTGGAATATTTTTGTGGCATCATGTGCAGAGAGAGGTTGGTCATGCACTTCTGGCAAAGTTCAGTTGGAAAAGTAAAAACCTCAGGCACAAGCACGTGCTGAGTGTCTGTGCATCCTGGCCGGCTGCTACAAGACAATCTCTAACCTGCCTGATGATTTTGGGAGGGAGATGGAGCCCTGTGCCCTGCAGCTGGACACATCTGCTCTGGCAAGTATTGCAGGAAGCAGTGGTGCTGCTGGATAACATGGTGGTTTGAGATGTCAGGAAGGGGGGAAAAAACCCCCCACCATTTGCTGACATTGGTGGTAGGGACAAATAATGTAGCCACCTTCTGCTCCCCGGGAGGGTGACTTGGCCATGGCTCATGCAGACAGAGGTACATCAGGCTGGGAAGAGAGCCACTGGCTTTGCCTCTGGGCCTCAGGGAAGAGAGTTGGTTTGTGATCCTGTTGAGCTGAATTTCTTGTTTGGAACAACTTACATGTGACCTGCTGGTGCTGCCATACCTCTGGTCTGGTAAGAAGCATTTTGAGCAGTGCTCGTGCAAGCTAAGGAGAGGGGGGGAAATGAGATGTGAGAGAAGGGAGTGCAAAATGCAGCTGTGTCTTGCAGATGTGCATTTTTCTACTCACCATGGAAAGGGCAGGGGACTGCTGAGCCTTTTCATGAGCTCCCTTCCCTGCCCAGGATAGGGGACTTCTCCCCCATCTTTGCCTGCCCATTCAGGTGAATCTCCTGGTGCTGCCTGATTGGCATGTCCAAGTGCTGTGTAAGAAAATTGTTGTCTCAGTGTGGCAGAGTGAGTTTTGGTTTATTTTGCTTCCAGGATAAGTACCTGCACACTCCAGACTCTGGAGGAGACTGCTGCTAACTGCTGATCAGCTTGTCTTAGACCAGACCTGTCAGAAGGAACAAAGAGAGGAGTCTGTGTCCATGGGATTGTGGATGTACCAGAAGGGCAACAGGAAAACTATGTGAGCCCAGGTAGGACAGCATTTCTCTCATGAAGGAGCTAGTGAGGATGGGTCAAAGCTGGCCAAAGAGCTGCTGCAAAAACCTGAGTTACCCAAAACGTTTGTTAAAGACTATATAGGCTACAGCAGCCCTGGGCAAGGTGGACAGACATAGAAAGCTCCCAGGCTGTCAAGCAGGCTGCTGGCTTCTCCTCCAGCCCCTTCTCCAGCTACCAGGGCAAGCAGTGTTTGTGCATACACACCATCTCGCTCTCCTTGTCTTCTTTATCCTTCAGTGCACTCCTTGTCTCCAGATGCCAGTAAAGCCACTGCTACTGTGGCTTCCAGCCTCCCCAGCCCCATAGCATGTTCAGAGAGACCAGGATGACTTTCTGCTTGCCAATCCACAGGACTTAATGTTTTCAGGGTTTGACAATACTGCTGGCATCTCCAGAAGAGGTAGCCTATGATATAGAGACAGTCACAGCACACTGAGCGTGTGATTATTGCTTGTGAAATTGAAGACAGCTTCTTCTTCATATGCACCCCAGAGCCTCACACTGGGGTGGCAGAAGCAGCTACAGGGTGTCCCTATGGTGCTGTGCTCATGCTGCAATGAGGATCCCACCACTGCTGTCATGATTCATGAGAAAATAACAGCCAGATGTATGGGCATGTTTTTCATCAGAGCAGTTACTTAAAATGGCTTTTTTTTTCCCCTTCAAACCCTCCATGAGATAAAGCTATTCATGTAGAAAAGCCGATTATTCCCCTTGTAATGGAATTTAACTGAATTACGACCACTTACATGTAAGAGATTTATGCTGAAACCCTCAGGACTGGAAGGCTCTGCAGACCAACGTGGTCTCTTGGGTCTGCATTAACACCCTTGGAGTTGGCTTATGTGAAAAACCTCATATTGGCAAGGCAAATATAAGCAGATGATCGTTTTTGACACTCACCAGCCCTCAGAAAAATGCCTGAGATGGTGGAAACACCAAAATTCAGATTTGCTCTTGTCCTCACTGAGAAAAAACCAAGTAATGCCCAGCATAGCTCCTCCCTTCTGTATTCCCATGGGCAAAACTTGCTGTCATAGTTGCTGGTGGGGTGAAAACCACCAAAACTGCATGTGGTGAATGCTGCAGCTACAGATCTGGAAAAACAGGTAGCCACAGCTACTGGATATCTCTAATTACCTAAGGAAGCCAATGGATATAAAGCACAAGGGAGTTCTGCCATTATGACTATGTACATATAATCTTGCTTTGTTATACAGCCCATCACAGGGGTCACTATAGAGAGAAGCTGTTTAACAGTGAGTAGACACTTGGCCCAAATTGGGTCAACTACCCCAAATTGGGCACCCTCTGCTTTTATTTCCCCAGGCAAATATTGCAGCATATAATACTCTATAAGTGGGAAGGGAGGGATATTTGATGCTTAGGTTGAGTGAAGGACTTCAGTAATAGATTAAATGCTGTCAGCATTTTAAATTTACAAATAAATTTGAGTGCAGTTACATTGAGGGTCTTCTGGAAAAAGCTCAACCTCCTTCAGCTGCTGCCAAGGTAGGAAAACTGCATTACAGTGTCCAGGTGGACAGTGATATCCTTCCCAAGGACATTTCTGTTTGCACCTTCACCCACAGCCACTCTCCCTGCAACCCAGCCAGCCCTATCTGGACTTAGCCCTCTCCTGCTTTTGGGGCCAGGTACAGGCTACCCCCAACAACTGAGATTGCAGATTATTGCCTACCAAGCCTGCAATTAACCCCAACGATCTGGCACAGAGTTCCAGTGAGGCTCCTGGGTAGAGAACAGCCTTTTCTTTACTTTAGTGCTCATCGAGTGAGCTTTGCCCTCTGATGGCCTTGGGTATGCCTGGGGAGAATGACAGCTCATAGCTTTAATGGCTTGAGAAGCAAAATGTGCAGGAGGGGAGGAAATAGGAGCGATGCAGGAAAGACAGGATAGGATAGTGAGTTGGGATGAAAATTTGAAAGACATGGGCAGATAATGCTCAGTATTGGAGCTATGTTAAATGGAGAAGAGTTGGGGAAAGCTGAATATCAAAGTACCAGGAGAAATAGGGTTTGCTTCTACTTGGTTAGAAAATATTTGTGTCTTAATGGGACCCTAAAGTTAGCTGGAACAGATCTGGGACCAGGTCTGCTTGCACATCACACAGCAATAGGTACACTGGCTTCTTTTTGGGATGATTTCCCACCAGGACTGCAGGTCTTCCTGCTCAGCTTTTGCCTTTTTCAAGATGAGGGGCTCAGGCTGTTGGAAAAGAAGGGATTATTCCATGTACAGCAGGATCCTCCCAGAAATATGAACTTTCTCTTTGGACCAAATTGGATCTGCCCAGAGTAAGGAACCCATTCCCTTCAGCACCTCTTGGTCCGGGCATCGCTTCTCACTTGTGAGGTCAAACACTGCCTATTGGTTGGATGATAAAGAGCCAAATTTTCATATGAGAGTGGAGCTGTGTAATGGGTTACCACAGACATCTCTGTTTAGTCTGATTTATTATCTCTGCTAATTATTCCAATAAATCAGTGTTTGAATGAAACTTGCTGTTGATACTAAATGTGAAGGACTGGAACTACTCTTGGGGAACTAACAGAAAAGAATCTGGCTGTATAGATGAGAGAATTCATAAGACTTAGCTTGGCAAAATGCAAGCAAAATTTGTAGATATAGAACTAGCATGAAACACATCAAAAGGATGGAACCCACTGTATTAGCACTCCATAGCCATCACTTTGCCTATAGCATCTTCACCACCACAACATCCTAAAGTGCTACTTGTGGGCAAAGACCAAAGAAAACACACTGCTGTCCCAGTGCTTTCTTACATGCTTTGAATTCTACTGTAGTTAAAAAATGCCCGTAAATCATAGAGAGCAAATTAAACAACAGCAGGGCTGCAGCTCTGTGCTTGCCATTTGGGGCAAGGGGGTTGCAGGTGCAAAGCACCATGCTGAAAACTTGTTGCTGTCCATAAACAGTGCAAAACCCTCCTCAGACTGAATGCATGCAAGATTTCTTCCCCCAGATCTTCCAAAAAGAGAGTAACCTAATATCTGGGGGGGGCGGGGGGAAATACATATGTTACCTGAGTGTATTCAGCCAGCTTCTGAAACAAAATAACCCACAACCCTTTTTGTCACAGCCTCTGCAGAAAGCATGAAAAGAGTGGAAATGTGAAGCAGCCTCTGCTCTAATTACAATGAGTTTTTGCGTATGGGTAGAGTCAGCCCGCACTGTTGGATTTGCTTGCTCACTACAGCTCTCATGCTCCACCCTTCTGGGCTTCTGTTTTTTTCTCTAACAGAAGTAAGTGGAAGCAAGTTGTGGGGAAAAGGCATTTCCCTGAAGAGGAGCTGGAGAACAGTCCTCAAGCCCTGTTTGCTCTAGGTAAAGAACAGCCAGCCACATCACTTGCTTTAGCCTAAAATCACCTCCCAAACCCTGGAGATATCCTGTTGGTTGAACTGATTTTTTTCCAGGTAAGCCTATTTCTTTAAATCTGGAATCATGGCAGCTGAGCTCTCCCTAACCAGGAAGTTAAAGCTGATTGAAGATAAATCCTAGCAGAAAATACTGTAAGGGCAGAGCAGGGAATGCTCCCTCCCTGAGTGTAACAGATACAGTAGTTTAACTACTTGGTTACCGGGCTCAAGCAGATTGGGCATTCTTGCTTTCTGACTTATTTCAGATGCTACAGTTGGAAAGGCTTTATAAACACCCACAAGAGAGACAGACAAAGCCCACAGCAATGTTTTCCCTTTAAGTACAGTTAACTATACGTTTTGCCTGCTGTGGCATAGTGAAGGAAAGGGAGAAAGAAAGGGAAAAACAGCTCATTGCTGGTTTAGAGCTCACATGGCAAGAATCAAATTTTCCCCAAGTTTTCAAAAATGAGTAGAGTTGTAGTTCTGGGGCTCTGGGAAAAAGCTTGGGAATAAACCAAAAGCTGAATACAAAGAATTCCCCCAATAATCATCTGATGCTCCTAACCCAGTGGCAGATCATTCAGGCTTGGTTGCTGGACATAGGACACGTGGTGGTGGCCATGATGCAATAGTTACAGGTCTCTGTGAAGCTTCTATGCTAAAGGTTAGGAAATGTGGGCAGCCAAACCAGGGCACCCTGTGCTTCTGCCAGGATATTATGCCAAATGGAAATTCCCATACAATTTGGGATGTGCCATTTTTCATCAGATTAAGAATTTAATCCCATCAGAACAGTTAAGACTTTTTATTTTACTTCAAGAATTGTGTACAGGAACTGGAGAACATTTTGGGACCTCTAGGGTCAATAATCTGGACAACATCCCTCTGTACTTTGAGATGGCTGAAATTTAGCGGTGCCTGGGGAGGAGTAACCAAAGTGCTTGGCTACATCAAAATCCCTTTCTTGTTTCCTTGCCATCAAGGGCTGCAAGGGCTTGAGTTGCTTTCCACCCCCATGCTCATGAAACACAGCCTTCTGCTGAGCCTTTCTGCCTCCCTGGGGAGGCTGATGCCTGGTCCCTCAACCCATGGGTAGCCACCCACTGCTGGGAAGGCTAAGAGTTGAAGCAGCAAATGCAGCTCAAACAATGATGTCAGAAAATAAGAGGTTTCAGAACTTGTAGTTTTGGCCCAAAACTTTCCTTCTGCTGCTGGCACGGCGCTGTGATTAGCAGAGCTGGAGAGTTAAGTCATGCTGCCAGGGGTGGGTGGGGGG
>VWZO01005907.1:73646-85666 GCA_013396975.1 Bucco capensis | reverse complement strand
TGGGGGGGGAGTGGCTCACAGTAGATGAAGCAAAAAAACTCCAATGACCTTTTCTGCCCCCAAAACCCTGTCTGCATTCCAGGTCATATCTGCTACTGCCAGTGCAGTGAGCAGGAGCAGGTGAGACCAGCTCTTGCCAGACTGCCCTAAATAATGAAGGAAATACCACACAGCAGGGCAGATTGATTTCAGATTTGGTTACAGAGGAGGCTCTAGATTTCTCTGCAAGAATGGGAGGATTTGTTTTCTGCCTCTGCTTCGCTGAGTCAGACCATGAGTAAAGCAGTTCAGATCTGGAGAGTCTCAGTTCCTATAATTTCTAGCAGGGAAACAGTGCTGCAACTGTTTTTGTTCCTTCCTACAGAGATTTGTAGCTTTGTCAGGCAGGAACTCTCTACTGAAATGTGCTTAGCACAGCTGGAGCCTCTCGTCACAGCTGTAAAAGAAACAATTAAAAATAACATTTGTGCTCATCAGCAGTGTCCCATTGGCTTCCCCCGGCGTTAATACTCACACTCAGCTGCCTTTGATAGGGCCATTAGTCAAATCCCCCTCCTCTTCTGAGCAGCCTGTCCATACTGATGAGCACCCTGTTAGAAGGGATAGGGAAGATCCTTCCATCACTTCTGACACAATCTATTATTTTTTCCCACCCTTGTCTCAGAGGCAGCATGGACATCAAGGAATATTTCACCAGAATTTCTTACCGGGGCTCCTACGATAAGCCAGACCTGGCTACCTTGACTGATGTATTCCAGCACCACATCCGAGCTGTCCCTTTTGAAAACCTCAGCATCCACTGTGGGGAAAGAGTTGAGCTGGACCTGGAAGCAACTTACAACAAGATAGTGAGGAAGAATCGTGGGGGCTGGTGCATGGAGAACAACCACCTTTTATCTTGGGTCCTGAAAACCCTTGGCTATGACGTCACCCTTCTGGGAGGCAAAGTTTATTTCCCAGAGCATGAAGCATATGCAGAAGCAGTTGATCATCTGCTGCTAAAAGTGGTGCTTGACAACAAATCCTACATTGTGGATGGTGGATTTGGGATGGTCTACCAGTTGTGGGAGCCAATGGAGCTGATTTCAGGCAAAGATCAGCCGCAGACTCCTGGGATTTTTCGCTTCCTGGAGGAGAACGGGGCCTGGTACCTTGAGAAGATGAAAAGAAAGCAGTGGGTTTCTGACCAAAGTGTCTCCACTTCCCCTAACGTGGACAACGAGGTTTGCCGTCCGATTTATGCCTTTACCCTTCAGCCACAAGACATCGAAGAGTTCAGATTCATCAACAGCCACCTGCAGACAGCCCCAGACTCACTGTTTGTGACCAAGTCTCTCTGCAGTCTGCAGACCACTGACGGTGTCCGAACTTTGGTGGGGTGGAAACTCACTGAGATAAAGTACAATTATAAGGATAACATGGATCTGGTGGAAAACAGAATCCTCACAGACGAAGAAGTAGAGCAAACACTGAAAGAGAAATTCAATGTAACACTAGACAAGAAATTTGTACCCTCTAACACAGGCGGGTTGTTTGTGCTTTGACTCACTGCCTGAATTATAATTCAATCCAGTGGCATTATATACAATCCTTCCCTCTATTTCTGACAAGCAACTAAAGGTTAAGCTTTCTCTTTCCATTTACACCAATGTAAGGCAGAACATATTAGCATGAATCTGGAAAAGAAATTGATTTTCACAACTGCTCCTGCATCTCTTTTTGGTTCGGGTACAAATAATTTCTTCCTAGCTCAATTGAATCACTCCCCTTCTCTTTGTTCTTAGCTGGAAGTAGACTCTGCCCATTCCCTACTCCATTCATCTCCTAAAAGCTTTTCCAAGCACACCCAGAGAAGCAGGGCAGAGTGATGGAGCTGTATGGTTCCTTCTTTTTTATTACTTTCTGCTGCCATCTGGGGAAAACCATACCCACCTCTTAAACGAATACTATGTTTTGTTTTTTTAATTTAATAGCCAGAAAAACAAAAGACATCCAGTGCTGACTTTGCTAGCATAAGCCATCAGCCTGTCGTTTTTGCCCTTGCACTCTCAGCAGCCTCCTTGGCGGCAGTGGAGCAGTCCCATGCCTGTACCACGCTGTGCAAATACTTACAGACTGGCTATTTATGGCCTAAAACTGATGGTGAGAAATATTAGTGGACAATTCTGTCTTGTCTCAGAGTTTACACAGCTCCTCTTCTCTCAGTGGCATAACCAAGCAGCAGTATTTTCTTTGAACTGAAAGCATCTCCTGCATTTTGTTTGCTCCCACTCAGCAGCAGACTGCTGGGAGCACACGCTCCTCTCCTAGGAGTGCTGCTTTTCTCTGAGTGCTCTTGCACATTAATTATTGTGGCTGCACTCAAACACATGCGCAGGATTATTTTTATGAAACATATCTGTTCTGCTGAGGATGTGTTTGCAGTGATACTAATTATATTGATATAAGGAGAGATGCTGAATCTTAATCAGATACCTAAAGGCTAAGATTTTTAGTATAAGAAATTACTCAAATGTAATCACATTGCGCTTTGATGCTTGATGTTCCTTTCTGTACAACTCATGGAAGCATTACGACTATGCACTTACAATTAAGTAAATTATATAAGTGAATTACAATTAATAAAATATCAAGAATTGTGAAGTAGAAGTTGTCAGCTGTTTTTTTCCCCAAATTACAACGTGTTTTTCCAAATTAAAAAAAATAAAAAAACATTAATCACTGCAGTTGTCCTGATTATTTGTATGTGCTAATATTTTGCAGCTAAGGCTTTAAAAAAGACAAGAACTCCCTTATGCTTATGCAGTATGTGCAGCTTTCTATATCTAGCAATTTATAGTTAACAAAAGCTGCTGCTATTCTGCATGTTCAGAATGTACTTTGTAGAGGCACAGCGAGTTCCCCAAATTCCTGTCTTCCCAGGGTCAAACTCATCTGTATGTGCTTGGCTGCAGGTGTGCAATAGTCCCCAGTAGTGCATAAGGCTCCCACCCACTGCTGGGAAATGAAATGTTAACAACTGACCCTGTTGGGAAAGAAAAAAAAGGTTTTTTATAGTGGTGTGGAGCAGCAGCTTGCAACAGAGATGGGCAGAAGAAACTGCCCCAGGATCTGGCTTGCTTGTAAGCTGTATCCTTCCTCGGTTCCCACGTTAGTGGAAGAGCTAAAGGAGCTAAATTCAGTGGGTTTATCCTGACAGCTGCAGCAGAGCACTGGGATAGATGTAAAAGCCCAGATAGTTCTTGCAGAGGTGTGGGGCAGAAGAATGTCCATGCAAAGCCAAGAAGCTCCATCGGTTCTGGGAACAGACATGGGAAATCCCTACAAAGGGCTATGCCCTAAGCCCAGGGAGGTGGTTGAGTCACCATCCCTGGAGGTGTTTAAGAGATGGCTGGATGTTGTGTTGGGGAGCATCATTTAGTGGAGTGATAGGGCTAGTAAAATGGCTGGACTCGATGATCTTCAAGGTCTCTTCCAGCTGTACCTGTTCTATGATTCTATGATCTCTCTATGCCTGGGTGTTTCTTATGCTTTGGGCTGTCTCACAGGCTCAGGGGAACAAGCAGGGCAGTATGTCCATTGCCCAAGAGATTCAGCCTGTGAAGGGCAAGCACTAACAGGAGAACTCACTTTCCTTTCAGCTGACTCATCTCCTCCAGCGTGTGCCCTGTCCACTGCTCTGGCTCCTGTCCACTTTGCAGCACAGCTCAGCGCTTCTGGCCTCCTGCTCAGCACACCCACAGAAGCAGATTCTATTGCTGAACGATCAAACAAAGCTCTCTGTTGGAAGAGAAAGGAAAGGTTTTTTCATCTCAGATTACACTAGTTTGCATTTTCCTTATCACTAACTATGGAGGCAAATCCTTAAAGGCACAGCAGGCTCAGGGAGTGCAGTGTGCTCTGGGGGAAGCATCCTCACTGCTGAGGATGAGGGCTTGTCTTTGAACCCAAGGGAGTTCAGACAGCTAAATGACTTGGGAAATGTGACCTTATTGCTTTAGGGGTCTGGTGTCAGCCATGAAGAATCACCACACTCAGTGGCTTGTCATTAATTCAACAGTTGCCTTCCCCCACTAATAAATCAGAGACTTGGATTACTATCTCTCTAACTAAAGTCACTTCCTATGGGGATCCAGGCCACATGAGTGTCAGCAATACAAAAATCTGTATGAAATTTTGCACTCTGGCTTGGCTGCTTCAGCATGGGTGTAATCAACAAGGTGCCCCAGAGACTGAAGCTCCTGGGTGACCTGCAGGGCTAAGGACATACTACATACACTTAAAAAAGTAGCTTGTGATACACATACTGTATTTCTCCTTCATACTCCGGGAGAGCTTCAGTTCTCAATCAGTAACGTGGGAGGTTAAAATCTACTCAGTATTGTAAGTAATTTGGGGACTAGATCATTTTCAGGCTCTCTGTACAGCACCTAACATGATGAATGGCATGACAGGACTTTATCATAGAATCATAGAATGGTTAGGGCTGGAAGGGACCTCTGGAGGTCATCTAGTCCAACCCCCCTGCAGTGGGCAGGGACATCCCTAACTAGATCAGCTTGCCCAGAGCCCTGTATACACATCTGTGAATCCAAAAAACCCAATAAACACATAAGAATATAAAATATTATAAAAGAAGGAACTCTCCCTTCCGTTCCAGTTCTGCTGGAGGATAACACCGTCCCTACCAGGCAGTAAATGCAGCCTGCACCTTTAAGAGCAGCTGTTCCCAGCACAACTCTCCCTGGGAACTTTGAGCAAACTAGGGCGGAAATCCTGAGCTCGCTGGCTGAGAGGTAAGTGCCTTGTGTTTGGTCTTTAACTTCATCCTGCAGCTGTGGGGTCAGCCTGTTTGGAAAAGCCCAGCCCTGTGGGTTTGCACAAGCCCAGCCCTGTGGGTTTGCACAGCCTGTGCTTAGCAGCGTAGACATGTTAGCAATGGATAAATTGCAGCAATCCCATGGCTGACAGCATGCCTTGCATGGCAAGGACATTGTCCAAGTACAAAGATGAAGAGCTCAAGACTTAAACTAACCCGTTTATGTTGAGCCAGAGTGTATGAAAAACCTAGTTACTGACTTATAGTGTAGCTTAAAGTCAAAGAAATAGAAGTACCTGCGACAGGGTCCAATCTTGGAAGCCTCTTGGGAATTTTAGCAGAGAACTGTTCCTAATATTCAGCCTAGTTATGAAAGGAGACAGTGTTCCCCAGGGATGCCTGCAGACAGGCAGAACTAACATCTGAATCTCACTACCCACCAAGCTGTGTGAAAGCTGCGTGAAGCTCAGCTGCTGCTGCAGGAGCAAAAGGGAATGAGGCTGGGATCCTGACTGAGGCTTAAAACAATTTGGCAACCTGATTTTGGAATGCAAACTGTCCCCTGGGTGAAGGCTTGCTTGTCACTGCAGTCCTGTCGCTAGAGTGGTGGGAATGGTTGTGCCAAGAAGAAAAGCTGCTTCTGGGAAGGGGAGGGAGGAAAAGCTGCTTGACACCAATGCTCCCTAATGCCAATGATTTTGTACTGCAACTTTGTTGTACTTATACCTCTTCAAGTATTCATTGAGATTAGAGCCTATTTTGTCAGCCACCACCAGGCTGTCACTACTATAAAGACTTCAAATTGATGAGGCCAGTGAAGGAGCAACTAGGGAAACTGAGGCATGGGCTGCTAATTTTCCAAAAGACATTTTCCTGAAGCCTCATTGCTAGCACTCCATAGAGGCTCTTGCTGGGGAGGCTGCTCATGGCTGGAAGAGGGGAGCTGGTTATACACTACACTCTCAGCAGAGCAATGGGGACACCCAGACTCAGGAAACAGGTTATAGAGAGGGCATCAGGTCTTCTGCTGCTGGCCCACAGCAGGGACTGATTTATTTTTTGCTTGAAAGCAAATTTCAGCTATATCACAACATCCCTCAGGCTAAGTGGCTCACTTGGGCCCTGCCAGGTCACAGAGGTTCAGCTCAACAATGTCATAGGGAAAAGATGTTTCTACCTGGCACAGGTCACAGAAGGCCACAGGATGAGCTTGTCAGTGTCCATGCATGCTATCTGTTGGGGAGGGAGTGGCTTTCTACAACCAGTGTTTCCAAGGAGATCCTGCCAGAGATGAGCGCCCTTGCCCTAAAAAAAGGGGATAGAAAAACCCATCAAAGACACATTACTGTTTTTGATGTTAAAATCTTTATTTCTTATTCCCTTATTGGGATAGTCCTCTATTTTATTACAGTTTCCTATGTTTTTGCATCAGCTAGTCTGAATCCTGGTACCAGTGCAGATCAGGAGCAATACAACTAAGTCAAGTGAGTTGTGCTGCTGGCATCAAAATTCAAGTTAAAGTCTAGAAATTAGGTCATCTGATGTGCTCACCTGCTGGGGTGGGGCTATTTCCACCCACGTATTTGAGGTGAGTGCTGCCACTGCTGGTTGCTCCTTTTGATCAGTTGGACCAAAGCTGAGAACAGCCACTGGAAGGTAATCTCTCCCATCTCACCTTCATCAAATGATTTTGGAAAAATCCTCTCAGGGAATGTGCAACCAATTTCAAGAGCAAGAAATCCTCAGATCTTTTGGAAATTAACACAGTCCTTCACAGATTGTGAATCATTCTGAAAACAAATATCCTTGCACTGAAAAAAGCCAAATTAAATCTAAATGAAAGGCAATAGAAATCCTTGCAGATACCAGATGAGTCACTGGATTAAAAGTGTTAGAGGGAACTTATTTCATCTTGGCCACACAACCAGTACTAATGACAGTCTCATTCTGCTAAGGAAAGGAAAAGGGATCAGAGATACGAAGACACAAAATATATCCAATAATTCGAGCTGAAGCTAAGGCCTTTGGCTTGTAAAAGATAGTAAAAATAACCCCAAAGCCACTGAAAATGCCTTGAATGAATTCTTAGTAATTATCAATTCCTCTGACCCTTGGGTTAGAAAAATTAACAGGGTTTTTTCTCCTTTCAACAGCCAGGGTCAAAGCTGTGTCTGAACTCCACAGGGAAACTAAAGAGATTAAGAAAACAACAATCTACTTCCCATGGATGTTTGTCTAAAATGGTGACACACTGAGATGCTAATCCCAGTTAGCTAAAGCCATGAATGTAAACTCTTCCAGTTAAATTAGCGGCGAGATAGCTAAAGAATTGCTTACCTGTTACAGTGAAAGAAACAGTAAGAAATTGCTCTGAATTTCATGCCAGCGTTGTGTGGCAGCTTTTCTGCAAATATGTTGTTTGCTAGTTGTATAAATTTTTTCTCACATGGGACCTTCATCCAGGGCCTGAAACTGTTGTGCCATGTGCTGTGCCTTCCCACAGGAGAAACATCCACCTGGCTTGGAGGCAACATCAGAGAGACAGAAAGTATTACTGACACCTGCTCCTATCCTCATCTATTTTTAAAAAAATAGGGATGACTCAGGCAGGTCTAGCTCATGTTAATCTCCTGCCAGGTACATAGGCTTCTTTCAAATCCTCAATAAAATGGCCTAGGCTCCAGAACCCATGGTACAGAAGTAGGAGTAGATCCTTCAAGAGCTTCACAACAGTAACTGGCTATTTTTCTGCTCACACAGGTAAAATGAACATTCAAGAGTATTTCAGAAGAATTTCTTACAATGAGACCCCCAAGGATGCAGACTTGCAAACCTTAACTGCCATCTTCCAGCATCACGTCCAGACAATTCCTTTTGAAAACCTCAGTATGCATTGTGGGGAGACAATTGAACTGGACTTACAAGCTACTTACAATAAGATAGTGAGGAAGAAACGTGGTGGCTGGTGCCTGGAAAACAACCACCTTTTATTTTGGGCCTTGCAAGAATTAGGGTATGATGTCTGCATTCTTGGAGGAAATAGTTATGATCCAGCAAAAAGGGCATACACTGCTGAGATGAATCATATCCTACTCAAGGTGGTGATCAAGGGCAATTCCTACATAGTAGATGCTGGGTTTGGTGGTGTCTACCAAGCCTGGCAGCCATTGATGTTGATTTCTGGCAAGGATCAACCGCAGCTTCCTGGCATCTTCCGCTTCATGGAAGACAATGGCACCTGGTACTTCGAGAAAGTGAAGAGGAAGCATTATATTTCTGAGCAAAGTGTCCCTGCCACTGATACTCCAGATCTGGGGAATATCAGGAAAATATATACCTTCATTCTTGAGCCACGACAGATAAATGACTTTCAGGAGTTAAATGCATACCTACAAGTGTCTCCAGATAACATACTTCGGAAGAAGTCAATCTGTACTCTCCAGAGCCCTGAAGGGCTTTATGCCTTAGTTGGATGGACCTTCAGTGAGATGAAGTATAACTACATGGAGGACATGGACCTGGTGCAGATCACAACTCTTACAGATGAGGAGGTTGAGAAGACACTGAAAGACAAGTTCAATATAGTGTTGGAGAACAAACTCACACCAGTAAACATTCGTGGCTTGCCACCTAATCTAGTAGATACAATCTAATGCTAATGATGGATCTTTAAATATCCAATATAAAAAGTTCTAAAATTAACATTAGTATAATTAATCTGATTCGGAAGTTGAGCTAGTTAGATGAACACAAAGCTTGGTAAATTCAAGTACATTGCTAATTAACTGCATACAACAATTGCATTTTTTTTCTTGAGTATCTCCTTCAGAAACTGAGACATCTTACTACCTCTAATTTGCTCATATGGAAATTGACTCCATAGCATTTTGTTCCACCTCTCTGAATCACATTTTATTTCAGATATAATTTGTAGCAAAGGACACCAAAATGATGAAGAAGGAGAAGCTGTGTTACCATTTCACACACAAGATCTCTAACCTTTTGAGATACTATTTCACATCTTCTTCTCAACCAAGTTTTACAGATTACTCACTTCTTTTAACAGATATAGAAAGTTGAGATGAATTCGGCTTTCAAAGTACTCATAAAAAAGGGGAAAGGTTAAGATTTTCTCAAAACAAGCCACTGTTAGGTGTTGATTAGCTTATGATGAAATAAGCTGAAAGATTTTAATCCTATTGCCTTACCAGAAAATTACTTAAAGTGAGCCATTTATGCAAGGGCACTTAAAAAACCCTCAAAAGCTCTCTAATTTTAAGTGTCCAGTTTTTTCTCAGTCTGATTTTTCTATGTCTCTGAAACCAAAACCAAACCAAAAGACACTTCTACAGTTCCTAAAAACCAGGCTTTTGATATAAAAACCAGAAACAATCCAAATTAGGTTAGCCTTTGCAAACTATAATCTAAACTTTTGAGGGTAAACCTTCCTGTGATGTCATGCAGGCATGACAACATCATTGACAAAACTCTTAGTATTTACTGCAAACAGTGTTCTGCACCAAAGCTACCTTAAGTAAGTCATACTGCAGATGTGAAAGAAAACCTTAGGAAGTTAGGACATGCCACCAGTGTGGTTTCACAGCACATTATATCTCACACAATAGCCTTTTCACTGTATCACACCTGTGGCAGGTACTGTACAGGGTGTGTCATGAAAGAGGGCAACAGAAAAGCATTGGTCCTCAGCCAAGGCAAAGGCTTTGATGCTTGTGTTAGTCAACCACAGACTCACAGGGCACCTAGAAGTCATGTGGTTTCCCAGATACAGTCTAATGGCTGTTTGTCTCCTGAAAAGGGACCTCCAACTTTCCACCACTGACAAATAAAGAGGAAACGTGCTTGACAGGGAGGGAATTAAATAAACAGCCCTGCAACAACTTGAAGATGCAGAAGGCCAAGTTTTAGAGAGGAAATGAATTACTTTGCTCTCACAGTGTTGGGCAAAGAAATATTTATCTTGGTATTCATTAAGTATGGCAGCTCCTAAATAACTACCTGCTGCAGCTGAAGCTTTGAAGAGATCGAAGAAGTTCTTTTGTGGGCAAAGAAGGGCCATTTTGGGCACCCATGGGGTGTGGGAACAGGTAGCCTGCAATCCTTGGCAGTTGGTGCACCAGAAGGAAGCAGATGACAATCTTCCACTGTAAAGTGCTGGCCTGGAAAACAACAATAATTCGATTTTAAAACAAGTTACAGAGCCATTTGCAACTGTCTACTGTAATTATTTTACATGGAAAACAAGTTCAGTCTGGTTTTAACCAGAGGAAAACATAAACATATACTAATAGAGAAGAAACAAAGTTTAATTTGCTCATGGATCAGTGAAGTCCAAAAATGTGAGTGGACTCTGCCCTTTCTTGGCATTTAAGATTCAGAAGTGAAGGCCAGCAGAGCTTAGAGAGGAAGACAACCCTCACAATTTGTATCCACTCTTGACTTTGCTCACTGCTGTCCCAGTAATAAGCAACCCAGAAGCTGAACACATCAATCAATAAATAAGGCTATCTTAAGAGGTAAGTTTATTTCCTTAAAAAAAAACCTCCAAAGAAACAAAAAACTTGGTTTCTTTATGATGGTAAAGGTCATGAGCAATAAGATACATAATATTCCCTTTAGGAAAAGATATAGATATAGAGCTATGGATATAGAGCTAAAATATAACCTGCTAAACATGGACAGTTAAAGAATGCAAAATAGTGACCAAGCAATTTCAATTCTTCTCTCTTTTGCTCTTCAAGTTGAAGGAGATTCAGTTGACTATGAGAGAGGCACTTTTCTTTAGCATTATCTACAATAGTAGATAAAAATTTATAACTACAACCTCTTGTTGGAAGATTTTTTTTTTAGTTTTTTAACTTTATTTTAAAATATTGCAAGTGCAAAGGAAGGAAAAGAGCAATCTAATAATCAATAGAACCTGCTTTATGGGGGAAAAATATTACAGCCCTTGAAAAACAACTTGAAAGAAAAGAAATTACAAACTATGATTTGTGTACCCCAGAAATTCCACGCGCTGATGTATTAGGATAAAGCTAGACAGATAATGTATTTTAACAGTGGAATTGCTGGTAGCATGTATAATCCTGGTGAAGAATATTTTTGTATGAGTATCTTCATTTGCACATTTAGGAATAGTTCTTTAAAGCTCTTCTGCTGATGATTTTCTCTGCATACATCATAGCCACGTTTGTGGGACTACCTTTTTGGTATCTTGCTTTTCATCTGATCTGCTCACAATTCAAAAGAATGGTAGCTTTCATCTTGCATAGTCAAGATCTAATGCTGAACACTCATATTATGGAGCTGCAGAGGCAAATTATAAATAATATAACCTTGAGAGCCAGCATTATGGTGGTGTGAGCTAGTTCGCATTCACGATTTGAGTGAGTAGGATTGGATAGGCTTGGATTCTGCAAATCAACAGAAAAAAATGCCAGAAATCCTATGTTCTACTTGAAAAACATCACATTAAGAACATCCTCCAACAATACACTTAAATATCACTGGGAGCTATTCCTTTCTGTAGCAGATAAGACACGGTTTTTCATGGGGCTCTCCATTCACTTTGGACAGCTGCTTCCATACCATGCATATGCACATCATGAATCTGTCAGTGAAAATCAGCTTGAGAAATTCTAGTCTGCTGTAAACGTTCAATGGTTCACCGCTGAATATATCTGAATACAATAGTCTTCCTGTGTTGCTAATATTGTCTAAACCTCAGCTTATTCTATGCACAATAGATTTCCAAGTAGCTTTGTGGGTTGTCAAGAAGCGAAATATTTGCAGTAACTCTAGCCTGCTGAAACGCCTGCTGCTTTCTTTGCAAAGATGTAAGCCTTCAAATCATTTTGTGCCCAGCTCCATACCCAAGCAGGTGATCTACAGTGTGTTTTACAAACAGTATCTATCAGATACCTACAGAGCAGAGCATCCAGCTCAGGCTGCTGGCCAGCAGACTGTGATGGGCCATTGCGAAGGCTTGTTCATGACGAGTCCTAGCAAGGCAGGCCAGGAGGCAGGACAGACCAGGGATGCACTGGATGAGGCTTTGGTAATTCTCAGTTATACCTCATCTGGAAGGAATAAAGTGAGTATTGAGAAAGGCCAGGACTTTGGCAGCCAGTCACGAATGGGGTCCCACAAGGCTCAGTACTGGGGCCACTCCTGTTTAACATCT
>VWZO01005907.1:58553-73374 GCA_013396975.1 Bucco capensis | reverse complement strand
GCATCATTTAGCAAGTTGATAGGGCTAGGACAAAGGCTGGACTTGATGATCTTCAAGGTCTCTTCCAGCTGTAATTGTTCTATGATTCTATGACTAGAGAGATGTAAAGCAGCCTTGGTCCATTTTCTGGGCACCCTGCAAGGTGAGGGGCACAGCGGGCAATAGAGATGTGCTCTTGTCTTTTAGGTCACTCACCTCCATTCAGATTCATTATTCCAACAGCAAAACGAGTTTGTGCAACACACAGAGCAGACAAGAGACTCAGTAGTCTGCCATTCTTGCAAAGGTCAGAGCTTTTTTCAGTTACAATTATCTGAATAAAACCTGACACTTTACAAAACGTGCACCACTTTTCGTAAGTGGTGAAGAGCAAGGTGTACTGAACGAGCAATTCACTTCCTAGCACATAGATCGGTGGCACTCATGAAAAGAACATGTGAATCCTCACTCAAATTATCCTCCCTCCAATTGGCAGATGACACTGCTTCCCCCACTGACACTCCTTTCACTGAACAGTGGATTTAGATCAGTTTTTCCTGAGCCCTCCTTAGGATGATCTTATGTTTCTTCTTCACCCTGCTGTTACAATGCAAATGCAGCAAAGCCTCGTTTCACAGCCACCACATGTCCAATGCATCAGCTGTCTGCCATAGGGATGACTCTAGCCAAAAAGCACTGCTTGTTTTGGCTTGGGAAACTATTTGATATCAATACTTGTTACCTTTAAAAACTCTTCTGAAGAGTTTCAGCAGATTAAAGCACCTTTGCTGGCAGCAGCCTGGGCAGATTTTCACAGCATCATAAATCACTGATGCAAAGAAACAAAGTCTAAACACAATTGCTTCCTTTACAGGTGAGATGAACCTTGAAGAGTATTTTGCAAGAACTGGCTATAAAGGTTCCATTGACAAACAAGATCTGGAAACCTTAACTGATATATTCCAACACCACATCCGTGCTGTTCCCTTTGAAAACCTCAGCATCCATTGCGGGGAGAAAATTACTTTGGAGTTGGAGCAGGTTTACAACAAAATCGTGCGGAGGAAGCGGGGTGGCTGGTGCATGGAGAACAATCAGCTGTTGGGCTGGGTCCTGAAAAGCCTGGGGTATGACTCCAGCTTTCTGGGAGCCTATGTGTTCAATCCACACCAAAACACGTATGCCACCATCATGACTCACCTCCTTGTGAAGGTAGTTATTGATGGCAAAGCCTATATTGTTGATGGAGGCTTTGGTGTATCCTATCAGATGTGGCAACCGATGGAGCTTGTGTCAGGGAAAGACCAGCCCCAGGCTCCTGGCGTCTTCCGCTTCACGGAAAAAAATGCCATCTGGTACCTTGAGAAAATGAGAAGGAAACAATATATCCCCAATCAAAATTTCTCTAATTCTGACCTTCTGGAGAAGAAAGAGTGTCGGAAAGTTTATATGTTCAGCCTTGAGCCACGGACAGTGGAAGATTTCCAGTTCCAGTGCACGTACCTTCAGACCTCTCCAGACTCCCTTTTTACAAAGAAGTCCATCTGCACGCTCCAGACCACCGATGGCTTTCGAGCACTAATTGGGTGGACACTCACTGAGACCACATACAACTACAAGGAAAATATGGATCTGGTGGAATTCGTAACTCTGGAAGATGAAGAGGTGGAAAAAACACTCAAAGAGAAATTCAACATAACCCTAGATCGAAAACTTGTCCCAATTAACATCAAAGGATTTTACACCATCTAGATGACCAGAAAAGCCTACAACAATGCTATATACCTACAGTGACTTCCACTGTCTGAACAATCACTGCTCTAAGATTACAGGATTCTTTTACAGGCGATGGAAGGAAAAATACTTTAATACCAGATGAAAGTGAAGTTCACTCTGTCAAAGTCAGGAACTTAAGACTTTTCTGTCAGGTAGATAGAATTATTTGCTGTGAGATGGCTGCAGTTCAATTTTTGGCACAAATGTAGGATCTGATTTGAATCTGGTTATAAACTTGGGTAATAAATACATCTGGGGAATTCTGGAGTGCCTATAGCACATAAATAGGAGTATGGAATATTAATTGTGATACGCTGTCTGTATGTAATTACAGGGAGAAAAGGCATCTGTGAGGATTTAGACAATGAACTACACATTTAAAACTTCATTTTTCACAAGATCTAACCACTCACAGCTCATCTCATTTCTCTGCCTTTAATAAAAGTAGAACAATGTCATCTTTGAAAGGAGCATTAGGAAGCATAATGCTTTCACCATCATCCTTAGTCAAAACATAGTACAAAACTGAAAATTATCATCACATGAATCCATTTCATCATGGCTGCAGTAAACCACCCAAACTAATTTTTGGTGTGTACATATTTTCTGTTGATACAAATTGTGTATACTGCAGCACTGCTGTGGCTGATGGGCTCTAAGGAGATACTCACAAGCTTTACTTCTAGTAAGTAATCATCCTAAAAAGGGTGAATGGTGCTTAAACATCACAACTAGCTTAGATTGACTTATAACCCAAAAGTTCTGGAAATTTTGTATTTATAGTATTACAAGTTATTTGTATAACAAAGGTAGAACAATGAAGCTAACCACACTATACCCTTAATTTCACCCACTGTGTATAGCAAATGTGGGAGCCCAAAAGACTATCCTGAATGAGTACCACTTAGCATAGGAGCTTTAGCATCACAAATTAATTCATTCATCTGCGTCAAAGCAAAAAAATTTAAGAAGCCAACCAAATCTAAAGGAATTCCTTTCTTCAGAATTATTTCACAGTCACATTTCCCCTTTTTATTTTTTTCTTTTCAAAAAGCCCCCACAAGGAAGCATTCTCAAATACATAAAGAATATAGCAGCAACACTGAAAAACACCCTTTATCTCCAATCTATGGTAATCCTGAGTATATTAAATGTTGATTCCTCCCATTGGTAGTGTATCTTTTTGCTCAAAGACATCATCTGATCATAAATCTCACAAATGCTCTAAGTGTATACCTGAAAATAAATAAAGGAAAATAAAACCATGAAGAGTTGCTGTAAATACAGCCTCACTCCCCAGCTGCATCATGCCTGACACTCCATTGTTGAATTAAATGAGGTTGGTTCAATCATGCTAGTAACCTCTTGGCCAACCCTCCCCACCACAAACTTTTTGAACCCAACACACCAATATTGAACAAACTTGACAGCACTGTTGGAGATGGTAAATTCCTACAGGTTCCTGGAAAAAGCTTGGAAGAAGCTGATCACTGAAGAGGTGGCCCAGTAGTCACCTCTGCTGCTGGGCTCAGCAGCCAACAGCTCTGCTTTGGTCATGCTGTGTGCCAGCTCTTCCTTGTTCACAGGCAGTGGTGGCAGCTGGTGGCCTGGTGGCACATGTACTTGCATGGGAACAAGGGACAAATGGCCAAACAGGAGGTGATAGGGGACACTGAAAGATCTTACCAAGGAGGGAACACAAATTTTCTATAAATAATGGAACTAAGGATTTTGTTCTCTAATTTGTGTTCATACTAGCCTCTCATACTAAGGTTTCATTAAGGGTTTTTATCCCTTTCTAAATGATTGATCACACTGAGGTATTCCTTGAGACCCCCCAAGGAACATTACAAGTTTCAAAACACTCACCACCTCCATTCTAGCTGACAGAAATCCCCATCTGCATTCACCCAGGTCACCAAACCATATTTCTGTATGCAATGAACCACAGTTGCTTTCTGGTGCTGCTGCCTCTTGAGGACAACCATTAACAGAGTGGTTATTTTGCCTCCATACTCCTCTAGACATCATCCTGCTATTGCTCCCAGGTAATTGCTCAGGTTATGGTGTGCAAGGGTTTCTTGGGCAGAAGTCTACAGACTCCTATTGGCATTTTTTAACTGTGTCTGCAATGATGGGATTCAAATCAGGTACCCCTTCTACTCTAGAGTTCATACTGAAGATCTATAGGGCTGCCAATTACTGAAGCTTCAGTCCTCTCTCTGACTCCATCTGTGGATCACCACTCTCTGAGTGGGATTTTTCCTCTCAATGTGACACTTATAACCAGGTCACATGAAGAAACATCAACACATACAGCCGAGGGATAGTTTCACAGTTTAACAAAAGCTCCTCAAAAGCTGACAAAAGGAGGTTATTGAGATGTGAATACCAGACCTAAAACATTGCAATGGTTTGAGATGAGAATGGTGTTAAAACTTAAAAACCCATCCAAGCAAACTAAACTCCACCAAACCAAACCAAACCAAACACGCCTTGTGCTGGGGTTCCATTACCAAGGGATTATTGTAGAAGGCTGTGCTGGTTTTGGCTGGGGTAAGAGTTAATCTCCTGCATAGTATCTGGCATGGGGCTATGTTTTGGATCTGTGCTGGAAACTTTATACTTCTGGGATGTTTTTGTTATTGCTGAGTAGGGCTTACAGAGTCAAAGCCTTTGCTGTCTCTCACCTCATCCCATCAGCAAGTAACCAGAGGGTGCACCAGCAGAACAGCTGCCCCCAACTTACCAAAGGGATGTTCCATACCATATGGATAGCATATGAAGATGGAGGAAGAAGGAAGAGGGTGGGGACACGTTAGGAGTGATGGCATTTGTCTTCCCAAGGCACCATTATGGGTGATGGAGCCCTGCTGTCCTGGAGATGGCCGAACACCTGCTTGCCCGTGGGAAGTGGTGAATGGATTCCTTGTTTTGCTTTGCTTGCCTGTGTAGTTAATCCACAACAAAGGCAGATGCCCTCCCAGACTCAAAAGAAAAGAAACAATCAAGTCCTTAAAGCATCAGCTCTCAGAGAAACTTGCATTCACATGCAGAAGGGAAAGACAGGATGTTTAACATCCTTCACCACCACTATGCTTTATTAACACTCTCTGAGAAAAGTTTAATGAGAGCCTAAGCTATTCTGCAGTTTCAGCTGTTGACTGTGGCTGAAATGAAGCAGAACAAACTCTTATAACCCCCCACGCAGGACTAGTCTAATTCCAAATACAATTTAAAAGTATGGCATTCCAATTAACAGAAAGATGAGACAATTTCTTTTTAAGTCTGACTGCTGGATTACATCCCAGAATCCCAGCCCAGCTGCCCATTACACACACATGCAAAGCCCAATGGCAATGACAGCCATCCACGACTGTGGGATTGTACAATAGAGTGTCTTATTAGAAAACAAGACACATAACAGAAGAAACACAGTTCAAACTCCAGGCACCACTCAACATCCTCCCCCCTCCCCAAAGCATCAAAGTTTAATCAGCTCATGCATTACTAAAGGGAGGATACAGGATGGCTCACTTCAGTTGGACTCTGGTCCTGAACTTTTCAAGTTCCAATACTAAGCAGAATAAAAGTAACAAACAAGAGACTTCAGCAAAAAAAGATGAAGTTGTTCAATACTTACATGTTTCCAACACCAGCAGTTATTACAGAAATAAACAGTCAGGGTGTCAAAAATCTCACCTGACAAGAGACTTGCTCAGACTTAACACTGTGAGTTGTCAGTGAACACAAACTACAACACACACTTTGCTTTGTTCTCTTTAATGGGTACCTTTAGTGTAACAGGCAAAACCATTTTTGGTTTCTGAGAAGCTTTCCCAATTAAATTTTGCAAGCAGCCATTTTCTTTAGCAAAAATGCTTGCTTCCTACCCCAACTTGCTTTTGGTTTCAAAGAAGGAATACTTTTCATTTAGAAACAAGACCACGTGGCAAAGTTCTACAGCTTAGAAAGTTGCACAAAAATGCATCTGCATTTGAGACTGTGTCAGAGTCCAGAAAGCTTGAATTAATGTAGGTTCACATCATGAATATTTCACTGCTACACTTACATCTCTGTCAAGAGTAGCTCAAGTACAGATTTTACACATCAGAATGTTTCTACCCTGGCTAGGAAGCTAGATCCATACTAAAAATACACACATACACACATAAAGGTTGGACATAAACCAGGTATTTCAGAAGATCTCATCATAAAATACCTGCTTGTAACTTAAGGCACTTCAAGTACATTGAAAAACTCATGTAGGGATGATTTTGTTTTGTCTTGCTCATAATAATGCACTGTGAATGGTGCTTTTAAAGGTGCATTTTACAAACTCCCCATGAATAAGAGATTGTGCTAAAAATTAGTAGTTGGTCTTACTGTAGCATTTCAATAGGTAACCTAGCCACCAGCTAAACACGAACAGCAGAGCACTCGGATTTGAAGACAATAAACCAAAAGCTATCATTCTTCACAGCTGGTGTTGGGTATGTTTAGGAAACAGAAGAAACACCCTTCCAAAGCCTTGGATTTTCTAAGAAGTGGTTTAGAGTTCATTCACACTTATACCCACGCACCATGCCACTCCTGTTTCCAGCCATCCCTCAGGAAAAGGATACAAAATTAAGGATCACACATTGTGGCATGCCCTTTAACTGCAAAAATTACCCTGCACTGTACTGAACAGAACTCTACAATGAAAGAGAGCTCTCTGCATAGAGCCTTGGCAAAGGAAGACTCCACACAGAGTTCATTCCAGCTACTAATTGTTACCAGAATTACCCAGAAGCTTCTTTACATGACACCACTGGAAACTTCTCCAAACCACCACCTCAGTGTGTGTAATTGCAGTGACATCTCTTGGTTACTGGTGGCTCACTAGAACACACTTTCCTCCCTCAAGTACCCAGCACAGCTATGCAGAAATCCTCTCTCCATTGAAGAAATGTGTTCAGATGGAGAGGAATCATTTTCCTACTAATAAGCAAGAAAGAATAATGGGATATATGCCGAGTTTTTCTTGTGATGACCAACAATAAATCATTTCTTAGCTCAGGTCACATCTTCCATGGGAAGAAAAATGTCTTGCCATCATTAACTTCTTTTCAGCTAGCAATAATATATGATCAGATTTTAAGTAATTGAACCAGTAGTATTTAATTAGCTCTGAAAAACTACTTCAGATCATGAATCACAGACTTTCTACCTGTATGAGGTCCCCTTACTAGGTTAAAAGTATATTTCTCTTTCCATGTGTCATCCATCTTGAATATCTAATGAGGTGCTCTTGATATATTGATTATAGTTCATATATCACATGCAAAATACAGCAGACACATTCTCTTTCTTTATATAATTGAATTTCAGGAAGTGCTTCAGTAAGATGTTAAAAAAAAAGATAGAAAAAAAGGAAAAAAAGAAAAGTTTCTTATGTCCATGTCAGAATGGTCACAATTTGCTTCAATTTAATAAATTCCTAGCTCTCCAGAGAGCCAGCATTAAGGATGAGTAACTTAAGACACCTAGCTGGGGAAATGAAGTAAAAGAAAGAAATATTTCATGTTGAAAGGCAAGATACAGAGAACTGCTGTGATCTTAGACAAGACCACCCTGCCATTTTTCAACAGGCCCAGACCACTGACTGACCAAGAAGCACAGGATTTCCATCCCAACATTACTTCAGATGGTTTCACTGCATGCTAAACAGGAAAAATTCAGCGCAGTCAACTAATATTTGGGGACATCTGTGGCCTGGACAAACAGGATCATTTCATCTATCAGACTCTATTAAGCCTAATTTTTTACATTAAATTAGCTAAACCATAATCATTAACCACAAAAAAACCAGAACCATATTTGAAAGTTGAATAAAAAGCAGTTATTATGCTTTTATGATAAGCACTAGATAATTACAAGATGGATTCTTTTTTGCTGACAAAGAAGCAAGATTAGCAAACTTCTTTTGGAAGACAGAAATCAAGATTCTCAATCTGCTCAAGTGTCAAACTGTAAATGTTGCCTAATATTTGGCTTGCTCTATAAAAAACTCCTTTTACTAGAGAACTCTATTTTTAAATAAGCTTCACAAAAACCAAAAGTCAACAAAATGGATTTTTATCTCTCTGTTCTTTTCTCATCTTATTTTTTGCACAGTAAAAAACAAACAAAAAAAGACAGCAAAAGGTTTTCATTTTTATAATACAAAAAATGTGTGAAGGCTGAAGTGCCTTACTGGGTTGGACAAAGCTCATCTTTACTCCAAATACTTCTTTCAGATATTATCATAAATTGTAAATAATGTTGCTCTTGATTGCCTGTGACACTTGATCTAGTTATGCACAACATTTAAGAAGACTGATGGGATTAGTGCCTCACACATTAAAAGCTGCTGAGAGAGGAAAGGATGTATGACATCCATTAGATACACATCCACTCTGAAAAATGTTTGTCATGTGGATGGTAGAAATTTCAGTCAGAACAGACTCAGACTTACAAAGCAATCCTTTACATTAAATAGCTAAACCTCCAAACAATCTCCAGTCTGTGGGACTCTATTTGGTAGGTAACATTTCTATCAGTTCCAGTTGTGCAGTTGACATTAATCCTGAGGTTTTAAGAACTTTTTCTTTGCTTTCTTGCTAGGTCTTGAGTTATTACTCCCATCATTATCTTCATCCTGGAGTACACGTTGGTCTCTTTTTCTCAAGAATTTCTTGCCTATTGTTCCCACTAATGTTTCATATCTGTAAAGATAATACAAAATTTACAGCTTTTACTAAAATCAGAGAAAACTTCAATGGAGCAAATCATGAATCTAATCAACAATTAAAGTAGTGTAAAAAAGCTGGTATCAGAAGCTTAAGAAGCACAAGTACTACATGACCACTCATGCCATTATTATTAATTCCAATAGTTTGAGTTTGTTAGCAATCTCAAATAAGGAGGGAATTAGCATGGAATACCTGGATATCAAAGAGCAGAAAACCCCTACAAGTTATTTTACCCCCCAAAGTGAAGGAAATCCCACTGAATACACACCAGAATTCCTGAAAACAACAGATCAGTGAAGTACCATCTCTGTTGCTGCTGTTTCGGAGGTTTTTTTGCTTGCTTTTTGGGTTTATTTTCCCACACATAATGCAGTAACATATCACATTCCTAGCCTAATATTATTTCATAAAATATAACTTGCCTTCTGGCCATTTCTTCATCTGAAACATCAGCCTCCATTTTATCATCCACTTCATTTTCTTCTTCCTTGCACCTAGAGTTCATTTGGATCATTAACTTCTGAAAGAGAAGTAAGAAATAGCTTAAACATGTAACTCTGACACAATAAAAACTATGCTGAAATTCACTGCTGGAAGAAAGACAGCAAAGGTAAGAATCAAATTTAGTAATTATTTGTTGTTCCCAGTGAGGCTGGGGCATAGTGTTACAAATACTCATGAAGAGAAGGCAACATGCCTGCCTGTTCCTAAGCTGAGTTTAGAGTTTGCCATTGGGAAACACAGAGAAAGGGTTTTCAGTGAACTGTGCTATTCAAACATCATTAAGGGCATGGCAGACATCCTCAGGTGACCAGAGAAGCAGATCATCATTAACTGGAACAGGTTGCCCAGAGAAGCTGGGGATGCCCCATCCCTGAAAGTGTTCAAGGCCAGGTTGGATGGGGTTTTGAGCAACCTGGTCTAGTGGAAGGTGTCCCTGTCCATGGCAGGGGTTAGAATTACATTATCTTTAAGGTCCCTTCCAATCCAAACTATTCTATGATTCTGATTTTTCCTTGTTATGTTAGCACATAGTCCTTGAAATGGTTAAGAATGAAACATAGCTGCAAGGATTTACAATAAGCTACTAGTAAAAACCAGGAAGCAATAATATGCCAAATCACAGTGAGAGCAAGTTCAAAATAACTAAAAGAATCCCCTAGTAAATCACCTTGCATAGCCTTTTGCATACCTCTTAATCTTTATGCTCTTGCTTCAGTTCAGTGCTAACATTTTTATCACTGTCTCAGTATAGTTCCATCAGCATGAATCATGCCAGAAAGAAATTAAAGACTCTCTTGCCCACAATTTTTACTTTGGAACTTTAAGCCCTTATTCACTCAAGTAAGTGTTGAATAAATAGGGTTGAATGTCTGTATGATTGGACTCGAAATGAAATGACAGGAGGAAATGTGAGCTATTGTTTTGGTGAGCAGCATGTGGGACAGTTTCCTCTTTTCAGGGAGGGAAAATCTGCAGGAGTCATGCAATTACTGACCATCAACACAAGGTGATAAAAAGCTTCTATTTACCAGATGCTGCATTGATCAATGTTTTGGTTTGAATCACAGACTTCCTGCACATGGGAGGATTTATGGAAGGTGCTGCCAAGGCCAAACAGCATGCAGTGTGAACACTCAAATGCCCATTCCCTAGGGCTTCAATACTAATGCAAGACCACATCAAAACAGAACATTTAAACAGTACCTCAATTTCTGGATTGAATCCTTTGAAGGACATTCTGCCATAAAGTAGATCTTCACATGGCATAAAGCTCCTCTCTTCTATTATAAAGCTCCTGCACGAAACCCCAAACCCAGCATTTTGTCAAATGGTATGCTTTAAAATAATCAAATTAAACAAATGCAAAAGGCAGTTTCTGTCTTCCCCACACACAAATAAACAAAACGACAGAGTATTTTAAACCATCAAATACTTTCTGAAGCTTAATTGCTCTGATAAATCTTTCAATACAAGAAGCTTGGAGTGCAAAGGAATACTTTTTGCCAGAAAAGCTGTGCCAGTTCCACAAGCAAAATTAACTCTCCTGACAAAAAGCAGTCTTTACTGGTATGATTCCACCTACATTAATGCTTTTGCCAGAATAAAAATACCACATAAATATCACTCTCCAGGTGGCATTACTATACCGGCAATGGCTTCTAATTAATTTTTCATTGTGATGTTAGACCTGGCATTAGTTGAGTCTGTCAGGATATAAAACACTGTGTAATTCTGTTCAGCAGAGAAAGATTTTCCCTTTTTCCTCCTTTTCCCCCCTCTTTTAATGAGCATGGAGCGAGAAAAGAAACATGACCCTGAGGCATTCATAATACACATGTTGGATAAAAGTACTTCCCTGTATTGTTCCATCTTTCTTTTCCTCACACATATATGCACCTCTTCCCTCATCCTCTTCAACTCCCATGTAAAACAAACTCCTGCAATCATTGGAAGTTAAACTGAAGAGATCAAGCTCACTCTCCTACTTGAAGGTAGGATCAGTCAAACACATACCATGAACAGCAGAGGTCTGTCTAACCTGTCCTCAAAAGATTTCCAATGATGAAGAATCCAGTGCTTCAATAACCTTACTGCTACAAAAATTCCCCCAATATCCAGCCTGAACTTTTCTTGCTGCAACTGAAGCTCAAATACCTTTTTGTCATATCCACCAACAGTAATGGAAAATAGTCTATCAATGACCTTATTCAACTACAGTTAATTCCTTGGATCCCAGCTTTTTAAAAATTATGTACCTTCTCCTTCAATGGAATTGTTATTCTCTTTAGAAAGGACAAAAGTCAAGCAATTTTAAAAAGCAGTTCTCTTGCTATTCAAAGCACCCTCCTAAATAGCAGGAATGGACATTTTTCTTCCTTATTAGCTAAGCCTTCCTTTATTTTTGCCATTCTCTCTCCTGTTTCAAACCCAAGATTTTAACTGAGCTGGACTCAAGAAGACAGGACTGTCCTGAATGGACCTGTGTGACTGGAGCTGAATTTACTAACACAAGATTTCAAGCTTCTTTTTTTTAAAGCTGAAGGGAAAATGCAGCAATGAATGAATTGCTCTGAGCCTGAAAGAAACTAATTACATGCATCTAGAAGAATGTGTGAATGAAAGAAAACAGCACACACAAGAACTGAAAGTAGGTCAAACTGCACTAGGCAACCTTGAGAACATCCCTCAAAGTAAGTAATAAAAAAGCTGCAATGCCTATCTGTCACTGCTTTTGCTTCTTTTAATTGGTTATTAATAATACTTCTTTTACAGGAAAAAAATATGTATACTCTATTCCCACTCCAGAGCAATCTAAGGATAAGTAGTACAAGCTTACTCTTTCTCCTTTAGATCTGGTAAATCAAGATACCAGTGCTCTTCAGTGATTATCTTCTTTTCTTCCTCTTCTAGCTGTTTTTTAGTTTGTGAATCCAAACCCCTTTGCATGAACTAAGAAGACAGAAATAAACAGACAGTTTCATGGTTTTTTTTCCTTATGAGTGTGTTGTGAACATGCAATAATTACAGGATAACAATTATCCATTATGTAATAGTTAGTAGTTGATAAAAAGTAAATGCATTTTTATGATTTTTCTCTGGGTTTGCTCTAAGTTTGGTCAAACAGGTAATGGAAAAGTAACAGCTGCTGATCACAGCTATCTAATGGAAGTTGTCAGCCAGTCACATCAGTACCTATACAAAGAAACAGAACTTGCCTGGTTAGTTTTCATGGATCTAATGAAAATTAGATTTAATTTAATGAACTGGCTTTCTTTGGTAGCTCTGAAGGCTGGAACCTGCCTTTGGAAGTGGATACAAGTAGCTAAGGCTATGAAAAGAAGTCTTCTGCATCCAGTTCTGCTAAAGGAAGGTGTTCCCAGCTCTTCTTATTCATGACTTACCACAGTGGCATGTATAAGCACCCATGTGAAAACATCCCTAGGATCTGGGACCTCCTCCCTTAGGTTCTACAGAAAGTGTTTGAGTAACTGTATCCGTCAGAGGTGCACAGTTACACCAATTTAATTCCCAGCTCGAGGCAAGTCTATCAATACAATTTATATGCATTCCTGTAAAAAACCTGCTTTGTGGCTATCAAGGCATACCTGTATATGTGACACTGCAGAGGAATTTTAGATTAATTAATTTTACCTCTCTCAGAAGCATCATTTTTGTGTTTAGAAAAGTCTGCAGGCTGACAGATAATGTGCCAGTGGGTAACAGTAGCTTTGGACATAATTTAGGTCCCAGCTAAAATTGGCTTGGTTGAGGATAAAGCCCAAGAAGACATCACAAAACACTTCCCTTCCTCAAAAAATTCCCTGCATTACTGAGCTTATTTAAAATACATAGGTAATAAAGATGTGCAATACTTCTATTATATAAACTCCACACACCTTTTCAGTCTTTATAAAATGTCCAAACAAATGAAAACAAACTCTGAAGTGAAAGCCAATATAGTTAGTGCTAGTGTCTCACTTCCCATTTTTTCTATTTGCAAGATACAAGATCTTTAATGAAAGAAAAATTGACTTTTGTTTTCTGAGTCGATCCAAAATATGTCAAAGCTTTCCAATTAAAATTACACTATCTTCTTGAGGAAAATAAGTGAATCTATCATGTGGAACACCATATTGCTCAAGGAAATTGGTTAGCCAGTCAGAAGTCTCAACAGGAGAAATTCTGCTACAAGCACTCAATTAAATAATCATTTCACATTACATTTTAAAGATTATGTTCCTAAAGATTACTACAGGAATAACAAGATGGAAAAAAATGTGATCACATTTACCTAAAACAGAAACACATATGAATGAATTAAAAATCTACCCACTGTGGTAGACACAGAATAAAGTGGTCATTAAGTGGTTATCTGGGTTAGTTTCCCCAAGCAATGTTATCTGGATCAAATGATGAAAAACCTAAAAGTGTGAGCCATCCTTTGACATCCAGTGATGAGCACACGTGGCCCAGTACTTGGCACAAATGGCCTGCACTGACCACACGTCACCTTCACCAGCCTGCTGAATTGTGATAATACATCTTATCAGTACCTGTGGAGGCAGCTGCTAAAGGACTAATGAAAACATTTGTAAACCAGAAGATCTGCAAAAGGAAAGTGCTAAATACAAGATCTGTGTATGACCTTTTCAAAATCTACTCATCTCTTCAAAGCTGGTTACTACTGCCCAGACCATAAACCTCCAAATGTCAAGGCAGTGCATTCACAGTCTGGTTCTCCATAGCTTTCCAAGGATGAAAATCTAAAAACTGGCTTTTGAAATCTCCAGGGGGTTAATAAACTGGCAAACAACAGAGGCAGAAATTTCACTTTAAAAGAGAGTATTACATAAAAATAAGGAAAAAATAATGATACTGCAATCCAGGTTATGGGAATCTTACTCTGTCATACAATGCTGGCTAATAAGCTCAACATCTACTCCTTTTAGAGAGTGAGTCAAGATGTATTCTATCGCCTCTGTGCACAAGTTTTAGTCTTTCATTACAGCATCTGTCAATTGAGGTAAATATTCCACCATTTTACTGTAGACAAATACTCTTTACAGTAAAGACTGAAGTCGGCTGAAGTCCTTTCAGCCAGGGTCTGAAATATAGCCCCATATAAATATGAGGAAAAAAAAATGTTTACATAAAACACAAGCAAGGAGCCACAAAGGCCCTGTCATATTCAGTTATAAAAATTTACTGGATATTAACATTTAAAAAAAATTAATGGCAACTCAACTTTTACTGGTTGTTTTCCAGCAATAAAGAACCATCAATCACAGGAGAATGCACTCTACTGAATTAGGTGTTGTAGTACATGATGTCAGGCAGAATCCATTATCCAGTAAGCAGAGACTAATTTCACATCGGTCTTGACACAAGATTCACAATTCCAAGGGTAACAAGCACGTCATGATGTTACTAACAGCCCTTGCATTTATGAGCTGGGAAAGGTGGTTAACACTGCCATCCACATCAGGTATTTTATTAGTCATCAATGCAAATAAGCAAAAACAAATGGACACAATAAAACAAATAAATTCCCCCCCCCCCGAAGACGANAGAAAGCTGCAGGCCTGAGGGAAGGGCTTTAGATAAACTGATCTGTATTTTAGAACGTGCGTTACAGGAGGCAGGAGACAGCCATGCCTGGTGTAGGACCAGCACAGAGGCTGCGTGGCCTGATGTAGACAGGGAAAATACCCCAAACCAGTCACGGGGCTCTCACGGGCCCACACACACGCCGGCGGCTGCAGCCCCATCCTCCGGGCCCCGGGCCC